>JAQFVV010000082.1:1562685-1951413 GCA_028023455.1 Epiperipatus broadwayi | reverse complement strand
ATATATATATATATATAGTGAAAATTTATAACTTGCTTCCCTCAATGACTTACAATTTGAAATGTGATGATTTCAAATTGGCCAAGCCACTGTTTAATATGGTTACAAATTGGCATCCTAGAAAATATAACTATAACACATATGTCTCTATTTCTGTCACACCTCTCCACCTCCATCTCTATCTAGCTATGTGAAAGGTTACAATATATATTTATCAAAAGAAAACAGAAACAAAGTTTTAACTTCGAACATTAAATTTTCTTTTAAAACAGTAGATTGTTTATAAACCACATATTCACAGTATACATATATACTTGTCCCTTCTAAAACAAAATTAAAGTTTTAACTTTTATGTGTTAAACTCAGATTTATTTTTAAAAAATTGTTTATAAACAATTCATAGCTGCAATATGGCACAGATTACATATTTAAAATAATAGATTTTAAATAGAAAATTTCAAAATAAATAATTTTGAAATAATAAAAAAAAAACATTAGATTCTATGACAAAAGAGAATTTAAATATCTTGCTTTTATTTAATTACTGGACTTTTCTTTAAATAACATCCATAATTTTAACAATTAAAATATTTTAGTAAATTTACCTCCATTTGATTCTTAAACAATAAGTCTAGCAGATTTAAGAAGGTTCCAGTATATTTTACACTCCCTTAATATATACTATTAATCAAGTGCTCATTATAATACAATAAGAATATTTATATAGTATGAAAATAAAATGCAGTTTAACAAATTGTTAATAAATAAATTGGGGAAGCAAAGAAAGAAGAATATTAAAGAGGCTTCTTTACAAGTAAATTTAAATTTATAAAGTTAAAATAATCCCTATTTTTTCACAAGATTTTGGTAGATAGTCAAACATTATGCTGAACTTCCTAGTATAGTTAATTAGGTTTTATGGAGTAGTGTTCTAGGCTATTGGCTGGCTGATAATTGGTTAGCATTATATACTAAGGGCTTCCTATTTGGTAGTAAAAGCATAGTATGTCAGCAAATTGGAATGTCAATTGTATGCAGGGACATTAATGGCATCACATTTTATAGTACCAGAAAACTATATACTTAGCCCCTTGGAAATGATCAGAAATTGCAGTCAGTGTGATGTAACTTAACAGCCTAAAAAACATTTACAAAACTCTTTCTTCTCTGCTCTTATATATATCCATCAAAAACAAAGGCATCCAGATATTTTCAAATTGATTAATGAATTTTAAAAGAAAATTTTCTTTACTATCTAAAAAAATCTTGCTGGTAGCAATCTTGATCTAGTCTTGTTTTAAAATTTTACTAATTTCATTTTTTTAATTAAATTCTGAATGTCTTTGATTTTATCTGCTTCTTACATGATTTTGTCACTTTTTACCCTAAATAATTACAAAATTAGAATTTAATTTATGCCTTCTTTTATCAGTAGTTGATTTTAGTTAATGAGTTACATTTTCATTGCTGACTTGAAACCTCCCATTTGCTCCCACATAACAATATTAATTTGTGTAATAAAATTAAATTTTATAGTAAAATTAAATTTCTTTATATATATTTTTTTCAAATGCCTTAAAATTATAAGTTAATGGCAACAATAAATACATGAGACACACACACACACACTATATATATATATTGTGATGATCACACATACTGCGGTCACACATATAAATATTAAACATTCAAAGACTATTAAATATTATGTTTGGAAAAATAAAAATAAAAAAGAAAAAGCGATCTTGGAAAAATTTACAGAACAAAGAAATGTTTCAATTAATTAAAAAAAGAGAGGGAATTAGAATCAAAAGATTCTCATCTTTAACCCTCCAAAGTTCGGGTTTTGGTGAAATGAAAACATAAAATTAGAGATATTGGAAATGTATGTTAAAAAATAAAGCGATAAAGAAATATAAATAAAATGCAAGTTAAAATCCGATTTTGAAAGAAAGTAAAGTTTAAAAAAAAAAAAAAACCTTAAATAGCACGCAAAACAGAAAAAGTTAGACATGATCAAAAGATAAGGATCTGGGTTTTAAAGTACACATTTGACGATAAACAAAATGCGTGTATGGAGTGTATTTGAAGCAGGATATAGACATAAATAATAAATGCTTGTCCAAATTTAAAAAAAAAAAAGAAAAACATGTATTAAAATCTGTTTAATTAAAATCAAGAATATTGAAATAAATAAAAGTACGTAGTGCTACGAGAGTGGGTAAAACCAATTCACATATGGCCAAAGGCATAGTAAGAAAGAACATATGAATAAAAGTGAAACAAAGAATCAGAAGGACAAAGGCTGGTGGAATTTTTTAATTTAAAAAAATGAGTTTTCAGAAGAGATTAGAGATAGAGACTTCATGTTGAGAGGGTGGTAAAACACAGCTCTGATAATCAACCGATATAGTTAACAAATATGACTTTTAACATCGGTGCCTCATCTAGAATGGCTGGCTAAGTCCATCGTGATCACTGGTCAATCTGGACTTACTGTACTAATGGTTCTTGTCAAGATGTAATAACCACCATTGTAGCACCTGCCGGTGGATTCATTTAGTTGCCTTGTCCTCGATGCCTTGTCTTTGATGTCTCGTCCTTGATGCCTTAACACTGAGAAGCTATACACAACCAAATCTAACCTACGAGCGACCATCCCTCCTAAAGAAGTGGAGAAATCCATGTGGCGGGCAGCAGGATGTCGGATAAATTCAGAGACTAAAACCTAGGTAAAGATACAAACTATTTTTATATATTTCAATGTGCACATCATTTACTTAGACAATGGCCATATGCTTTTTGTGAATGATAAAGACATTCTTGATTTTTTTTTTGATAAATACCCAGAATGACAATTTATAAATGTACCATAATTTATAAGAGATTTTTTTATGGGTTCTTTTTCTTTTAGCACTATAGATCATAATCTGTTTTATTAAATGTTAATGTGTTTTATAGATCGTTTTTTATGATTGATTTAATCTATTAAATATATTTTTTCTATTTAAATCTTTCTTGTCTTGTTCTTCGCCATGTCCAAAAAGGGATAGTCTAGTCTTAGGGAGGGAAAACAATTATTCATTTTTTTTGATTATTGAATTAACACGTGGAAATTGGTGGTGCAGTGTTTGATTCCATTAAATTTATAAATCATCCAAGCGCTGTAACTCTGTCAGATCTTACAGCAGTCGGGAGAAAGTTGATTGGGAAATATAACCTGGGGCTATATCCGTATAGCATACAGGTTCGGTCAAATACGGAGATAGACTCATCTATTTCCGTATTTCTCTCTGCTTGCAGTAACGGAAAGTGGACGATTTTGAATTATAGAATTCCCCATTATGTACACATAAAAGGGAAGTTTAGCCTTCGATCGTCGTGTGCCCGATACATATTTTGGGGGCCAGTCCAGGATCTGAAATTTCTGCGCAATTAATAATCATGTTTTAAATAATTTCATTAAATAATGTAAATATTTTCTAAAAATATATATATGTGTTTTCAATATATATAAATTTAGCGTTGTAAGTTAAAGTGGCGAGAAGCGAAGATGAAAGGGATAGGTTTTATTTTATGATAATCTATATGAGCATTTCACGTCAAATGTGTACAAAGAATAGAAAGAGGGGGGAATTATTTTTTTTGTATTATTACGAAAGTTTGAAATGCGCAGTGAAGGATATAATTGGAGACAAGAATATTTAGACAAGTGGTAACGAACAAAGAACTGATTATATCAAATGATTGATGTAATGTAATATAAATCGTTTCAAAAAAAAAAAAGAAAGAGAATAACACAAAGTTTCATGAAAGTTTACGCTAAATAATAAAAAAAAATAGTTGTATAGCCCAGTAAAGTTAAAGAATAGATTATCTGGATGTAATTAATTAACGGAAACATAAAATAGTTAAGTTAGAAATAGTGAAACAGTTTCAGTAATGTTGTAGTTATAAAGGTTAAATGATTAAAATAGTCGAAACTATGTTAAATGAAGATATATGTGTGAATTAATAATGATGGGTCCTAGTTAAGCGGAAAATAAAATATTTAATGATAAAAGGAATTCACGTGTATAAGTTAAATTGATGAAACTATAAATATTGTTGTGTCTTTTAGTTAAGTGAAAAAAAAAAAATATATATGTGATTCTTGAATAGTCGCATGTGTAAGAGAAGTAAAAAAAAATATATGTGTGTATGATCTTGCTTAAAACAGCCGTAACCTTAAGTGGCCGAATTTTATAAACGTAGGAGTAGAAAAATATATATTGTGCCGGTAAAAATATGTTTATCCATCTAACATGAGCTGGAACTCACAAAATGTATTTCAAACCCAGTCAAGCCCAAGATTTAGGTCAGAGACCAGCCTGGATTCGAACCCACCTTCTAAGCCCCAGATCAAACACCTAATGAATAACATAATAGTTATGGCCCATGAGAATTAATCTTAATTCGGCCGACTAGCAGAGCTGAGCAAGACAATGAGACATCTATTAACTATGATTATATTAAAATATACATAAGCATTGCTGTAATATGTGTGGAAGAAGTGGAGGAAAAGGAATTCGAACTACTCAAATAAGTTAAACAATAAAAATATAGTTTAATATAATGAAAATTTAGTTATATACATTTATAAATGAAGTACATTAGTATGTGCGTGAATGAGCAAGCGGTCTACCAAGCAATAGAGGATTACGTAAGTGTCATTCACGCTAGTATTTCTCATATGCTCTTTATTAGCTAAATGGTATATTATAGAGAAACACACATCTTTGGTGGGTCTAGTATTAAAAATGCCAATCAGTTATTACAAAGAATTACATAAAATTGCTATTAACGCTTTGATTTACAGTTCAGAAACGTGGTGACTAACATATATTAGGGGAGCATTCTGAGATTCATTATACATATAAATACATTTGAAAACATTTGAATCCATGACAAAATATTTAATGAAAAATTATTTTAACAATAATAATAAGACGAACGCTTTATTTTCCCCAAGGCACATAGATACTCTTAAATAGATATATAAATTACGAAGGTAGGATTGTATATGATTGAAATAAACTTGATTAATAAAATAGAAATGGCATTTATATATATATATTTTAAGCAAAGCTAAATTTTAATATTAGAGCATTAAAACAGGGTCATGAAGCAAAAGAAATAATAATACGAAGAAGTTTGCGGTGCTGACATATTATAGCCTAAAATAACTACGAGAAATGGTTGTGCTTCTGGATAAAAAAACCAAATCCCACACTCCCTTTTTGGGTAGTGCTTAGAGAAAAGTGGATCAGCATGACGTGACTCAGACTTTTGCTGGTATAATCGACGTGAGAGGCCTTTTTATCCACGAAGTGAATATGCATAGCATGTGCCAGACTTTGGGTGACAGCTAGAGGCATTTAATATGGAATAAATGTGATTCCAGATAGCTCAACTATCTATGGAATGAGATATAAGAAATCTATGAGTTCGATCTTGTCGCAACTCCCAGATTAGAAGCACGTATATATAAAAACATGAAGAGAGGCTAAATGACAGAAACGCAATAATGAATGAAGGTTACTAAAAAAACATTGAATAAATTTTACAGCTTCAAAATAAATGACCTTTGTTTGAATACTTATAATATGCAATGCAATTATAATATATATATATATATATATATATATATATATATATTATCTCTATATATATATATATATATATATATATAGAGAGAGAGAGAGAGAGAGTATTTAGATTTCATTTACTAAAATATACTTGAAGATTTTATTTAGCAAAGGAAACATTAAGATTTAGATTTCAAATTAATAAAATATAAGATTTGATTTAAGAAACATTGAGATTCACCCCCATCCCTTTTCTGATATTTAAAATAAATCAATCCCACTTTCATTGATTTTACAATAACTGAAATATTTAAACACAAGATTTGAAATTTTAAGAGTATGGAAAAGAAAATAACCAGCAGTTATATATATATAAAACAATTAAGTCACCTTTTTTTTTAGAATTAAATAAATAGTATTTTATAAGATTTCAAAACGTTAATTAGTTTTAACTTCCTGAATTTACACCGGTAGAAAATTCAGAGTTAAACAAATATATATATATTTTTATATTAAAACATAAATAAAATGTTGATATGTAAAACAATCTGGCGAGTATATTAATTAACAATTCGTTATATATTAAGGGGACGTTAATAAACTTGATTCATGAAAGTACTTAAAGACAGAAAAGATTTTTTTATAAATTAAGCTCGCCGGTTTATTTGAGATTGGCAAATCAATAAAAAGGCATACATATATAATCAAGTAATAAATAATTACAAATAATTGACCCACTAAAGTTAAAGAGCATATAAGAGAGAATTAAATTTATATAAATTATTTAAGAGCAAATTACATGTTATTTATATATATATAAAAAAAACAAAGTTAAAGAATACATGAGAAGAGATCTTGATAGATTATTTAGACTAAATTTAGTTTGAGGTGACGGCTTGAAATAATTTACCTTGCAGTTTAAGAGTTCAATTTAAAATATTGCACGTTCTCCTGTGGCAGCAAGCTTCTATTAAATGCACACTGAAGTTCTTCATTTACTTTAGAGTAGCAGAATATTATGGTCGCGGCAGATGATGACCCAAAGGGTCGAGCAGGGTGGTGGATGTTCTGCTACATCATTTTTTTAAAGTTTCAAGCAAAACGAAATACTTTTTATAAAATCTCTCTCTAAAAGTAGCTAATCTCTCAATAGTAACTAATGGTAACTAATTATGTGATTCAAAATTTAGTCATTTTATACTTTTTCTCTTATCAGTTGTTTTTGAAGATGCAATTGTTAGATAACGCCCAGAATAAATTCAAATCTATTTCTAGATTAGAAATAGATTTAACAACATGTTTTTAACACAAGTAAATCTTTAATCTACTTAATCCCATTTATTTTAAGTAAAACTTTAATTAAAAAAATACCTACCCCATATTAAAACAACAGTGCTTCCAACCCCTAATTATTTTTAGACAATAAACAACACCTGCATCTTCCATATTGGATTTTATAAAAAAAATTGTATAGTTTATAGAAAAACAAGCAATTTAAAAAGAAAAAGCTAAAAATGACATATAATAAAATATTTACAAAAAACATCAATATTTTGTTAGTAAGTTTTGCTCCTATGTATATACTTGAGTCGCATCTATAATACTTTAATAAAAAAGAACTAATAATTAATAAAAAAAAATCAATAATAATAAATATTGAAAGTTAAATTATAAATTTAGGTGCGCGTCTCAAATATATACATAAAAAATATATATACGACAAAAGGAGCGGGATGGGGTATAGGGGTTTGAACACAGGTTAGTAAGTAGAAACATGAAGCACAATCTTAAGCTAAGATTTACTGCTTCAATATATCGGAAGGGTAATGTTGGAAATACAGTCAAATAAAACGAATTTATAATGTATATCATTAACAGAGGAATGAGTATAGTATTTAAGTAAGTTAAATTTAAAAGAATATATAAGTGCATCATTTAATTGAGGTATAGGGGTCAGAGGTAGATGAGTGGGGAAAATAGAGGATAATCATCAAGGTGGACAGGCAGTCAGGAGAATCTAAGGCAGGTGAACAAGAGGATGAACCAGAGTGTGGATGTTTGGGTTGACTAGCAATCTGAATGCTAATCGATAAATAATACGGATACTAAAGTTAATCAAAGTGAAAACAAAGTCAGTCAAAAGAAGTTGGGTATAAGTCAAGTCAGAGTCAATAGTAGTAATAATCATTCCATATATAAAGAACAGTTAAATAAAAATCATATTTATGCGTACAAGGGCTCAAGCCAAAATGCAACGTCAAGAAGAGGAAGTAATAGAAGGAAATGAAGAGGAGATGAATGTAAAGGAACCAAGAGCCTATGGTAATATCATGGATATGTTAAAGCAAATGAAGGTGGAGCAAAAACAATTCATGAAAGAATTCGTGAATAGACAAGAGAGAAGGATAGAAGAATTGATGGTAAAGGTAGAAACAGACAACCGGAAAAGAGTGGCTGAAATCATGGAAGAAATGAGAAATGAGGTCATCCAGCAATCAAAAACTAAGGACACATGGGATGGATTTCTCCAAGAGATTAAGAGGGATGAACAAAGGAGTATAGGGCCATGTGCATATGAGGAATCAGAAATAGTTGAGGACAGAGGTAGAGAGTCAGCAAGATTGGATTGGGAGAAGGACATAGGGTGACCAGAAAGGGAGATAAGACTGTTATATGAATAGGTAGAAATAGTTAGAGTAGAGGATCACAGAATGATGATGATGAGCATACAGGAGAATTTAAGTCAGGTGGCGAAGGTAGTAGCAGAGTTAAATACAAAAGTTGAAGAGAGTATAAGGAGGTCAGCCAATAGCAGCACCAATACCAACACAGAGGGCATAGGACCAAGAACCAGTGGGGAATGTAGAATGCTGGGATCTGGAAATTGCTTGGATTATCCTGTGGCTTCCACCAATTTCTGAAGATCCAAGTCTTCGCTGGAAACCCTGGAGAAAGCCTGATGGAGCATTTGAACAGCCTGGAACAGTACTTCAAATTCAGTAGAATGAGTGAGGAGGCCAAGATAGCAGTCGCCTGCAGCCATTTGCAGGGTGAATCTCAAGTCTGGTGGAACTCACTGTTCCAGAAACCCATCACATTTGCAGGATGTCATAAAGCATTGAAGACCAGTTATTGGAGTGAGGAACTCTAAGAAGATATGTTGCATTGGATAAAACAGGATAAATGGAGACCGGAGGAATCATTTATAACATTCTTCTGTCATCAAGTGGCTAAGTTACGAATGATCACTGCAAATCCATTATCTGAGATGCAAATACTCCGGATATTTAGGCCCTGATTTCCAAAGGATATAAAACAAACTCTAATCAGTACGGAGAGTAGAGAGTCAGTGGAACAGATGGCGGAACTGTTGATCACATTGGACCACAGTAAAGACCAAGTAGAGCTTCTGGAGGCCAAAGGGAAAGAAAAACAGCAGCAGGTACAAGTAGCAAACCTAGGTTATGGAGGAGATAGAGAAACATTGGAAATGGCTCTTCAGAAATGTCCAAAATTAATGATTGAGGTGGAAGGACTTGTGGTCAATGCACTATTCAATTCGGGATGTCAGATCTCTGCTATGTCTCAGGAAATGTTTGGCAGATTAAAGGATGGCTGCACAGAACTCAGGATGCTGCCATTAAAATCGGTTCAGGTACTGTTGGTGAATGGAAAAAGGGTAAAGCTGGAGTCCCAACAAGTCTACATAAAGATACATATTGCAGGAGAAAAGTTTGACCATCTATTGGTAATCTTGGATGGGTTGATCCATGACATTGTGTTAGGTTCTGATTTCATGCACAAGGTGGGATGCATACTGAACTATAAACAGGGCTATACTGAGATAAATGGCACATGGCAAAACTTTGTGAAAAAAACCAAGATGATAGAGGGGTTTATCAAAGAGAAATGCTTGCACATAATGTGTTGATGGAGATAGAGTGGGAACATATAGTGGGTGAAACGACGTTGATAGATAATGACCAGAGGGATAGGCTGAGGAAGATTCTCACAAGGAATAGTGTGGTATTCTCAGAGGTCCCAGGAATCATTCAAGGTTATGAGCATCGGATAAGACTTATGGAGGACCAGCCATATCGGGCTTGTGCTTATCCGATACCATACCAATATAAGCAAGAAGTTGAGGCACAGATAGATATGATGCTAAAATGGGGGGTTATCTCAAAGTGTTCATCACCATTTAATAATCCTATTGTGACAGTGAAAAAAAAAGATGGATCCATCCGATTATGTTTGGATGCACGGCACCTGAATAAGATAACTATTCCGGAAATTAATGCTCCACCCCATATAAGTGAGGTGCTCACAAGATTTAAAGGGAAAAAGGTATTTTCGATGTTCGATTTGATGGCCAGCTACTGGCAGATCAAGCTACATCCTAAAAATAGGAAATACACGGCATTTAGATATGATGGACATGCATACAACTTTAATAGGATTCCATTCGGATTGAGAAATAGTGGAGCAGAGCTTGTCCGATGTTTGGATCAAGTATTAGATGATAAAATAAAGAGCTTCATCGTGATATATGTGGACAACATTGTCATCGTGTCTGAGAATATCGAGGAACTTTTCAAACATGTGGAGGGGTTATTGGAGGAATGTAAAGGAAAAGGCATCAGGATTAATCTAAACAAAAGTCACATAATGACAACAGAAGTCAAGTTCCTGGGCCATATCATTAGTGAGAAAGGGATAGTACCAAACCTGGAGAAGATCGAGGCCATCCAGGAATTTCCAACTCTTCGGAACAGAAAACACATTAAATCATTTCTGGATTTATGTAATTTCTATAATCGGTTTTATAGAGGGTTCTCATTGGATATGGAGCCACTATTACATTTGCTGAAAAGGGAAACACCATGGGCATGGGGGGAACAACAAGAACAGAGCTTTCAGAGAGTAATGGCAGGCTTTTTGGAAACAGTTACATTGGCATACCCAGACTTCAGCAAGACATTATTCGTACAAACCGATAGTAGCGGATTCGGATTAGGAGCCACGATGTTCCAAATACAGGAGGGAGGTCAACACAAAGTCCTTTGTTTTATTAGCCACTTGCTGAAAGGCCCGGAACTTAATTATACTGTTACAGAGAAGGAGGCTCTCGCAGTAATATGGGCATTCAAAAAATTCTGGCAATACTTGGTTGGATCAGACATTGTGGTATTGACCGATCACCGCAGCCTTGAGTTCCTAAATCACAGTCTTCTGGCTAACAATAGGTTGCTGAGATGGAGCTTGTTCCTACAAGAGTTTAAATATAAGGTAGTGTATTGCCATGGGATGGAGAATGTTGTGGCTGATATGCTTAGTCGGTACCCAATAGCAACACGTCAACACATGAAATGTGATAGGGCATACATCAAGGTTACTGAGATGGATGGAGAACCCAAGATAGCAAGTGAAATGCATAATTTAAAGGAACACCAAAGGAAGGATTGGGAGTGTAGACAATTGATAGAACATTTACGGCATCAATCTGTATCAGAGATAAAAAGAAACACTCTGTGGCAGGACCAAAACTGCTTCTGCATGTAGGGAGAACTCTTGCAACGGATGCTCAAGTGAAGGAAGAAGACATGCATAGTCATGCCCAGGGCCTTGAGAAAACAGACCATTCAGTATGTCCATGAAACATATGGGCACTATGAAAGAAACAAAGTGGAAAGTTGCCTTAGACATTGGTTCTACTGGCCAGAAATGTATGATGACATTGGCAGTGTTATTAGAACGTGTGACACCTGCACTTGAACTAAACCCCCTAATGTATCAGGAGTAGGATCATTACAGCCCATATACACCGATCAGCTGAACCGTATATTAGCCATCGACTTTTATGGTCCATTGCCGGCTTTTAATAAGAAGTACCTACTGGGCACATATGAGCTCTTCTCAAAGTTGGTGGCTGCATATCCAGTCACACAAGCCAATGCTAAGCAAACTATTAAGGCCCTTGAGCAACAACATTTAAGATGGTGGGAGCTGTATGGGAATAACACCTTTGTCATAGCCCAGAGAACAGAGAAAAAAGAAGTATACAATGCTCGATCACTAAGGCTATTCAATAGAGAAAGACAACCACCAGATAAGACTTAAGGGCAGTCACAGATAAAGGAAGGATTTACTGATAACAAGATGGGAAATGGAAATGGACCACAAGTCATGGAGACTGGACTGTAATATTGATCCTGATAGCATAAAGAAATGATGAGCCAATAAGTGGAAAAAAAGATGAAGGACATTATGATAAAATAAGAAAGCATATGATAAATAATAGTGTGAGGTCATAGATAGAGGTTGAAGGCATGTAGGTTAGATATTGATAGATAGGTCTGAACAGTATTTGGTGATGCCTTCTTCATTATTCATTCATGTATGTTCTGCAGTGCACCAAATCTATTGTACAGAGAACACAGGGACAGAGATCCCATTCTCATAATGACTCACTGGATTGAGATTTCCAGTTAGATATTGGACAGATATCATGAGTCAATGGTTCAGAGACCAGTCTATGGGGGAAAGAACCCCTTGTATAAATTAAGAGCTATCAGAAAATATACTGAGCTTATGTATGAGTTGGATGAAAAGATGCCAGCCTCCCAACCCACCTCAGTAATAGTGACCAGAGTTGGCACTTAGGGTTTATCATTTGCAGAATGTGATGTATGAACAGGTTTAATCGGGTCACCGAGATATCCTGTGGATCTGAACCTGTATATATGAGTATGAGGCAGGAATAAAATGCATGTAATTCTAATGACAAGATTAAATTGGTTCGGCAATGCTGGTTGGGTCATCAAGAAAAAGATGTAATTTACCTGGTCGCCTCTCTAGAGATTAACCTCATCACTAAATCATATTAGGAATGTGTAAATCTAAAAGGTTTGAACAGTAGTTGGGAGCATCTAGCGTTCGATGCAAAAATTTAAAAATTTTTTTTAAAAAAAAAATTTTAAAGGAGGGGAATGGTGTAATGTGATGATCGCACATACTGCGGTCACACATATAAATATTAAACATTCAAAGAATATTAAATATTATGTTTGGAAAAAAAAAAGTGAGCTTGGAAAAATTTACAGAACAAAGAAATGTTTCAACTAATTAAAAAAAAAGGGAATTAGAATCAAACGATTCTTATCTTTTACCTTCCAAAGTTCGGGTTTTGGTGAAATTAAAATATAAAATTAGAGATATTGGAAATGTATGTTAAAAAATAAAGCGATAAAGAAATATAAATAAAATGCAAGTTAAAATCCGATTTTGAAAGAAAGTAAAGTTTAAAAAAAAAAAAAAACCTTAAATAGCACGCAAAACAGAAAAAGTTAGACATGATCAAAAGATAAGGATCTGGGTTTTAAAGTACACATTTGACGATAAACGAAATGCGTGTATGGAGTGTATTTGAAGCAGGATATAGACAGAAATAATAAATGCTTGTCCAAATTTAAAAAAAAAAGAAAAACATGTATTAAAATCTGTTTAATTAAAACCAAGAATATTGAAATAAATAAAGGTGCATAGTGCTATGAGAATGGGTAAAACCAATTTACATATGGCCAAAGGCATAGTATGAAAGAAGGTGTGAATAAAAGTGAAACAAAAAATCAGAAGGACAAAGGCTGGTGGAATTTTTTAATTAAAAAATGAGTTTTCAGGAGAGATTAGAGCTAGAGACTTCATGTTGAGAGGGTGGTAAAACACAACTCTGATAATCAACTGTTATAGTTAACAAATATGACTTTTAACATCGGTGCCTCATCTAGAATGGCTGGCTAAGGCCATCGTGATTGCTGTTTGATCCGGACTTACTGTATTAATTGTTCTTGTCAAGATGTAATAACCGCCATTGTAGTGCCTGCCGATGGATTCATTTAGTTGCCTTGTCCTTGATGCCTCGTCCTTGATGCCTTAACACTGAGAAGCTATACACAACCAAATTTAACCTACGAGTGACCGTCCCTCCTAAAGAAGTGGAGAAATCCACGTGGCGGTTGGCAGGATGTTGGATAAATTCAGAGACTAAAACCTAGGTAAATATACAAACTATTTTTATTATATTTCAATGTGCACATCATTTACTTAGACATGGGCCACATGCTTTTTGTGAATTATAAAGACATTCTTGAATTTTTTTTTGATAAATACCCAGAATGACGACTTATAAATGTACCATCATTTATAAGAAATTTTTTTTATGTGTTCTTTTTCTTGTAGCACTATAGATCATAATGTGTTTTATTTAATGTTAATGTGTTTTATAGATCGTTTTTTATGATTAATTTATTCTATTAAATATATTTTTTCTATTTAAATCTGTCTTGTCTCGTTCTTCACCACGTCCAAAAAGGGATAGTGTAGTCTTAGGGTGGGAAAACTATTATTCATTTTTTTTGATTATTGAATTAACATGTGGAAATTGGTGGTGCAGTGTTTGATTCCGTTAAATTTATAAATCATCCAAGCACTGTAACTCTGTCAGATCTTACAGCAGTCGGGAGAAAGGTGATCGAAAAATATAACCTGGGGCTCTATCTGTATAGCATACAGGTTTGGTTAAATACAGAGATAGACTCATCTATTTCCGTATTTCTCTCTGCTTGCAGTAACGGAAAGTGGATGACTTTGAATTATAGAATTCCCCATTATGTATACATAAAAGGGAAGTTTAGCCTTTGATCGTCATGTGCCCATTACAATATATATATATATTATAATGTTTTCCATTTTGCAAGGCCTCTACATGCTAATATAAACTGTGCATGAGTTGATCAAGTTATGTCGAAAAGAAGAAAGTTGTATTTCTATTTCTAAAAACATAACTATATTTCCTGATCAAACTCAGCCTATTAATTGTTGAGAATTATGCTATTGATTAAATCAGCTTTTAACTTATTTAATATGGGCAACAGATCCTTTTATTCTAAAGAGACTGCTGAAATAGTCAAATAACGTCTCACGAATAAGAAAAGAAAAATACTTTTAAACTAATCGGTATTACATTGTACCGTAACAAGAATTATATTTTGAGATTATTATTCTTGGGCTTATTCAAACATATTGGCACAGGTAAATTACATTTTAAATCTTATTAAACTAATAATAAATTTAATAATAAAAAACTAATAAATATTATAGAATAACGCACAAATGAAAATTAGTATTAGAAATATTTTTATTCTAATAAAATAAAAGTGTTTAAAGAAAATTATTAATCAAATAAATTGGAGAGAACACACTTAATTCAGACATGAAATATTAATAAAATAAAGCAATTAATGTAAGTAATTAAAAGTTCGTGGGTACACAAGAGTCTCTTGATTAATTAAATGAAAGTCTATATCGGGACTTGTTATAAGCTTATTTTTATGAGTAGTTTGTAAAATGGTTAAATTTGTCACAATCAGGATAATGAAGCATAACTTACCGGTAAGTTTTAGTGAATTCACGATGGTTGTAGATAACTATGCATAGTTTTTCGAAGATAAAATTAGCTCACAGCCTTTGATTATTAGTTGACCTTGCGGTCCATTCTCCTAGTCGGTCATGAAAGCTTTTCTGTTTTACATCTTTAGGCACAATGTCCACAGAAGCTCCAGTTCACTCCGACATGCCAAATTACTTCAGCATAGAGTGATCTTGGATATATTATTGTTATCCAAAACCAACTAGAGAAACCAATGAACAAGACATTCTTCAAATTGACCTCTGCCTTTTATACTAGAGGCCCAGTTTTCTGACTTCTGCACATGCTATTACCATGGCGTTTTTTGGTTCATAATCTTGTAGATTCTTTATAAAATTTACATTATAAAGTTCTGTTTTCTTATCAAGTTTTTTGGCCATCTTTAATTAGCCAAAATATTTTTACTTTTTCTTATCTTTTTTTTACTTTTGGAATTCTTTTGTTTTTTCCAATTCTACTTTTATTTCTAATTACATTAAAAAATATGAAAAAATAATTTAACTTTCATGGTACGTTATTTTTTTTAAAAAAAATTAGTAAAAAAAATCTAAATTTACTTTTATTTTTTAGCTTTTACCAAATGCCAATATATTTGCAACGTATGTAAATAAACATTACAATATATATATATAAACATAAACTAACTCAAACACAAAGCAAGATATTTTAAAATAAGCAAACAATATTAAATTTTGCTAATAAACTAACAAAGGGCATTACTGGATATTTGTAATTGTATAATGGTTTATATATTTGTATAATTATTTCAGTTTATAGTTTGGGATAGTTATTTAAAGATTAAAATCTAATGTTTAGTTTGTCTTTAATATCTTTGTAAACTTGTTAGTTTTTTAGCAAAATTAAGATCGTTTCCTTATTTAAAATTTCATGCTCTGTTTGAGTTAGTTTGTATTTCATTGTTTAACATCATTTAGCATAAAATTTTAAATTTGCTATTCTTGAGATATACACCTTTACCCTGCTTAGCGATAGCAATTGGTCCTCCAAAATGCATCATTAAGCAAGAATATTGTATATAAAATACGTAATATAACGATCCAAACGAAGTGGGAGATCACATCGCACCGCACTACCAAAGGGCGCCATCTAGGCATTTGAGCCTAGAAAAATTTATAAAGTAGGCAGATACGCGCTGTTAGGATTCCACTTTATTTACATATTTAGATCGTTAGCCCATTGTCACTAGCTCAGCGGAGACGCCGAGATAAAAATCTATAAATTTTATATCTTAAATATAAAAGAATAAAATAATAAAAGCCACTGCCAGAAATTAACACAGAAAAATATTTATTTACGCACATATAAAATCATTCTAAATTTGAGGAATAAGTTTAACATTTAGATTTTTATCTTAATTTTTAATTTTACATTTAAAATAGCTTGCTATAATGTTTAATATTTTATTTAGAGGGTCGAGTATGAATGGACTACATAGGTCTGCATTTGAAAGGAAAATATTCTTCCCTGATTTAACCTTAGGCAACAAATTTTGCAATCAACTGGCGCCAATCCATCTGATACATTCATGTATTCAATGTAGCATGATACGACAACACAAAATACTATATTGTCAGGAATGTACATCTGAACAATAAGTAGAAATAGAGAAGACATTGACTCTCCACCAACAGGAATGTGACATCTGTGGGCAAGTAGATCAATAAACTAAAAACTCCATAGGAATGGACTGTGGTCTTCTGCCGACTTACAAACCCATCCATAGGCAAACAGAGGGTGTGTGGCGTATATCTATAATCCTGCCCGTAGCGGATCTCATACTACATCTACTAATTACACAAATATATCCAATCCATTGAACCAATTCAACTACGAAATGAATAACCTAAGATTACCCTCCCTTAATACAACTTTACAAAACTATATAGCCATTCGCGCCCGACTTAATTTTAACATTTATATACGTTCGCACAGATTTGTTTAAAAATGTTGGGTATAGATCGATTACATAGATTCCACGGTCAAAAACATTTCAAAATAAACATAAACGATCAAAATACAAAATTATTGATACCGACAATCGCAGAGGGAAACTTATAAGTAACCCAATAGTATTCACCATAAGATACTTGCGTTGTCACCAATAACTTAAAAGACATCCGAATAAATACATTTTAGATACTCACCGTAAGGTATCATTATTTATCGAATGTCTATATATTTTGATCAAATATGAAAACCAAAATATAATTAACCATAAGCGAATCCATGCAAGCGTCTATAAACAACTTAAATTTCATACATTTAAAATTTAAACAATAAATAATTTATACAATTAAAATAAATGGAAATGATTTTTTTATCAATAACAAACATATAAAATTAAACATCAATTGATTTTAAACTTAAAGGTCAAATAGAAACTCCATTTTAACATTTAAATTGCTTTCACGAAAGTTCTTAATTATTTAAAAATTTTTTAAGTTCATTGTTAACAGCTTACGGAAGAAGAGTCCAGGTTCTTGTTTTTCCACGGAGTCCTTGTTTGAAACCCGGTCAGATGTTCCGGAGGTAGCATTAGCTGGTTCCTTTCGGTATCACAATCAGTTCATTTTTTAAAATAGAGAGAGAGTGTGTGATATTGCGTCTCTATCACCACTCTCAAAACAAACAGCTGGAACTGCCCAATACTCAATATTTCTCCTTTTTATATTATCCACACGGATTCAAACAACAAAACGTCACCAATCCATCACTTTCGTTAGGGTCCGAGCCAAGGCTTGGTGCTTCCATTGGTCCAGCTAATTTCTCTTATCTAATTTCCATCTGACCCTTTAATTACATAAGAGCCTTGAGGGCTAGCTTGTTTTTCAAATAATAAACAATCATTTCCATTTATAGATTACAGGAATTAATTAATACCTGTTTTTATTTTAACTTATATTAAATATTTTAATATTTAACTCTTGTATTTTTTTATCAAAAAAAAAAAAATACGTTCAAATACCTTTTTTTATTTATATATATAAAAAAAATATTTTTAAAGTTTAGCATCTGTGCGAATATATATATTTAACAACATTTTAATTTTAGCGTCTAGTTTTTTTATAGATTTTTAATACATTTATTTTTATTTGCGAACTTTGTTTTTCTTTTAAATTAATGTAACGACATATCTATATATCGTTACATATCAGTAAACTTCCTCAAAAAACAAAAACATTAAAAAAAAAAACTTTACTTAGTGTTAGTAATTAATTACGTTACACAAATTGATTACAGTATATATGAAAATTTTAAAAGGACAAAACTTTTTTTTTTTTTTAAAAGACAAAACAGTAATTACATACAAATATAATGATAAAAAAAATGTTGACTGTTGATTCCTTATTACCAGCTAAATTTCTGCCCCCTCCCTTCCAAGTTTCATTTCTCCTATCTTTTACCATTTCTTAGGCAAGTTGAACTATTAGATTTTAGTTTAACAAGACTTTTTAAAAAAATCTATGATTTAGATTTATTATTACGTTTTATTTATTACTTTTTATTCCTCGTATTTCTCTTTACATATGCGTAATTTTTCTTACTGGCAGCACTTTTTACACAAAATTCATAACTTTATATAATACAAACAATATATTCTGATTTCAGAAAAAATATTACGGGCTTCATTTATTTTTAACATTCTCAGGGCACTCGTGTTTATTCAAGATAGGAAATTTCAGCATCAATTCCCCTTCTCAGGGTCAATCTCTGAGGTAAGGCCACACTTGGGATGCCAATTATAACGATCCAAACGAAGTGGGAGATCGCATCGCACCGCACTACCAAAGGGCGCCATCTAGGCATTTGAGCCTAGAAAAATTTATAAAGTAGGCAGATACACGCTGTTAGGATTCCACTTTATTTACATATTTAGATCGTTAGCCCATTGTCACTAGCTCAGTGGAGACGCCGAGATAAAAATCTATAAATTTTATATCTTAAATATAAAAGAATAAAATAATAAAAGCCACTGCCAGAAATTAACACAGAAAAATATTTATTTACGCACATATAAAATCATTCTAAATTCGAGGAATAAGTTTAACATTTAGATTTTTATCTTAATTTTTAATTTTACATTTAAAATAGCTTGCTATAATGTTTAATATTTTATTTAGAGGGTCGAGTATGAATGGACTACATAGGTCTGCATTTGAAAGGAAAATATTCTTCCCTGATTTAACCTTAGGCAACAAATTTCGCAATCAACTGGCGCCAATCCATCTGATACATTCATGTATTCAATGTAGCATGATACGACAACACAAAATACTATATTGTCAGGAATGTACATCTGAACAATAAGTAGAAATAGAGAAGACATTGACTCTCCACCAACAGGAATGTGACATCTGTGGGCAAGTAGATCAATAAACTAAAAACTCCATAGGAATGGACTGCGGTCTTCTGCCGACTTACAAACCCATCCATAGGCAAACAGAGGGTGTGTGGCGTATATCTATAATCCTGCCCGTAGCGGATCTCATACTACATCTACTAATTACACAAATATATCCAATCCATTGAACCAATTCAACTACGAAATGAATAACCTAAGATTACCCTCCCTTAATACAACTTTACAAAACTATATAGCCATTCGCGCCTGACTTAATTTTAACATTTATATACGTTCGCACAGATTTGTTTAAAAATGTTGGGTATAGATCGATTACATAGATTCCACGGTCAAAAACATTTCAAAATAAACATAAACGATCAAAATACAAAATTATTGATACCGACAATCGCAGAGGGAAACTTATAAGTAACCCAATAGTATTCACCATAAGATACTTGCGTTGTCACCAATAACTTAAAAGACATCCGAATAAATACATTTTAGATACTCACCGTAAGGTATCATTATTTATCGAATGTCTATATATTTTGATCAAATATGAAAACCAAAATATAATTAACCGCAAACGAATCCATGCAAGCGTCTATAAACAACTTAAATTTCATACATTTAAAATTTAAACAATAAATAATTTATACAATTAAAATAAATGGAAATGATTTTTTTATCAATAACAAACATATAAAATTAAACATCAATTGATTTTAAACTTAAAGGTCAAATAGAAACTCCATTTTAACATTTAAATTGCTTTCACGAAAGTTCTTAATTATTTAAAAATTTTTTAAGTTCATTGTTAACAGCTTACGGAAGAAGAGTCCAGGTTCTTGTTTTTCCACGGAGTCCTTGTTTGAAACCCGGTCAGATGTTCCGGAGGTAGCATTAGCTGGTTCCTTTCGGTATCACAATCAGTTCATTTTTTAAAATAGAGAGAGTGTGTGATATTGCGTCTCTATCACCACTCTCAAAACAAACAGCTGGAACTGCCCAATACTCAATATTTCTCCTTTTTATATTATCCACACGGATTCAAACAACAAAACATCTCCAATCCATCACTTTCGTTAGGGTCCGAGCCAAGGCTTGGTGCTTCCATTGGTCCAGCTAATTTCTCTTATCTAATTTCCATCTGACCCTTTAATTACATAAGAGCCTTGAGGGCTAGCTTGTTTTTCAAATAATAAACAATCATTTCCATTTATAGATTACAGGAATTAATTAATACCTGTTTTTATTTTAACTTATATTAAATATTTTAATATTTAACTCTTGTATTTTTTTATCAAAAAAAAAAATACGTTCAAATACCTTTTTTTTATTTATATATATAAAAAAAAATATTTTTAAAGTTTAGCATCTGTGCGAATATATATATTTAACAACATTTCAATTTTAGCGTCTAGTTTTTTTATAGATTTTTAATACATTTATTTTTATTTGCGAACTTTGTTTTTCTTTTAAATTAATGTAACGACATATCTATATATCGTTACAGTAATTATAATGGAAGTCTATGGGAAAAAAATTGGTCGATTCCAGTCACCGTAAAATATCTACATTTGGTTTCCAAGCTCAAAGATTTTCTGGATTTTTTCATGACAATGATGACTAAATACGGTATCTAAAAAAAGTTTTATATCACTAAGAAAAAAATGCATATTTTCAATTTAAAAAGTACAGAACAGCATAAAGAAAAAGAAAGTGAAACTAAATTTGAATTTAAACATTTTTATATTCTTCTGCAGAAGTTTTTCATCTTAATGAAATAAAAATCCATACTGGAGTGCTTTTTTTAAAATTTGTATTAAAGTATATACATTTATATTTACTATGCATTTATATTTATTACTTATGTGAAATTATTCAAATTAAAAAATGATGTTTAATTACTAAGTATTTAATTGAACATATAGACTTATTACACTACTCCACAGTAACAAAATGCTTAATGCTCATTGTAAAGCAGTCATCTTTAGAAAAAAAAATCAACTTATTTTAAAAGTAAAAAATCTAACTTCTAATATTCTAAAACATACTGGTAGGTTTATTTTTCTTATTGTATATTTTTAGTAATGTAATCATGCCCACTCCCATTCGAGTAGAAAGATTATTAATTAAATGCAATCTGTTTTTCTTTTTAAACTTTTTCTAATTCGACATTTGCATTTAATAAAGGTTGTTTTTCTTTTGATTTGAAACATGTAAACAACATGTTTATTAATGAAGTTACAAAATCAATAACTATTTTTAAATAATTATCCAGGTATTCTAAAAATAATATATCGTACTTAAGAAATATACACACAGTTTAATATTCATATTTAGTGTTTTCCTGAAAGTTTGTGATGATGGTATTTAATTTGTCTTGTACTGTATTTATATATTGGAGTATTTGTATACAGTATTATCAACAAATTAAAAATCCTTCTCCTTTTTCTTTTCAAAAACTTTATTTTCTTATCTCAATACTAAACATATATATATTGTGCCCTTATGTATATATCAGTATTTGTTTATTAGTTATTAATAAGAAATTGTCAGCTAAAAAAGAGGTAATAAAAATACTATAAAAGATAAGTTTTTGTTGTTTTAACTTAGTCTGGTTGAACTTTCTCACCCATGTTTTCTCTTCTCTCTGGCAAGTTAAAATTTTAAAGTGTCAAATTTTTATAACTATTATTATTTGTTTTAAAAAGTATTAAATTTTGAACCTAATCATCTTTAAATCTATGATGCAGTGCTAAAGCTCACAGGTACTTCATTTCTTGATTATTGAATCACAGTTATGCTTTCTTAATTAACATACAATGCTACAGAGAAACTTTATGTTTATTTTGAGTCAATTTAGTAAATTTAACTACCAAATGTATTCTAATAGAAAGCAGGTGATGTGTGCAATTACAGATATTGTAAAAGTTATGCAGAACATTTTTCTCAGTTCATATTTGTTTGAATATTTATCTTATACAAGGAGAAATTAAAAGTAAATTGAAATGCATAAACTTTTATGCTATAATGAAGTTTAAAATGTGTTATATTAATTTTGCCTGCTTAACAACAAAATTTATTAATTATTACCAGAACTGTTTTAAAGAATAACTTTAAAATGCTTATTTAAATTAACTACATTTAAAAATAATTCTTCTTATATAAAAAGAAATATATACTGGAGGAATTTTACTATTCTTTTTTAATAATTTCCATGCTGAAGTCATTAACTTTAATATTCATAAAAAAACAACAACTTGAAATTAACACTGCATTAATTAAGCTAAGAAAAGGTATGTCAGAATAATTTAAACATCTTATTTTCTAAATAGCAATTTAAATACTTCAAAGGAATAGTGATGTATAACTGGCTATTAAAAGATGTGAATAAAATATTTGTCAATGTATGCCATAAGGTTAGCAGAAATATTTCTAAAGACATTTTACATGCTGAATTACTTCTTGCTAATTAATGTTTTATAAAATATATTAAGGAAATTATTAAAGTTGAAACCTAGGAATGTTGTCATTATTATATGATAGGTAACTTTAAAAAGTTTACAATATGTGTCTTGAAAAAACTAAAAATAAAGCTACATTATTAGTTAAACAAACCCACAGGATCCCAAAAGTCACTCAGCTGAATAAGTTATTGCATTTTATCATCATCATTCACTTAGTTGCCAGCTCATTGCTTTATGTTTATTTATTTTTCTCTTATGTTTTAAAAAAATGCTTTTAAATTTAGAACTAAGTTAGTTATAAGAACTGCTATATATTGTGTTTGGAAATCTTTTGCCATATTTTTTTAAAAAAGATATGTTTTGACTTAAAGCCTCACAGAACCATTTATCCATTGTAGGAGCATTTCATGCCATTAACAGATGGCCCAGTGTGGAGGAAGCTCACTAATGAATTAAGGTTTTGTGTTTGGTAAAAAAAAAGAAAAATATTCTATGCAATATTTTCCTTTGTGCTATTCAATAATACTATTTTAGTATTATAATTGCATCAGGTAATTTATTTATGTATTCTAATTTTAATGGGTTTATCAGAATGTGTATATTCTACACATTGTCAGATAAATATTTTTTTTATTATGCTTTGATATTTGCTGGATAAACTGAACTATATTATATTTTGAGTCAGCAGAGATATTCATCTCTCACAATAATTATTTTGAAAATGTATGGTATTTCATTCATTAATGAGTAAAACAGCTAAAGTATTTATCAGAAGTTTTGATATTTTGCATAAATGCTATAGTAGTCATAACCGTTAGTATTTTCATGCACTTGAGAATTATTATTTTCACATTTGATACTTTGATATTCCATACATGTGAGTATTGATACTTTGTGCCAAAATTTTATAGCTTATTAATTTACTTTATTGATATTTCATAGTTGCTTGACTTAATTGCATATCGTGGGTTTCAGACATTGTTTATTATAGTTAAAATTGGAATATGACTTTAGTCAGTTATAGTGTTAAGTTTGTATCTTATCATCATTTAGTTTATAGTATTGCTTGGCCTCATAATGTAAGGCCATACATCCTTATATATTATTGTGCATGATGGAGTGGACAAGTTTCTCCAATTATTATTATATGCTTATCCATGAGTTGAGAATGCTTATCTCTAGTGATTATTATTACATGGTTAAAAATACCTACATCCTTATACAGGATTATATTCCTTGGTGTGTTTTTCCATGTTTTCCTGATGTGCTGTGACAAAGTCCAGACATCTCTTTTACCTCAAATATAGGTATTAGGAAGCTAACATTCTTATTGATATATTGATTGATTGATATTTTCTTACTCTGCAGAGCCTATATTTTGGCCTATCATTCATGATGTGGTTAAATCTATTTTTCTACCATAGTAGATGAGGTTGTTTTGTGATTTAGATGCATGATGACAGTGATAAGCTAGTTTTGAAGGATTTAATTTCTTCAGGTTGCACTTAGTTATTTTAGTGCTTAGAGGTGTAACAATGTCTGTATTGTGTTGCTATAATGTTATAATCAGCCACAAGCAAACCAACAATTCATAATAGTTTTAATTATTTAATTGTAAGCATATGGCCATTAAGTGCAATCTACATACACTATGTAATTGTTGTATTTATCTAGAATTTTTCGCCACTGGATGTGTAAGTTATTACTTTAAATATTTTGGTCTTATTAATATTATGTGTACAATAATTTATTAATAGTATGTGTGTACATGACTTCTGATGAGTGATCCATACTTTTATTTCATTAAGTTTATTTTGTAGTATAGAATATTAAGCAATAGAAGATTATTATTTGTAATATGACATTAATTTTATTGTATCAGCAATTACTTTAAGTTTATTTAGCTGATAATGTAAATTATTAGCAAGACAACCTATTAATCCAAGTTGTCAATGATTATCATTTTGAAAAATCAGTAAATTTATTTAAAAGAATGTGTTACTGAGCTATTGTTAATCCAATTAAAACATTTAAATTTATGATACCCAAAATTGTTTAGAGGGATCATTTAGTGGAATTAAAGTGTATGAGACAGCTGTTAACTCTTAATTTTGAGTAATATTGTTTAATAAGTTCATTTGTGTAAAATAATTTGTTTTTCAAAACATTAGTTAGTCTGTTTGTAAGGCCAAAAGATGTTGCTTGAGTACTTACAGTCAAAAGAACATTTTGTCAGTGTTATCTTGGCAATAAGTTCAAACTTTATGTGTAAATCTTATTTTTAACTTTAGTGATTGTAAATAAACTTATTTATTATTGATTTAAAACAAATCTAGTTACGTTAGTTTTTTTATATGCCATTGTCTTGGGTTCACACTATTGATTACTTTCTTTGAGTTAATGATATACAAAATATTCCAATGTTTACAGAAATAAAATAAAGTCATGCATATAATTTTGATTTCTAAGTGAAATCAAGGTAACAAATAATTGAACATTTGCAGATAATAATAATAATACTTTGCATTAAGAATTATTTCAACTATGTTTATCTTCTAAGATAGAAAATTATATAATATGAAAATGAAGATTGCTTGACATTTCAAAAGATTATCTATGCTATTTCAGACTGCACACCATGAATTATTTTGATATGAATGATTAGTTTATTTCAAGGTCCAATTACATTGAATTACTTATGAAGGTTGTCTGTGGGAGGGTGGAAAGACATAAAAAGCACCCTTGTTGTTCTTCCATCTGAAGTGAGGTCCTGGGTAAAAGGCTATGGTTATTCCAAATTTGAAATATTTTAATTAAGCAATTAGATACTAAAATAAATATTCTTTTATGTAAATTTGGATAAGTATTGTTATTTAATGGTAGAACGCAGTCGCTACAAGAGAAATGTTTGCCTCCTATAGTCAGTCAGGATATCATTTACTCATTCATTCATCTATTTAATAGGCAACATCATATAATAGTACAATTTACAAGAATTATAGTAGGACCCCTGAGATTAATTACTCTTGTTATTTTTATAGAGATTATTCAACTTTTCTCTGTGTCACAATACTAAATAATAGTAGAATAAATATTTATTTATTCCTTGTACCATAAGAAGTAAATCTTATGGTAGTACACATCAAACAAATGTTTCAAATTATGCTATTTAGACTTGATGATAAGAATATTACCATATTTTCAAAATAGTGGATAAGAAGCTTTAATAGAAAATACTTCTCTAAGTACAGATCTGTTTTATTCAGAGAATCTAATTTGATGGGAGATTAAATCTGACAAATATTTAATAAGAGTAGAAATTTTTCCTCTCTATAATTTATTCCAAATTATTTATTATGCTATGATTATTGGCAGTATTGTTTGATTTTTCCTCTATCTTATTATAAAGTCTCTGTAGTATTAAAATTTATTATTGTAACACCGCTGAGTTCGCTTGTCTCAGCTTCTCTAGGTTACAATATATATAAATTCTAATATTCTCATGGATAAATGATGAATTCTTATGATTTGAGAAAGAAGAAGCTCTGAAGAAAGTACATGTTATTGTATTGGAACATCAGCTATTTAGCTATTATACTTTTATTGCATGGAAGCTCTTTAAAATTACTATAAATTCATATATATATATATATTGTAACGATATATAAATATGTCGTTACATTTATTTAAAATAAAAACTTAAAAGTTCGCAAATAAAAGGAAAAAACTAAACGCTAAAATTAAAATGTTTGTTAAACATATATATATTCGCACGGATGCTAAACTTTAAAAATATTTTTTTCATAAACAAGAAAAAAAAAGTATTTGAACGTATTTTTTTAAATAAAAAAATACAAGATTGAAATATAAAAATATTTTAATAAAAAAAAATAACGTAAGTTAAAATAAAAACAGGTATTAATTAATTCCTGTAATCTGTAAATGGAAATGATTGTTTATTAATTATCTAAAAGCTGTTTAATTAAAAAGTCAGATGAAAAGTTAGATAAGAGAAGAAAGAGATTTTAGCTTGACCAATGGAAGCAAATAAAGGCCCGGATCATAACGAAAAAACAGAACAGTGACGTTTTGTGTTCATGGAATCCATAGGAGGACTATAAAAAGAAAAAATATTGAGTTCCAGAGTTTTTTTTTTCCAACTTGATTTGATGACAATGGTAAGACGCATTTGCCGTTCTCTTCATTTTTTTTGTTTGTTTAAAAAAAAAAAAAATGAAAAGACTGTGATACCAGAATGGAACCAGCTAATGCTACCTCCAGAACATTTTCTTCCAATGGAGATGCCGTGGGAATTGCCAACAGGAACCTGGACTCTTATACTGTAAGCTATATTGACATGAACTCTAAATTTAAAAAAATAACTAAGAACTTTCGTTCAAGCTTATGAACTTCTATCTGACTTTTAAGTTTTTAAATCAAATTAATAATGTTTAATTTTATATGTTTCCCGATTGATAAACATCATTTCCATTTTTTTTTCCCTATTGTAAAGATTATTTAAATGTATGAAATTTAAGTTGTTTATAGACGCTTGCATGGATTCGTTTGCGGTTAATTATATTTTGGTTTTCATATTTGATCAAAATATATAGACATTCGATAAATAATGATACCTTACGGTGAGTATCTAAAATGTATTTATTCGGATGTCTTTTAAGTTATTGGTGACAATGCAAGTATCTTATGGTGAATACTATTGGGTTACTTATAAGTTTCCCTCTGCGATTGTCAGTATCAATAATTTTGTATTTTGATCGTTTATGTTTATTTTGAAATGTTTTTGACCGTGGAATCTATGTAATCGATCTATACCCAACATTTTTAAACAAATCTGTGCGAACGTATTTAAATGTTAAAATTAAGTCGGGCGTGAATGGCTATATAGTTTTGTAAAGTTGTATTAAGGGAGGGTAATCTTAGGTTATTCATTTTGTAGTTAAATTGGTTCAATGGAATGGATATATTTGTGTAATAGTAGATGTAGTATGAGGTCCACTACAGGCAGGATTATAGATATATGCCACACACCCTCTGTTTGCCTATGGATGGGTTTGTAAGTTGGCAGAAGACCGCAGTCCATTCCTATGGAGTTTTTTGTTTATTGATCTACTTACCAACAGATGTCACATTCCTGTTGGTGGAGAGTCAATGTCTTCTCTATTTCTACTTATTGTTCAGATGTACATTCCTGACAATATAGTATTTTGTGTTGTTGTATCATGCTACATTGAATACCTGAATGTATCAGATGGATTGGCACCAGTTGATTGCGAAATTTATTGCCTAAGGTTAAATCAAGGAAGAATATTTTCCTTTCAAATGCAGACCTATGTAGTCCATTCATACTCGACCCTCTAAATAAATAGTAAACTCATTATTTGCAATCTACTTAAATTTAGAATTAAAGATCAATATAAAATTATAAACGTTAAATTTATTCCTCAAAATTTAAATATTATTTTATATGTGCGTAAATAAATATTTTTATGTGTTAATTTCTGGCAGTGGCTTTTACTCTTTTATATTTAAGATATAAAATTTATAGATTTTTATCTCTGCATCTCCGCTGAGCTAGTGACTTGGGCTAACGGTTGGAATATTTAAAGAAAGTGGAATCTTAACAGTGCGTATCTGCCTACTTTATAAATTTTTCTAGGCTCAAATGCCTTGTTTTTGCGGTTAGATTCGATCTTCACTTTCATTCCGATTGGTACAATATATATATACTGAATATTTTCTATATATGTAATTAGATGGATTTGAACTCAGAATTTTTTCAGTCTATCCATCCTTTACACCATCTCAAGCAACTGATACTTATAACCACATACACATGAAAAAGATATACAATCCCCAAATGTATGTATTTTGTGGGGAACCAACATTCATCAATTGGACAGATCATAATCTCCCACACATATTTACAATTAGTGCTTGGTTTATATTAAGATAGCAATTCTTCAGTAAAATGGATAGTTAAATAATTGGAAGAGTGAGAAGTGTGAAGCCTGTCCATTAAACTTTGAGGAATTGCTATCTTAATATAAATTGAGCACTGATTTTATATATGTGCTAGAGATTATGATCTGGCTCAAATGATGACTGCTGGTTCTGTATGAAAATATGTGTATTGGGGATTGTATCTTTTTCACATGTATGTAGTCATGTTTATCAATTGCTTGAGATGGTGAGGAGGATGAATGGACTGAAAAAATCCTGAGTTCAAATCCCTCCCTCTCTCTCTCTCTCTCTCTCTATATATATATATATATATATATATATATATATATATATATATATATATATATATATATATATTATCCCAATTAGCTTTAAGCATTATTTCACTTATTATTTAAATAATACATGAGCAATTTAAAGGTATTGCAGTTTGTAATGTTATAATTGACTATTTATTAGTCTCTATTACAGTGACAGGTTTATTGCATGTTTAAAGAGGTTTATTTAAACTTCATTGTATCAATATTTCATACTCTGTAATCAAGTTGCAATCTTTAAGTGTCCATATATATTCAATGGACCATTAGTAAGAATGGATTTCCATTCTTGCTATTAAAAAGGTGAGACAGTTGCCTTGTCAGCAGTGAGAAATATTGATTACTATCCTTATTGTGAAGGTTTATGTAATTAGTGGTGGTTTCTAATGGTTACTAATTATCCCAATTAGCTTTAAGCATTATTTCACTTATATATATATATATATATATATATATATATATATATATATATATATATAGTGTAACAGTTTGTACCTGTGCATAACATGTATATAGGTGGTATACGTTTTTTACATATTTAAAAATCTAAGTTTCTGCTCTTTTTTATTTAAATGAAAATTATGATGCAAACATACATATATGGTTAGTTCTGCAATGTACTCTTATCACTCGCCCAGCATATTTATGGATGTCAATTTGACTCCAAGCGCCAATCCCATTTACGAGTAAATAAGAATTATGCTGGGAGAAAATGAGTATCTATTTCTAATAGATAGAGCTTATACCTCTGGCTAGCTCACTCAGGGGTAGTGGTCATTGACTGTGGGAAAGAGGTGGGAGAACAGATCAAGTGTGCACGGAGTGCATAAAAGATTCGTTTTACTTTTCTACTTTTATTCTTAATACTACTCTTTAATTGTACTATGTAATCTAGGCTTTTTAAGAAATTAACATTGAACACAAACAATTATACTTAAAACACTAACTTAATATTTATTAATAAAAAAATAATAAAACAAAATAGAATCCCGTAATTGGATATTGGTTTGTGCTCGAATACTTGAATGATATGCATAAAAATACACACTTGCATAAGTTCATAAATGTAACAAAAAACAAATATATCATAGCATATAAAGTAAATGCAATCAGTCATTATGCAGTCTATTCATTCATATAGTTATATAGGGTGTTATTTCAGATGTCTCTTTATTTACTCTTAGCTCTTATGCATTATTATTTTACTGAAATATGTTCTCATTCAAGAGGTGATTGGTATTTACAAAAATATTTGAGTTACCTTACTTTATCTCACCCAGGTGTAGATGAAGGGTAATTTTCACTGGCTTCATGCTGCGATGTAGTGAATAAGTGATTTCTTTCTTTTTGTAGTCTTCCATGGATTCCATAAGGCACAATCAATGGAAGGGCTTCACTCCTACATGGACAGCAACCATAGTACCTCCGCAGGATGGATGGCAGAGCCCAGTCCATTCTGGTCCTTTACCCCAGCCTGTTCATGGTTGACCAAGATATATAATTTTTAACTAATTTTTCTTTGATCCTGTCATGGCAGTCACAGTTCTAGAATCCCCCTTCAAAGTTCAGCTTTCAAACTCTAATTAAAAATGCTATTGTTCTCTTCTTTTTAATGAAACCATGTGGTTTGTCCACAGAAAACCTTTCAATAACTTTTCTTTTTTCCTTTCTATATGTTCAGGAATTTTAATTACACTTTGAGATCCACATTCATTGTCTTTTACTTATAACATTTTCTTTCATTTATAACATTTTTCATTTTTATTTATAACATTTTCTTTTTTAATTAAAACAGCATTGGGTACTTGAGTATTAACTAAGCTATGACATACTACACCAAAGGCATACTATTATAATCTTATGATCTTTAAGATAACATCTCCTAGTGATTTGTGAATAAACTTAATCGATAAAGTTTGCCCGCAAATCACGTGGAGAAGTCACCTTGAAGATCGCAAGATTAGAATAGTATGCCTTTGGGGTAGTACGTCATAGCATAGTTAATAGCAAAGAAGGAGATGTCGAATGTAACCATGTTTGGTCATTGCGAAAAAATAATAACTAATAATTTACTACGAAAAAAAATTATCAAAAAATGAATATTATAAAGAATCATTATAATTTTTAACGTTATTTAACTAATCATTTGACCCTGAAAACGATAAAAAAAAACAAAAAAAAATTCAAAAATAAATATTATAATCATTACCCAATTTTTAATAATATTTAACTACTCATTTGACCCCGAAAACAAAAAAAAATTAACTAATCATATATATTTTCAGACTAGAAGCCGTTGCAAAATAATAATCTAATAATTTACTACGATAAAAAATTAGAATCAAAAATGAATATTATAAATAATCAAAACAATTTTTAACGAAAATGATAAAAAAAAAATTATTAAAAAATGATTATTATAAATAATCATTACAATTTTTTGTAGGGATAGGGATATTTAACTAATCATTCGAACCTCCCCTCTTCCAATTTTCAGTCCCAAAAATGAGACATTTAATTTCAGAACCACAGTAATAATTTGCTCTGATAATAAATGGACTAATAAGTAATATTTTATTACAATAAAATATTATCAAAAATAAGTATCCTTATAATTTTTAATGGTATTTAACTAATTATTTACATTTTTTTTTAAAAAAAAGCAAATTGTTCTCAATTATTAACTAGAAATAATTGCCTTTATGAGATAGTGCGATACTGAAATCACTTCTTTTTCGGAAAAGACTGTAAGTCCCAATAACTTAATATGGCTTTATTTTCCTTTTCTTGGTTAGACATTTTGGTTAATTAGTCATAAATGGTAATACAATTAGATAAATTAGTAATAAAATTTGATAAATTAGGAACACAATTTGATAAATTACTAAGTCCCTTTTCTTGGTTTTTGCACAGAAATTTTGGTTAATTAGTCATAAATGGTAATTAGTAATACAATTAGATAAATTAATAATAAAATTTGATAAATTAGGAATACAATTTGATAAATTATTAATAAAATTAGTAAATAAAATCAGCAATAGTTGAGATCAAAATATAAAATAAGCAATCAAAAAATATTCAATTCTTAAAATGGTGGATCAGACACTGTAAAAAAAATGTGTCTTACTTGGTCAATGCAAGCAGGTAAAAGTCAAATATTTACCTAGAATTCACCCAAGTATTTTAAAATCTCGAAAGTGACCACAAAACACTTTGACCACTTCTATCGATTAGTCATGCCAATGTTTAAGTTGCCATGACATTGTTTTGGTTCTTTGATGATTATATCTACTGGTGGGTTGTGAAGTACATCATAGCTTAGTTAATACTCAAATACCCAGCTTTGTCTTGAGATAGCGATCTACACATTTTTGAATTCATTATTTTCAATTAACATATCTTTTGGAATTTATGCCTTTCATCGTCCATCTTGGAATCAATTTCTTTTTAAATTAAAATAGCTTTATTCCTTGAGATAGCGATCTATAACTTTTCTGGTTCTTTCTTTGCAATTAACTTATTTTTTTTTGTAAATTCTTTCCTTAGTCGTCCATCTTGGAATCAATTTCTTTTTATGAATCTATTACATTTATTCACCCATGCAGCAATATAAATACACATGCCAATAAACAAAATATAAGAGCACAAACCATATAACCCCCATCCCTCTTATGTTTCAATCTATTTTATTTACCTGTTTAAAATATATACACACACGCATATAAAACAACAACGAAAAAAAAATTTAACTTAATATTACTTTTGATTGAGTATATATATATATATGCTCACTGGTATCATCCTATGCCTTAGAACAGGGTTTGAACCCAGCCTGTTATAATATATATATATATATATGTTATATATATATATATATATATATATATATATTAAAAGTATAAAGCTGAAGTAGTCAATAAATAATCAAAATTACCCCAAAACTAGCCAAGAAAATAAGCTCTAAAATACTACCAATTGTTTCATTGCTACAAGTAAACTTCTCAAGTGTAGTTCTGAGAAGTTTACTTGTAACAATTAAACCACTGGTAGTGTTTTAGAGTTTTTTTCTTAGCTAGTCTGGTCAAGTTGTAAATTTGGAGTAATTTTGATTATTGGAACAGAGAATAAAAATAAAACTCAATCAAATAAACCAAAGTATATCATGTTAGCATCATATGTGTGTATGTGTCTATAGGCTTCTTACATGAAAAATAATTTATATATATCAACTTGTTCTCAATTGCCTGATTAGCTAGCTCTTAACTGAAATATCAGTTGAGTTTTCATGAAAGCAGAATAAATTGTGTTAATGTTTTTTTTTTCAAATGAATTTTTACAATTATGACAAAAAATAAATAAATCATGGCCGATATTTCTAGCAGGCTGCAAAGTCACCAGCCAGCCAGCCAGCCAAAAGTTGACAGTTGAAGATGGAGGATCTTGATTGTGGACTCTGGTGGCCATTTGATGATGATATTTTACTTAGGTACTTATAACTGCAGACTACTTTCAAGTAAAAGAAAATTGCAAGAAAAACTGTCTCATATTAAAAGGAACATTATTTTACTTTGTGAAATTAGAATAAAAATTGAAAAAACCATTGATTTGGAGTAGGATTCATTATCAATAAAAAGTAGAAGAACAACAGTATGGAGATTAATAGCAGATGTCAAGTGCAGATAATTCAGGTTTGGATGAACAACAGGTTTTTGATCAAACAAAACAACATTTTAAAATTATCAAGGGAGATTTTAATTGCTAGGATTGGTAAACAATAGAAAGACAGAGTGCTGCAAGCCAATTTGGTTTTGCTGATAGAAATGAGAGAGGATATAGACTTGTGGAGTTTATAGAAAAAAAAACTTTATATTATGAATTTTTTTTAAAAAAAAAAAGTTAAATACAAATGGACATGAAAGCATCTAAATAAAGATATAGCAGAATTGGATTATATTTTAGCTGATAGAAAATATGTATTTAAAGATTATAACACAGGAATTGATTATCAAGACTCCAAATTATCAGAAACATTCCAGTAAATTTAAATGTAGAACTTGCAAATTATTTTCAAATATCGGCAGATTTTGAACATGATTCAGATTTGAACAAAATCAATAGGGAGATAACTGACCCATTTTTAAAATCTACAATAAAGATAGCTAGTACAAGAAGGCAGTAATTGACCAGTAAAATTTTTACTGAGATAAACCAATTTATGAAAAAAAAAAGAATATGAAAATATATAAAACTGATATATAAAGGATTGAATATTTTAAAAGTCTATAAAATGACATGAAAAAGGGTTGATAATGATATAACAAAGTATAATTGTGAACTAGCAAGGAAAGCTATAGAAGATAATGTCTCAAGAATGTATATCAACATGTTGGTATTGGTAGGAAACTTATTTCTTCAATAAAAAAAAAAAGATGGAACTATTATTAAAAAGACAGGTGATATTATGAAATGTGTAGAAGAGTTTTTGTCAAAAATTATATAGCAATAAAGAATGAGGAAAAGTAGCTTCTACTATTACTGTATCTTTTGAATTACCCAGGATTTTAAATAAAAATAGAGACATGCAATTAAATTTAGGAAGAAAAGAAAAGCTAAAGGTAATGATGAAATTATAATCAATATTTTAAAAAAAGCTGCCAAAGAAATAAATTTTTTTTTGGCAAAGTTGTATACCAAATGTCTAAATGATAATGATGTACCAGATAATTGGAAGAATGCAGTATTAATATTAATATTTTAAAAATTAGAAATTATGGACCTAGACCTGTCAGTCTTTTATCAGTTATATACAAAAAGTTTATCAAAATAATTACAACTCAACTATAGTAAACTTTAGATATTAACCAACAGGAAGAACAATCTGAATTCAAAGGTGGTTTTAATGCAATGCATTATATCCAAATATTGAGAGAAGTTATAAAAGAGAAAATAAATATGAATTGTTATTATACATAGAATCTGTAGATTATAAAAAAGCATTTGATTCTGTAAGTATTTCTTCAGAGATTAAAGCATTAGAGCATCAAGATATAAACCCAATATATTGCCATATTCTGAAGAATATTTATAGAATGCAACAGCAACAATTAAAATGATACTAAAAAGATTAGTATCAAGAAGGGTGTATGTCAGGGTAACTCCATATCTTAAAACATTTTACAGCAGTTTTGCAAAAAAACATTTTATGAATTAAAATAGAAAACTAATGTAATAATATTTATAGCATAAATGCAATCTACCTTTCCTTCCATAGAAACTATGCTTAAAATCACTATAAAATACCTTTTAGAAAATATGTTTACAGCCTATACTCAATACAATAAAGATCTGATTTTCCAATGGTAAACTCAATAGCATCACATCCAATATGTTGAAGAATATATTGAAGTCTACTGATTTTATTATCATTTTTAGAATCATGTTTTAGAGCTTTTTAATTGATTCAAATAATATTAATCTTATAGACAACTATTTGGTCATGGTAGCTTCATTATTAAAACAAAATTTATTGTAACTTGTTGAATGTGACAATGACATATTAGAGTGTGCATTACACCTCAAAACTCAAATCCATTTTTTAACTATAAATCTACTAAAATATTTTAACAGTTTTTTATTCTCAAAATTTAAGCTAAAAAAAGTAATTACCATAATTGTGAATTAGGATCTGAACAATTGATTTCAAACATGTAGTAATGAATTTTTATGACTAAACTTTTATTACATTTTATCTGGTGAACAAACAACAAAAAACTTGACTATTTTAATTATTTTATTTACACATGCACAAGCAACATTTAATATGTCATATTTGGTTTCTAATTCTTCTAAATTAAGACTTTAAATGACATTATAGTTAGAAATATGGTATCAACATCAGTGAGATAATATTTAATTGAAATAATGAAATGGTATTAGTGATATAAAAGATATGTAATTTACAAACACCAGAAGTAACAGATTGAACTTCAAACTTGGAATCATTAATTCTATGGTCAGTCCATCACTCCACTATTGAGTTAACAAGAAAAATCAACAGTGTGTCTTTTGACTTAACTATAAACATCCCATGTTTTAAATCAACAATATGTTGTTGAAATCTTAAACATTAAATAATAACTATTACTTTTAATGCCTATCTTATTGGACAATATTTACAAAACTTTCAGTATGGTAAACTTTTTTATAACAGTGCAGCATAGTAATAAAAAAATAAATATTCCTTAACTTTTTTTTCTATTTTGCTAGCTTTAATAATTTGTTATATTTTTTCTTTAAATATTTCACACAATATTATAGTATAAGATTTAGAGATTTTTTTTTTCTAAGTCCGATTGCAGCAAATATCTTTTCTAGTCAAGCATTGGTGGTCAAGAGGTCAGCGACAGCTGCTTTACAAGCAATTGTCCCAGGTTAGCAGGTTCACTTCCTGGCTGATGCTATGACACATGAGAAAAAAAAATCTTTTCTAAAAAAATAGTGCTAAAAATTTCTGTCATCACTCTACTAAATAGAATAATGAAAATAAAAATCTGAATCAAATAGTGGCATTTGACTACTTAGAAAAAATAGGTTGAGCATTGGTCCAGAGAAATTTAGATCTAGGGTATTACACTATATGTATTTAATGAATTTTGTATATTGTTAATTTTATTTTAAAACATACATATTCATTTATTTATTATACAGCATTTATTGTTTATGTCATCACAAGTAAATTTTAAAAATTGTTACTTATGTAAATCATAATTTAACTTAAAATAATAAAGATGGGTGGTTATAAAATTTGCATGAATCCTTTTAGAATATTTTCACATTAGAAATTGCTGAATTTTTCAAGCAGAATTAATGACACATTAATTGCACTGCAAAAAAATTAGATAAATATTTATATTTGTCTACATAATTACAAATTAAAGCTTATATTTCTTTAAAATATTTCATGACATAATTGTTAGCACATTTATCGATGATTCTCATGATTTTGAAAATCTAAGCAAGTATTTTACCGGCCTAAAAATATTTCTTTCAGATAGGTGTACATCCTAATAATGTTTGGTGAGGAAGAAAAAGTTCCAGATTAATCTAGGATAGGTGAATAAATGTTAAAATCCTGATTGTAAAATTAGAATTATGAATGTATTATTGGTGAGAATGTGTTTTTATTTGATTAATTTAAAGTGACAGTGAAATAAATAAAAAAAAAAAACAATTCTATATATATAATGTAAATATTTTACATAACAAATTCTATTTATATTATTTTCTGAATAAGTGAGAGACTAAAATATTTATCAATAATTTGATTAATTAGAAAAAATAAAATGGATCAAAATAAAAGAAACTAACAATGAATTACATAAGAATTTGATGACGTGACATCTCTTAAATTTTTTTTTTAGCTAATTAACTTTAAAATGACTGCGCAATATATATATATATTATGGCAGACAACTTTAATAGTCCATTTGTTGTTTTTATTCTTTTTGTTAAGAAAAAAGATAATTCTTGTTATAATCTAGAATGCTTTTACTTAGAATATCAGACATCTAAATATAGAATTTCCTTATTAATGTTGCTATTATTTCATCAAATAAAATTGATTTTAGTAGTTAAAAAAAAATATTTGAAAAAAAAAAAAACCCAAATCAAATAAATATAAAAATCAGATATTAAAAAAATAATAAATTTTATAGTATATATATTCTAAGAAGAAAATTTATTTTATTAAATGAAAAAAACTCTAATTACTCTCAGATGATTAATAATTTTAAATGAAACGTTTTACGGGCAGATAGCATATGTATGTGTGTGCATGAATGATTATTTTTCCGTAATATAGTTTACACTCCTTCAAACTAAATAAGTTATGGCTTTTATATTACAAAATGTTTTATGTTGTGGTGACTAAAGAAAAGATAGTGATGTTAAATCACCAGGTTATAGCCGTAGGCCTATTTAAGTATACCATATTTTTTTTACCTATAACTGTAGATCACATTCAAATGAAAAGAATTACATAAATTAAAAGTGCTTCATAATATTAAAAAGCCATTATGAGACTTGATATAGTCTGTAAGGTGAAAAAAGAAATGATTTCAAAAGTAGACACGAAATTTATTATAAAAACACAAATATTGGAAATACAAATAAATTAAGATTTATTATAAATAAAAAATAAAAATACGTTGTAGAAATTGATTCGAGATTAATATAGCAAGATTAGTTATTCAGCTTATTAGATGAAGCCAAAGCAGATACCTCATATATATATATATGTTAATTCTAATATTTTTACGGATAAATGATGATTTCATATTATTATTATTATTATTATTATTATTATTATTATTATTATTATTATTATTATTTTCAGGATATTCCATGTGGTAAAATAGATAAATAGCTGATGTTTTGGTACAATAACAAGTATCATCCTCAAAGCTTTGAGAAAGGTACTTGTTATTGTACCGAAACGTCAGCTATTTAGCTATTTTACCAAAAGGAATATTCCAAAAATAATAATAATAATAATAATAATAATAATAATAATAATAATAATAATAATAATAATAATAATAATAATAATAATAATATGAAATTCATATATATATATATAAACAAGTCTTATTTGGATTATAAAGGAGAGAATTTTTATATATAATATCTTGGATCAGACTAAACAACACTTAAAATCATCATAGGAGATTTTAATGCAGATTCAGAGAACAATTGGAGGATAAGTATGGCCAAATGACAAAATAGAATCCATACATTTTAGATGATAGAATCTTAAGGGATTTATTGGAGGAAAAATATATAGAAATAAAATATTTTTTCAACAAAAAAATACAAAAAATTAACATACAAGTATTTTAATACAAGTACAGCAAGGTTAGATTACATTTTGCTTAACAGACAATATCTAATTTAAGTCTATAATGTGCTTAATATATTTAATACCAAAAATAATATAAAAATAATGAAATGTATAACATACATTAATACAAAATTAGAAAGTCAAAAATGATTTAAAAATATAGTATTAACAAATGATCCCCCAAAAAATAAAATGAGAACTTATATATCACTTTAAAACATTAGTTTTTGAAGATTACTCATGTAAGAATAAGATCAACAATAAAATAGTAGATAGTATACTAAAACACCTGCACAGATAAGAGGAACAAAAAATATCAATTTATAAATAAATTTTCAGTTATAGTTTTTTAGAAAAACTGAATATTTAAAATTCTATAAATTAAAAAAAAAGTATTAATATTATATTAAAAAACATTGCTATGAAATGATAAGAAAAGCTATATAAAAAATTCAAAAACATAAAATAACACTTTATTATTGAAATGAAAATTGTTTTAACAATAAATAAAAAATGACATTATCACTGTGCATGAAGCAGTTGAAGATGAAATTGTTGGCAAAGCTTTATAACAAATATATAAATTATAAGAATATATTAAAAGATGATGAAGATATATTGAAAAAAAAAAGAAAATTACTGATAGAAAATTTGGATCTCTATGGACTTAAGTCAGCCAAAAAATGAGCTGGATTTATAAGTGTTTGTGGCACAATAGATCACATTCAAATATTAAAAGAAATTCCTGAAAAGACTAAAGCATATTAATCAGCATTTTTTTTATTAAATTTATAAAGTAAGAAAAAGTATTTGATGTTCTAAGCATTTTTGCTGCAATTAAAGTTTTGAATTAACATAACATATATCTAGAATATCATCAAAAAATTAAAAAAAATTTTTTTTTCAAAATAAAAAAGGCAATGATTGGACGAAAATAGAAATACTAAAAAAGATTAAGAGTTTCCACAACAAGATAAAGTCATATCTCCTAAACTTTGCAACAGTTTTAAAGGAAATATTTTACAAATTAAATGGAATTATGATTTCTTAAATCATTTAAATTTAACAGATGAGTGAATTGTTTTCCCATGCTTTAGAACAAATAGAACTAAACATAAATGTTAAAAAGACAAAGTAATGTTTTAAAATTTTCAAAAAAGAAAATGGAGATTTATGGTAATAAATTAAAAGATAACATCTCTAAATCCCTTTGTCAGACTATTAAAAATGGATAGAAATGTAATGGCAGAAAATAAATGTAAAATTCAATATGGATGGTGCTTTTCTAAAAATAATTTAGTATTAAAATAAAGTATGCCTATGTGTTCAAAGAGAAGATTTTAGTAAAAAGATCTACATTATTAATTTATCAATCTATGACATGAAAATCTATTAAAAGAGTGACACCGATACTGTGGATTACACAGCAATATATGAAGAGATCTATGTTGCAATTAACATAGGAAATATTTTTAAAAAAATCAAAACATATTTCATTGACAGCATTGAGGAAATAAAAAATAAAGAGAAGTTTAAAGAATATGAAAAAAATGATACAATGTTATAAAGAAAAAAGCTTAAAATCAGAGAAAATAAATTAAACATAGAGAAATGTTCATTTCACAGTGAAATGATAATAAACAAAAATTTATGTGATTTGAATAAGTAAAGTAGCAATTAAATAATTATCACAAAGCAAATATCTGAACAGCAACAATCATAAAAACAATGATGAGAGCTTAATAAATGATCATGCTAGATAAAAGCCATGGTTTATAACTTTATTAACTTATTTAATCTATGAAAAATAGCTAATACTATTTTACTTACTGTGAATTAGTAGCTACCTAGATTGTCTGGCCTACTATCTAAAAGAGTAATTCTAAACCCCTTAAAAAAACTCCAAAAGTTTTATCTGGAATTGAACTTAGGTCAGATTATGGCATACAAATCACAAATTACTTAATAAGATACTTAATAAAAGTGTATATATATATATATAAATGTAAAGTTATATTTTAATAAAAATCTAAATATCAAATTTTACAAGATATGATGAAAGGCTAAATATGAATTTTGAAGATAATAAAAAAAAAGATAGCCCTTATTTTTATTAAAAATAATATATATCTATAAAATATTTAATCTGACTAAAAGCTAAAAATAATTGATCTTATTTTTTGTATAAATTATAACAATTTTTTTTATGAAAAAAACAAATTCCTACAAGTAAAAATTGTAACATAAATATTTAAAACATATTTAAGAAAATAAAAAAGTGCAGAAAACTAATAACAGAAAGCATATATGGTATTCATATATATGTATTTAAATAAGAGAAGTATATAGTAAAAAAAGCAATGAAGTTATAAGATTAAATCTAGGATTTTTTTTATACTGAAATATATGCAAAACAAAATCTGCACAATAATTCATAGGAAACTCAAATCAATTGGAAAATTACATTTAACTAAGTTGGTACTAAAATTTCTATATATATTCACACATTTTAAGCAACATTTCAGTTTATTTTTAAACATAATTTCAGGAATATAGTTGTCTAGTACTGACAGCATATTAGATATTCAAATGTCTGATTGTTTTTCATTAAATGTACAGGAAAAAGACACTAATTTAACTTTCTTAGTTCCAAGATTTTTTCAGATTTCAATTATACATATTTTATCCTTCATTACAAATTCAAACTCTGCTAAAATAAAATAAAAAACCCAAGCATCTCACATAACTAGACTTATTAATATGTGGGTATTTGTCAAATCCATTCTTTCTTTCTTTGTAAATATTTTTACAAATTAATTTATTATTGTAAAAGATTAAGACTATACTTTTTATTAATTTTAAAACATTTATGCAAAGAGGTACTTGCTATTAAATATGTAGTTGTGAAATTATACAGTAATATTTTTGAAGAAATAATTATATACACATGCATACTATAAGAATATTTATAAAAATAGTTTTATGATTTTTATGTGGTTGTTTTTATTATTATTATAGCACTGACTTTTCAACTGGATATTCTTAAGTGTTAATCATATAATAATACACCCAAAGAGAAGAATTTGGAAAACTGCATCTACAAAAATTGTAGTTTTAACACATAAACTTCATGTTATATTTCTACTGACTAAGAAGATTAGTGAAACTATAATGATAATTAATTGTAACAGAGAAATATACATACTTTTTTTTTAATTGAAATTGTTTTTTTACTTTAAAATGAATATTAAGAATCTAAAGGAAGAAACAGTCTTATTTTTTTTTTAAGAAAAGGAAGTCTTTACATTTTGGCAATTACAATTAATTATGCTACTAATCTTCTTCATTTACATTATACAGATATACATACATATATCTTTATATGAACAAGCTGACACACATATATCTATAATAAACAAACTGACTAGATGTAATCTTAGTACAGCAGACATTTTATTTGTTATACCATATAAAAATCTGCCAAATTCCTCTGCAAAATACATTGTTTTGAACCAAACAATTTTATCAGTTGCTAAACCACCATTAATTTCTTACATAACATAGTGATCAATTTTATTGTATTAGGATCATAAATATGACTAATGTAATTTTAAATCATCAATAGTCAAAGCAACAGCCTCCTATAAATCAGCCTATTTCATTTATTTAATTGTTTACATATATTTGTAGGTGTTGTTTATGAATTATATATAATGCATAAGCGATGTGTTAAAATAAGACCTAAAAAGAAATCACTATTTTTTTTTAAAGTGTCATGGCATCAGCCGGGACGCAAATCCACAACCCGGGCAACTGCCTGCAAGTGCAAGGCAGTCGCGCTGACCTCTCGACCACCAATGCAAGACAAGAAATCACTATTTAATAATATTTAACGATTGATATATTTTTTTATTGGATTTTTTTTTTTAGTGAAGATCTTAGTCACAAATATATATCATTGCAATGTTTATAATGTTACATTTATTTTAGCATATATACACACACACACACATATATATATATATATATATATATTGTACCCTTACTTCTCGATGTATAATATAGTTTGAAATACAACTAGCTCAATTAAATTGTAATGCTTAATTAAAATTTGCATATCTATCTTTAATATATTTTATATTATCATATTCGAATTAAATTTGTTATTAATTATCAAAATCAATATATTTCTATAATATGTACTAATTAAATAAGTATTTATTAAAATCATGAGACTGTGAAGTAAAGTTACAAAGTAATAAGTAGATTTACATTGAGTCAATATCTTCCAAGACATTGTCTCAATGGCATAAGAATATTGTCACCTCCCTATTAACTTACTACTACCTCAACAGCATTCTTATGGCTTTTAAATAAAATAAACTATCTTTAATAATAATAAAATAAATAAATCTTAACTTTTAATTTTTAAAATATAATTAAATAATCTCAGGTTCTTCTAATTATCTTAAAGTAATGATAACTCATGTAAATAAGTATGATATGGGATTTTATATCAAACCTAAATACACCTAACTTATTCTAATAATAATAATACTCAATACTAATCTTAGGATATAACTTAATCTTATCTATTTCTGTTATATCATCAATCATTAAATAAATAAATAATCATGTGTATATCTTTTATCTTCATATAGTATCTTAATTTTGGAATAGATCAAAATCTTACAATTTATTAATCTGTGGCAATAAATAATCTTGTACTCTTATATTGTGTATTATAACCATCTTATGAATGATAATTACTCTATGACCATTGTAATATGATATAATAATGTTAATCAATTCTCATAAATGATAATCAGGAAAATATTGTATTTATTTCTAAAATAATATTAATAAATTCACATTGTGCAAATATCATGTTTCTTCAAATTATCTGCTGTCAAATGCTGTGGTGCAAAATAATGAACTCGACACACTTTTAAAACAAATTAAACAAATTTATTTACATTAACTTCAACTAAGAATTTATTTACAATATTTACAGTTCAAAATTATGAAAACAAAGAAAATAAAAATAAGAAAATAATAATACAATATGTTTACACTGTTATTAACTCATATTCCTAATAAGTAATTATATATTCTTTAAAATGCTGTACTAATAACATTGAAGTATGTTTTCAAAACTTAGACTTTAAACAAATATTAGTGAACTTCAATTATTACACAGAAAAATTTATGTAAATAATATTTATGTAGCATATGTAAACAATTAAACTTTATTAATTAAATTGCTACATCACTTAAGTATTACTGTTATTCATTTCATCATGTACTAGTATGTGTTTACTTTACTATCAGCATTACTTTAATAGCATAATATAGAAACTAATGTATCCTTGTAATGTAATAACAAAGAATTGATTATAATTTTATATTTCACTTATTGCAATTCATGTTACATGTTTTATCAAATATGCATTACATATATGTACTGTTAAATAATAATATTTAAATTATTCATCAATTTCAAATTCATAAAGCACTATATTAGATAAATTTTATGATTCTTTTCTGTGTGAAATTATTACTTTACTTTATGTGTTATTTTACTCCTTTTAAATAACTTTCTTTCTACAATATATCCTCTAAAAAAAAAAACTCATTTAAACTTTCCGGAAAAACAATCATCAACTTTAAATAAATACTAATTATCCAAAACTGTTTATACTTCATCATATATATTCGGTAAATCTTTAATTCAAATATAAACTTCTACATAAAACTTAACTTAATTTATCCAATAAAACAAAAGTAAAATATAGACTTTTAAATCTCTTCCTAACTTGCAATAAAATAATTACTTATGAATAATAAATATAATTCTAATACTATAACATAAAATATCAAAGTTTATTTACGAAAGAATCATATAATTATTTCTAAGCTTCTTATGTAATGTTGCATCGTATTTATATCATAAATTCAAATTATGCATATCTAAATAAAACTGTCACTGCCAATATAATGTGTGTGTATTTTAAAAATATTCATACATCCATTCAACAATAACATATCATTTGGTTGATCTAAAAAAAAAAAAAAAAACATGTCAAATATATTAAAATTATTATAATTATACAATTTTTTACCATAAATAAGATTTAATGTACAGTCCATCTTCCAATATTCTTCGGAATTATAGCTTCATAGAATAAATCACACTTACACTCACAATCATTCTTTAACATATTACGTTTTATATTAATTATAAGATAAACTTATGCAATTAATTATTATATTACTTTAGTTATTATTTTAAGAAATGTACCTATCTTATTTTTAATAGATTAATAATATTTAACTTTTATATTAGATAAATAAAACAAAATTCATATTACATAAATCCAGCGATGTTTCCTTTTCACCATAAAGTTTTTTTAATCCTAGGCACATATTCACTAGCACACCATTTCCTGTTTCCGGTCCATCACGTGTTTTTTAAAAGTTTATGAAAAATGAAAACGTTCTTTTTTTAAAAAAATAAGTTCCCACAAGAAAATAAAATAAAATTAAAATAGTTTATAGGATCCTGGTTTAGTTCTTTTAAAAATATTATTCAAAAGTTATTATTTTAATTTAGTCTATAGTTTATAAAAAATTATATTTAATTATTTTTAAATTAACTTGGACGTCCACATATTACTTGCACATTCCATAACCAAAATATCCAGGTAAGAATAAGCTTTTTTATCTATAAACGACCAGCGTTTAAATTATTTTAATATAATAATTTTTATTATATTAAGACTTTTAGTTAATGTATTTTCAACTTATTTGCCTTTCAAAATTGTCAACATTTAGTCTTTTAAACATAAAGACTTAACAAGGCAAGTATTTATAAAACTACTTTTATTTCTAATATCTTTACTTAAGATATATATATTTAAATTTATAGCTTGCAAAAATACTTTATTCATAAAGAAGTATTTTATTCTTTAAAATATCTATTTTCTAATAGTCAATAGTAATTAGCTTTTAAAATTATATACTGTCCAAAATACTACTTTTCTCCATCTCGTAATTTTCTGAACTAATCCAGCGTTTGTCATATCTCTAGTATAAAGTTTCCGATATATTTTCACTATATATGATGTTTCCATGATTATTTGCTTGCAAATTGAGCTTAATTAGAGACGATCGATAGGGAAAAAATTAAGTTAATACTGCATATTTATCATTTAAAATTTCTATAACTTATTTTCAAGACACTCTTATAATTTTGAAAATGATTTTAAAAGCGTCTATAAATTTACGTAGCTATTTTTAAATAACACAATTAACTTGAAATTCAATCACCGAGTCCTCTCCTAACAATTGAATTGAGCTTTTATACCGGAAGAAACTTCCCATTTGATTGGTAGATTAAACAATCAACTTTGCTGGCTTATTTACATATTTACCAACAACACAAAATTAAAAATAAATAATGACTTATTTAATATTTAATATTTATTACATTATTAAATTTTTAAAATAATCCTTATCGTTTATTTAAATCTATTAAACATTTTTTAAAATATTCTTATTTACTTGATTTTAATTTTAACTTTTATAAGATTATTTTTAAATAAACTAAGTATTTTTTATACGTTATATTTTTAAAACAATACTTTTAAAAATCAGATTTAATATTCTACATTGATTTATCTTTATTTTATCTCGTGATAGCTCACGTATTATTTATAAATTTTATAACATGATTTTAAAATAGTTTTGCAACTTTATTAGATAACTTCCAAGCATGTGTGCGTATTTAACTAACATCTGTTTTTTTTTTTACAATAAAAGAAACGCTTCTCATAATCTAAAAATAACTAACAATTGCATTTTTTAAAATAAATATTTTTTAAATAAATAAGATATTATAATAGATTTTAAAATAATTATCCAATATTATTAAAATCAAATATTAGTCTTTTATTTAAGTACTTACAATAATTAAAATATTTATATTCTTTTATAACATTATTTTATCAACAATAAATATATGCATTTAATTTTAACTTGTCTTTTTTAACATTTAAATTCAAACTTTTATTTATTATATTTATTAATGCAGTATCAACTATGGCCAGTTTTCCCAACCATATACTACTATCATCTTTACTTAAAATGTCTCTCTCAATTTCAGCACAATTTCACATATCAAATACTCATAGATTGCTTTAATTTAAACTTTTGAAATAGTACCATAAGCAAAATTAACATCACATATTCAAATATATCTTAAATTTAAAATTTTTAAGATATTAGCACAAAAATCAGATGGTGACCCATACAAAAGGGCACAATATATATATATTGTAACCATATATTTTAGCATAAAATATAATAATTGATGTGACTATTGTTAAAAAATTTCTCTGTCTTCTTTGGTGATTTGATTGGCTTGATTTTCACTTTGAACAGATTACTCTCTTATATTATTTTAATAAACTTAAATTTGATTCGTTCCATATACTAATTCATATCAGAATGTTTAACTTTTTAAAAATTTTGACAACACATTAAATTTGGTAAAATAGTATTAAAATATAATATTTTATTTATATTTGTTTAAAGTAATCTTAAAAATTATTTCTATTGAATTAACAAAAAACCATTTGTTCAATTAAAATAAATTATTAAAAATAAATACAGTAATTACGTATGCATCTCAATGTAAAAAAAGAAAAGAGCGTGAATTTAAGAGAAGATTGTCTGTTAGTTTTGCTTTTGGAGGGAGAGAGAAAGAAAAAGAAAATGGTAAAAAGGCAAATGGTGTAATTTTGATAAGCTTATTTAAAATAGTTAATAAGTAAACGGATTACCACTAATTTTCTATAAACATAAAAATAACATCGTGGTAATTAATTATAAGATGAATTGCTAAATTTAAAAGTCTGTTCAAGCCGGCTGGCCAAGTGGATCAAATCACTGGTAATAATGTCCCAATATTACATTTAAGATGTCGGAGCTTCCCAGTTTAAAAGAATTAATTGCAAGAATTTGGTATGTTTTAAAATGTTTATTGTTCTACAATTTGGAAAAATTAAATAAGTATTTTAATTACAAAAGTTTTATAAATATGAAAATTTGTTTTTTAAAAAAAGAAGAAGTTTAAATTAAAGTAAAATGTTAAAGTTATCAACATAGTTTAATATTTCCGTTTCAAATTCTAATAAAAAATATAGTATTGATTGATATTTAACTTTATAATGCCAGTAATATATTTGCTAATTAATTTGTTTGTCATTTGGATAATAAACAGTCTTCAATAATTGATCAAAGCTATTTTCTAATTTTATCGTCAGTGTGGAATGATTAAATAAATTGCTATAATTGTTATTCCTAGATTTAAGTGTGGATAAATAAATATTTAGCATGGATGTGAGAAACTTGGAACATTTTTAATAGAGAAATGTAGAAATTAATAACTTTTGAAAAACATTTTCATTTAAATTCTGCTTGTCATGTTTTGAAATTGTTTCTTATTTATGGAGCCACGTAAATCGTTAATCTAATAGTGATTATGATAACTAACACAAATGGATAAAATTACATGTATGGAATTCAACTATAATTATAGCTATTACTTCGTACATTTATTGTTTGACACATCGTACATGGATTTCACGGATCATATTTGTCATTATAAAATGCTCTACAATCTAATTTTGACACACACACCTGCTAAAATTCATGTATTGAACTATAAAATGCTATACATTTAATTTATATCACACACACACTTGTTAGATTTTATGTATTTGATGAATAATTCATTACTTTAAGTTTACCGTTATATGAACTTGCATGTGAAGTTCATAAGTTATATTTTATTAAGTTTAAATTAATAGGGGTTGAATAAAATACTTATTCAAGAGAATAGCGCTTGCGAAAAGGGCTTGAAAAGTACTAAATGAATTCATGAGATGTATCAATCTTTGTGAGGTATTTTGTGAGTCTTTCCAGATTTATATTCCTATGCTAATATTACTTATATTGCATTACACATGTTTTATTTTAAGTAAGATAAGTTAGTACATTAGTTGTCCTGATTAGTGTAACATTTATTATGCAAGAACCCACATTTGCTAAAGTGTTAGTGTTTTCTGAATGATCAGAGTAACTGAGGAGGATGATTTTGCACTTTAATATGAAGTAAATAGTAATGTTGTTTTATAATGTTGAAAGGCATTAATCTGTGCCAGTGGTTAATCCGCAGATTATTTAATTGCCATTTTTTTGTATTTTACATTCATTCCAGCGCTGGTGGTTAATCCGCGGAATTGTGTAATTATACGTATTACTTTATGATGGTGTATCAACCCACAAAGCGTTTAGTATTATTTAATTCCTCTGTGTAGATGAATGCATCCACAGGAATATGTTTTACTTCATAGATATAAGTTGGGCAAAGTATTTAGTTAATCTGCTAAATCATCTTCTTCCATTTGTAAGCATAATTCATAAGTTAGATCGTCAAATTGTAGCAGGACATTCTATTCAAGTTACTTCATAATAATTAACTGTCAGTTGATTATTATTTACCGGAGTGTAAGTTTAAATTTTCATTTTATTTAATGATTGCATTATAGCTAAATCCTACAGATATAATATTAGTTATGATTATTATAAGTTACGGTATGGATTTATTGAATCTGGAAATGATGTTAAATGCTTCATGAGTTGATGTTGAATTTATTATAATTTGCTCAAGATTCATTATATCAAATTGAAATAAGGTATGATTAGGTTTTTAAAACCGTACCTATGATATGTTAGTGAAGAAAGTCGATGGAATTATAATTTATTTATTTTATTTGTTTATTTATGTTTTTTAATTATAACATTGGAATTAATTATTTATTATTCATAAATTTGTAAATAAACGTTGATTTATAATTAAACTTACTGTGCCGTTGCTATGTGTCATTCTTAAAATAAGAAATCATAAACCTTGGATAGAGCATACATGAAGTACATACCATTGTCAACATAATATAAGAGTTTAGTGATATTTTGAAAAAACATTTGGATGCTTTTAGTCTTTGGTAGTTTATGATGTGGGGAACACAATAAAATCCCATTTACCTTTTCCATCATTTTGGCTTTGCATAGTTGATCTAGTATACAATACAAATTGATTATTAAACCTGTAAACAGCTTTACCAAATCATGATATGATTGAATATATTTACTTAACATTTTAAATTGTCATTTGTCAGTATAAAAAAGAGTCTCAGTGATATAGTAAATTATAAAAAAAGAACCCAAGTATTTATGTTTATTTATTGCAAAGCTTTACCTAGACTAGCATTTGTATTAAAATCATATAGATGGTTTAAAATTTCATAATATTATGTAGTTTCACAAATTACGCCATCTTGTACATGGTCGGCCATCGGGTCTCATACAATAAAAATCGCAAATTAAGGTTTGTAACATAATAACATTGCACTTATAATTTGTTTACTGTATTTTATCATACTACTATGATAGGTCATCGCGATACACCCTGGCTGCGATCAAATTGAATCATAAAAGTTTATGTTAGATCATGAGTTTGGTCTGTGATAAGTTGTTCCAGATGTTGGTTGTGGTCCTTGGTGCATAAAATAGATAGCATAATATGCTTTTGGATACAGCTCTTAATAGCTGACAATGTGTAGCGGGAGGTGATCAGTGATCGAGGTTGCGATTCTCAGTGCACTGATGTTTTGGTGATATTATGTAGTTGACCACACTTTAGAGGGTTACAATATATATATATATATATATATAGCATAATTTATTCAAAATATTCCAGATTATTTACAATAAAAAAAATCCAGACTTTGATTGATATAAATACTATCATTGTTGGCAATTTATTAAAAATATACACATCTACCTGGCAAACACATGTTAGTAATTCTTTAATAAAAAAAATGTTTGTTCAGAGTCACAAGCATATAAACAATTAAATCAATATGTTGATATATATATATATAATTAAAAATAATTAATTAAAAAAAAAAAACGGAAACAGACAATTCACTATAAATTAAAAATTATTTAATACATCAACCTCGCTTTTATTCCTTAATGGAACCTTTTCAAAATGTTTCTTTTTATACAATCACATGACCAATTATCTTACACCCCCCCCCACCGATGGTCATCATTTACATTCATCATCAACTATTATCAATTCTCTACAGGATGGTCTCTCCAAGTTCAATCCACCTTCTCCAATCTCTAGCATCTCTTCTTCACATTTTCCTGTATACTTTCTTATTTCATCCATCCATCTCACATGTGTCTCTTTCTGAGTCTTTTCCAATCTCTTGGAATTCAGTCTAAAATTTCAATTGTCCATCTATTATCACCTCTTCTAGCAATATTTCTAGCCCAACTCCACTTCACTCTTTTAATTCTTTCAATGATATCAGCAGCAACAGATTGTTTTCTTACCCATGTATTGCATTTTGATCTCTTCTTATTACTCCTAACATGCATCTCTCCATACTTCCTTGAGTGATCTGAAGTCTCTGTATTGTTCTTCTATTCAGTGTCCAATCTTCAAATCCATAAGTAAGAACTAGTAAAACACATTTATTAAAAATCTTAATTTTCAAACATATAGACATTTTTTTAAATATTTCTACCAAAAGTACTCCAACCAAGTTTAATTCTATGATTAATTTTATCCATTATGTTTTAATATGTAGTAATAATCCAACCAAGGTATTTGTTGATTTCTACTAACTTATCACAATCAATCTTTATTTTTATCTTTTGAGAAAATCTATTGAACATTACTTTAATCTTTTTAACATTTATCTTTAGTTCTACTTTCTTACTTTCATCTTCCTGAAACTCTGAAGCATTATTTGTAAAAACAATTATATCATCTGCAAAATCTAAATGACTTAAAATAATTTACATTTACTTTCATTCCTTTAGTTTCCCATTTTAATCCACAAAATACTTTTTGGAATACAGCTGTAAAAAGTTAAAAAGATATGGAGTCACTTTGTCTTATATCTTTCTCAATGTTAACCTTTCTAGTATCATTATGTAATCTAATTATTGCTGTTCCATTTGTATAACTATTTTTCAGAATATGACAATATCCTGGGTCTATATCTTGATGAACCAATGCTTTAATCACTGAAGAAATGCTTATAGAATCAATCAATTTACAAATCCAAAGCATAATGGAAACTCATATTCATTGGTCTTTTCTAAAATTTCTCTCAATACTTGGATATGATATACTGTACTAAAACCACTTTTTAAATTCATTTTGTTCTTTTGGTTAGTTGAAATTCTATGTTCACTGTAGATGAGTTGTAATTATTTTGGTAAGACTTTTTGTATATAACTGATAAAAGATTGATGAGTCTATAATTTCTACTATCTTTATCACATTCTTTTAAATATTAATACTGCATTCTTCCAATCATCTGGTATATCTTTATCATTTAGACATTTGATGTATAACTTTGCCAAAATTTTTTTTTATTTCTTCACCTGATTCTTGTAATATATAGATTATAATCCTATCATTACTTGGAGCTCTTCTCTTCTTCATAAATTTAATTGCATGTCATTTCTTCATTTAAAATTCTAAAAAAATTCAGAAGATATAATAGATGTAGGAGATACTTGTTCTTTATTACTATATAATTCTTGATAAAACTCTTTTATCCATTTCATGATGTCATCTCTCTTTTTTAGAATAGTTCTATAATTATTGCAGATATAAGTTTCCTAACAATACTAAAATGTTGTTTTATACTCTTGAGACTTTTATTCTCTTCTATAGCTTTCCTTTCTAGTTCACAATTATACTTTCTTATACCATTAACAACTATTTTTTGCACTATTTTACAAAAATCAAGATATTCAATTCTTCTTAATGCATAATTTTTATATATCTTTATATTCCTTATTTTCTGCATAAATTCTGTAGTGTCACTAAAAATTTTATTGGACAATTGCTGCTTTTTCTAACAGCTATTTTTGTTGCAGTTTTTAAAAGTGATTCAATTATTTTCCTATTAATTTCATTCAAATCTGAATCATGTTCAAAATCTAGTAACACTTGAAAACGGATTGCAAGTTCTAATTTAAATTCATTAGAATGTTTCTGAAGATTAGGAATATCAGTTGTAAATATTGTTTTTCTTAATATTTGTCTCTCTAGTTTTGCATTAGCATGTATCTTACATCTTACTAATCCACAATCACTTCCTGGATTGAATTTATTAAGAACATTACAATCTTGAAATATGTATTTTCTATTAGTCAAAATATAATTTAATTTTGTTGAAGCTGCATTTGGATGTCCATTTCCTTTTAACTTTTCTCTCTCAAAAAAAAAAAAAAAAGAATTCATAATATAATTTTTTTCTTTTTCTGCAAACTTGACCAGTCTAAGTCCTCTCTCATTTCTATTACCATAATCAAATTAACTTACAGCACTTTCATCTTTCATTTGTTTACCAGTACCAATTCTAACATTAGAGTCTCCCATAACAATTTTAAAATGTTGTTTACTCTGATCAAAAGCCTTTTGTACATCCATATAAAAATCTGCTATTTCATCACTATGAGAACTTGTTGGGCATAAACCTGAATTATCTGTATTTGGTATGTGCTATTAAGTTGAATAACTAATCTTGCCACTCTATCCAATACACCATCAATCTACATAATGTTGTTCTACTTTTTATTAATAATGAATCCTATTCCACCTGTACTTCCAATATTTGTGCCTTTGTATTAGAGTGCATGTCCATTTTTTAATTAAATTGTGTCTTCACCTTTTCTTCTAACTTCATAATGTCAAACACCATTTAATGTGAGATAGTTTTTCTTCCAATTTTTGAAATCTTTCTTAACTTGAAAGTGATCTGTAGTTGTAAGTACCTAGATAAAAAGTCATCATAAAATGGCAACCTTGGTCTGTAATCAGCATTCTTCACCTTCAGACATCAATTGTTGCTTTGGCTAGTGACTTTATAGTCTCCTGGGAATAAGGACCATGATTTATTTTTGTTTGTATTATTTTATATATATATTAAAAAACACACACACTCACATTTCCCTTTTGATTAAAAAAAAAAAAAAATGGGTGTGGTTTTTTTTAAAAAAAAAAAAAATCACCAAAATACCAATGGTTATGGGGGTGGTGGGCGCCCTAATTAATTAACAGCTGCTATGACAAGAATGTATGGAATGGAAATTATTAATTTTTACTGATCAGTTTAAGGCTTCCAATCAAAGAGTCTCCTTTCAGTTAACAGAAAACACTTTTCTTACATTACAATAAATATAATTATTAAAATACATACATCAAATATAATTAGTCAAATACATATATGTACATAAAATGATTAAATTTAATATACCCCCCCCCCAATATATATATATATATCTTTAAATAATCTCAAAAAAATAATAATAACAATCTCTTCCTTTTATTTTTAAAAGTATAACTCTAAAGTTTTCAATCTAACAATGCCATTTCTCCCCTAATTGTGTTGGATTTTTAACAATGTTCACACATTTGTTTAAATTTTCTTGAGTATACAAAATTTTATAACATTTTCTTTCTTTCCTTGTAATTTCTTACATATTTTATTACTTGAATATTTTTTATACAATTCTTTTATGTCCCATATCCAAAAAATGTAAATATGGCCCTGATCTTATATCCTTTCTGTTATTTGCCTTATCATGCTCTGTACCTCTTTCCATGACAGTCTTTCTTATCTGACTTATATATATATATATATATATATATATATATATATATATATATATATATATATATATATATATATATATATATATATATATATAATATTGTGAAAGTCACAACTAATTTTATAAAACAATCCTACCCTATTTTTAGTATTACCCATTCTTTTTAAATTACACATCCATTACTCTAACTATTTTTACATCCTATTTTAATATCATTAGGTAAATTTGCTTTTATAAATGTCTAATATGAAACTGAAACCCTTTTCCTATTTGTATATCCATGCCTTACACTATTTTTTGTATTATTATTTTTATTATTTCTGAAAAAAATATCTTTTCTTTTATATCCCATACCAACATAATCATTCTCAACTTCCAATTTCTATTTAAATGCTTTTTTATATTCAGTGCTAAATCCTTTCAAAGCTATTTTCTGTGACAATGGCTGATATGAATTTGGATCAATTATGCCCCTTTTTTAATCCTTAATATAATGTTTAATAAGTATTTCACCATTAATTCATTTTCTTTAAGAAACATCTAAATACTTTAATCCTTTCTTATTTTCTATTGTAAACTTAATATTGTATTTATTATTATTTTATTCTTTAAATACATTAACAATTTTTTCTATTATAATCTATTACAATTATATCATCAATATATGTATGATATTTTGAAATTTCCTTATTTATTTATATACTTATCAATTATGTTTTCTTCTATATAGTCAATCATAATTGGTGTTAAAATCCCACTAATAGAGCAATCCATAACCCATCTCTTTGTTGTATTCCAAAATTCTTCATTATATTTATCAATAATAATGTTTCTCTGATAACATATAACCATTCTTTTAAAATATCATTTCTTTTTATTTTATTAATAACTATTTTATATTGTATTCCCTAGGTATATGATATATTTTTTCAATATCAAATGATACAATCATTCAATTTCTATTTATCTTTACATTATTTAATTTATTTATAAGTTATCTGAATTTTTAATACTATATTTACCTAAACCTATGAAACTTTGAATATTCAAGAAAACTTAAACAAATGTGTAATCATGGCTAAAGGTGCAGTATGAATTAGGAGAGAAATAGGCATTGTTAGATTGGCAACTTTAGAATTATAATTTTAAAATAATGGGGATTATTATTATTGTTTTTTAAAGATTATTTATATATTATGAGGTAAAAGAACTAAGTTTAATCATCTTTATATTCATATATGTGTGTTACTAATTACATTTAATGTATGTATTTTTAATAATTATATTTATTGTAATGTAATGTAAATAATGTCCATGGGGGTGCTGTAGGGTAATTGGTCAATATTAGGCATCTGTTAATTAAATGTAAATGCATGAAAGCAGAAAGAGTACAAATAAAGAAGTTATGGGAGAATAAATATAAACAAAGTGATTATACAGAAAGTGGGTTCCTGGTTTTTATGCTAGGTTTGGAAAAAGATAAGAGGAATTTAGATATAAAGGCCATGGAATTGACAGAGATTAAGTTGTAGAAATGGGATGAAACAGGATAGAGAAGAATGATGGGAAATGGAAAGGGAAGGTAAAGTAGATAACAGGTTTCTCTGGGCATAGTGGATGAGAGATTCCTGACTGAAAAAGGAGAAGTCACAGTGCATCACATCATATGTGATAGTCTAAAAAGAAACCTCTTGAAAAGGTCCCATTAAGGATTGAAAACTGAGTTGATATACTAAATATTTTTTTATTTATAGTGAGTTGTCTGTTATAATTTTGTTTTAAATTGATTATTTTTAATTTTATATATAGAAGGCAACATTATGGACAAATTTTAACATGGAAATTTGATCATTTAAAGTATATATATATATATATATTGATTTAACTGATTATAGGATTGTGGTTCTCTTTCTATGTATATATTGTGGTCATTTATTTTACCTAGAAAATAAATATAGGTACAATCTAGTATCTAAAATTTTTGTTTCTTTTATAATTCCAAAGGTTAGCTAGTATTATCTCTATTAATTGAATTGTTTAATGCTCTATTTTGTGCATTTAAAGCTACACCATTGCATTTTTATTTATTTAAAAATATATCAATACCAAGATTGCTATCTTCCCAAACATGATTTTGAGAAGTTAAACCTATATTTCATAAATTTATCTGTTGTTAAACTTCTATTAAAAAAATAAATAAATAAAAATATTTTTCTTTTTTTTTTTGTTACTATTCAAAGTTAGCTAACTTTAATTTCAAATATTATAAATAACAAATAATTATATATAAAATACTTAAAATTACTTTTCTCTGTATTTATTTAAATTATATGTAAATCATTTCTGGTACAAATGTTCTAGACTTACTGTTAATTGTAAGAATATCCATTCTGTTAATTTCCCTAATTGGCATCACATGTTTCAAAGAAATATAAAAAGGAACAGTTTTGAAATCATAATTGTCACTTCTTCATCATTACTATAAATCGATTAGTCTAATATTATTTTGCTTGCTGAATTCTATTACCAAGTTAATTAAGTCTTAATTATTTTGGAGAACAAGACAATATATGCTGCTAAAAGAAAATTTGTCTGAACAATCATTCTCATTTTAAGTTATGCTATTTTAGTTTATTTTTTCTAAATTTATACAAATGGAAGAAAACAACTTTTTTGTGGAGATAGGAGCCAAAACTTTGACAGTGCAATTCAAGGTATTATATGTCTTATAAACTTGTGAACTTTTTCAATTTTATCCAAACTTATTATAATATTTTATCTGAAATTACAAACTAATTGCATTATTGTGCATGAACTATATTAATTTTACTTGATTAATCTATGGCCAAGGTGTTTATAACTTGTTATAAAATATAATTAATGATTTATATTTATTACATCTTACTTGTTTTACATTTTATTCAGATATATGCTTTAGTTTATAATACCTTATTTTGTAAAATAATTGTTTGAATATACATATTAGTTTATAATACACTTGTCATATTTATACACCCATTCTGATTTATATTTATAACCTATATGCATTTATAGCTTACCTATCATTACAATAGTCTGCCTATATAAAATATAGAACTTTTTTGTTTGGATGCTACTTTAATGTTTTTTTTTCTCATGTGTCATAGCATCAGCAGGGAAGTGAACCCACCAACCTGGGACAACTGCCTGCAAAGCAGCTGTTCTTTAATTTAAATAAACACTTCAATTTTTGAAAAGTTGTAATATGGTGATAAAAGGCTCCTTCCATTATAAAGTCAATATGATTTTTTATATTTCAAACAATAAATCGCCAACCTGCCATATTATTTCATCAAACACAAACTTATTATTATGGAAAATTTTTAATCTCCTGGCAAAAATATATATGTGATCATTTGGAATCATTCTTAAAATGTGCTTTTAAATAAAATAAAAACAGGATGGTCATTAAAGAGGTCAAACTTGCAATTAGAGAAAATCATTTCATTTGAAAGAAAAAGAGAAAATCCGGTTAAGATTTTTTTTTTTTTACTTTTATATTTTACTATGTGCATTTAATATTTGTAAATCTGATTTTATTTTATTCTTTATTTAGGCGTGTCTAACAGAAATAACCATGTATTGTATTTAAAGGTGATATATATATAAATGATTTTATTCATGTTTATAGTATTTTGAGAGATCACCGCAGGGGATTTATGTATGTTTTATAAACGTCTATAAGAATACAGTTGCTATTTTGATAAATATTATATATTTTCCTGGGATTGGTATATAATTTCTATTATTATTATTATCATAAATTTAAATTTAACTATTTACGCATCATTCATGAAGACATTTTTGTTGGTCTTTTTATTGTACTATTGCTAAATGCATTATAAATATGAGTAGATGTGGTTTAAGACTTGCCATGTGATTGTTATCTCAATGCCATTCCTTTTACTATTGATATTTTTACTTATAGTCATGTATTTATTATGGAAACTATGTTGGTGATTTTACACTTTATTTAGATATTATTTATTAGGTCCAGGACACTTGGATACATATAGCATTGAGGCAGTACTATTTGTAGACTTAGTTTTCTCATCACTATCACCCATACATATTTAGATATTTCAATTTATGTATTATAAAATACATTTGTGTGAATATATTTTCCTACTTCTCATCATATATTTCACATGACTATGTGTTAAGTAAAATATTGAGTTTGTATTTGCTTTAACTAAGACTGATACAGCATACTTCTTTATATTATATTGCTTAAATTATAAATTATATATTAAGAAATTGTACACTAATTACAATGTAAATATATCTTATTATATTACTAGCTACAAGTATATTATCAGCACAATCAGATGCACTAATTAACATTAGTATGTATCACTGATTATTAAATTCAAAGTGGAGATTTCTTTTTATTTATTTATTTGTATAACCTAAATATATCACAGATGTGATATATTGTATGTGTATTATATCCACCTTATGTATTTATTGATGCAAAGATTTCTTTAATGTATTTTTATTGTAAATAGTAACAACAAATTTCCTTTTGGTAAATTGTAAACTAAAAGAAAAACATATTTAGTTTTTGTAATAAATATTTATTTTATTTTTTAATTATATTTCTGTGTCCATTGTCATTTGTCACATCCATATAGCAGTAAATCCATTTAAATAATAAAAGTCTTTAAAGTATACATAAAAGTACATATTATTTTGAAATTGTCACACTGATACAATTCATGCAATCCATTATATATGCAATCAGATTTACATAAGATTACTTTATTGATGCTATTGTTAGAGTACTTAGTGATATGTTTGGTACAAAAAATGCCCCTTTACCTACAGCATCAATTTAACTTTGCTTTTGTTAGATAATTATTTTTAAATTTTAATAAAACTGATATTATTTATTAATGATATAAGAACCAAAAGTAAGAATTAATTATTGCTAGCTGATATTATGTTTAAACCCAATTTTGGATAAACCTGTACTTCATTGTAAAAGAAGAAAGTGTTGATAAGATATTGAAAAAATAAGTCTTATTGCCATTATCACTGGTATTTAGTTAAAGGAACATAAATTTTCATATTACTTTAGATTATCATTGCAAAGTTAGTATTCTTTACAACTGAATTATTTAATATTTAAAAACCTGGGATTATTATTACTGTTTACTATTATTGTTTGTAGAGTTAAGAATGAATTATCAACCCACTATTGGTCTATCCACATCTTATAAAATAATACATTAATGACTGTATGTTTAGTCCATGAGAGGACTTATTTAGTTATTGTTCATTTAGCCTATAAGATAACTTATCTTAGGTTATATGTTTATTTAATGCATTAGAGATCTTGTACTGATTTAGACCTGTGTTTAGACCTACACTTTTTTTATGGCTACTTGGTCACTTTTTGGAAGGTTACAATATAAAAAATATATAATTTATTAAATTTAAATTTTCATTATTCAAAATGTTATACAACTTGGAGGCTACTATCATTAATATTTTGTAGTTAATAATAAATATTTAGCATTAATTTACATATTATATCTTTAAAATCTATGTAATTTATTTATTATTTCAAAATATTTTTTTAGTTATCAATATATTTTGTGGATTTTTTTTTTTTAACTTTTATAATTCAATTGATGCTTCCATTTTGTTAAATTGCTTTTAGGATTTTCAACTGTCTTTGGTCAGATTACATATAGTACAAAAATTTCATTTTCTTAAAGTCTGTTTAAACATTTTAAATGCGATGGTTTAATTTTGTTTAGTTCAGCTGTCTATGCTTTGAGAAGATCACTTAGTTTGAAAATTTAATAATTTCCAGATTAAAAATTAAAAGCTTGTAGCAGTAACTATCTAATTAAAGAACCCATACTACAAACTACAGCTGAGAATTTTTTATATAGGAAATTATCAAGTGAGCAGCAGATGGTTTTAGGAATTTAAAAAATAAAATGCTCTGACATTTTGTAAGGTGAGAACTTTTGCAATTGAGACTAAATTATGCACTGGATTTCAAAATTTGAAAGAACTGTGGAAAAATATTTTAATGTCAATAAGGCCATTCTGTCAAAACCTATTGTTTTAAAGATAAACTTTTGTAGCAAAATTTAAAAAAGCAAAAATACGAATAAATAAACTAACAATTCTCATTAAATAAATATGGATGAGTCAAAGAAACTTCTAATTATGAAAAAAATAAACATACACAATATCCTTTTAATTTACTAAGCAAAAAGTTTAGTATGTAATGTACAATGACTTCATAGATAATTACAGAATGAATAATTAATACAATTTTGCAAAAATAAAATAAAATAAAAACAATCTTTTAAGAAAATACTATGAAACTATAAATACTATTAAAAGAAGTTAATGAGAATATTAATCTTTAAAAAAAGTCTTAAATAAAAAAATGAAATTTATTATTCTACCTTATTTTTTTTGTTTTATGTAATCATCCTCAAGTTAATCCTAAATTATTATTATTTTTAGCAATTCTGTTTCTTGTCATGCCCTTTTCGAGTTCAGTCCAAGAAGATATGTTTTTGCAATAATAAATTCTATAGCATTACAAACAGAAAGATGAAAATATATCTAATGATCTTACTATTACCGTTTAAAATTCTTATGAAGCATTCTTAAAACAAAAAAATTTTAATAGCTTTATGTTACATTGATAGAAAACATGATTTACTTTCATAAAATAAAGTGTTTAAAATAATAATCTTCCATTCAACTAATTTAGTAGTCATAGTTATAAAATTATGATGAAATACCTAATATTTTAACTTAAATAAAGGCAGCAAAAGAATATTTAAACTAATCAACATTATCAAAGGGAAAATTATTCAAGTTAATGTCGTAATTTTTTTTGCCATCTAATAAAAGATTTGATGTTTTAAATATAATTAATAAACAAATGTCTCTATAAAATATATTTATAAAATTGAGAAACTGTTCTTAACCTATGGTAAATTATAAGTATATGCACTGACATGCTCTCATAAAATAAGTTATTACTGCATAAAAAGTATCAAAGCTTAGCACTTTCAAGGGCATTAAATGCCCTCATAGTCTTAGCCTTAGAATGTGCATAATTGTATGGGTAGATAGGCAATAGATTATTCAAAGTGTATGTAAATCATATTGCCCCTTTCTTCAAAAGGGGGGAAGTAGAATTCCTTCCAATTTATGTCATGAGGGTTGTTAGCTATATTCCATGACTTTTTTATCTTCTACTTAGAGTCATTTTTCTTGATACATTTTATGTTGGTGACTAAGGTCTCAAGAATATGGCCCAATGTATTTTAGTGTTCAAGGAAGCTATATGCCACGCTTCTTTAAATTTCCATTTAGAGTAATTTTGTCTAATGCATACTATGTTGGCAGCTAGGTGCCATATATTTGAGAAAATAACTGCCAATATAGCATGCATAAAAAATGACTCCTCAAGCACCACAACACATCTGCCCATACATTTGAACTCATAGCTGTCAACATAACTTGTCAAGAAAAATGACTCCTCACACCAAAACACACCTGCCCATACATTTGAACTCATAGCTGCCAACATAACCTGCATCAAGAAAAATGACTATAAGCAGCAGGTTTAAAAATATATGACATATAGCTAATGACCCTTATGCCATAAATCTGAAAAAAATCCTGCTTCCTCTTTCAAAGAAATGGGAAGTATGATTTACATATACTTTTAATAATTTATTGCCTATACTCACACAATTATGCATATTCTAAGGCTATAACTATAAGAACATTTAGCACCCTTGAAAACACTATGCTTTGATAAATTTCATGCAATTATAGCTTCTCTTATAAGAGTGTGTCAGTGCATACATTTACAATAAAATATATTATATATATTTTGTATATTACTCTTTAAAATAGCAAAAATACCATCAACATCTTTAAATCTAGAAACCAAAAAAAAAGGGGGGGGGAGGGCAGATTTTTTATTTTTGAAAATTATTAGTAAAAATATTACTATCAAACTTGTATTGTGATTTTTATGCTTGATTAATGACTCCTTATGAAGTTTTCTAAAAATTACTACCATAAAAATAGAAAATTAATTAAAAATTGGTACTCATTATTGTTTAATGCCAGTTTTCATTTCAAATGTATTAGATTTTTTAAACAATAATGATTCTACTTCTCTTTCTATCTTAAATATAAATAAAGTTTGGTGGACAGCCATATAATTTCAAATATTGTCATAAACTTTTCCTGATTAACTGTGACAAATGTGTTGACAAAATCAATAAAAAACACATAAATTTCATCTCTATTCATTATACCATTTTGCAGAAGCCTGGTAACAAATCCTATGTCTCTATTACTTTTTGACTCTTAAAAACCATATTAAATTTCTGATAGTCATTTATCTGTGACAGAAATGGCTACTTTTACTATAGTAAATGATAATGATATTTCATGATAATTAATGCAGATATTTTTCTAAAGGTTCCTGAAAACACTCAGTCTGATAATTCTTTTGGTATTGAGCTTCACTTGTTTGCTTAACACACAAGTTGTAACTTACTGCTCAAAGGTTAAGTAGAAACAAGAATTTTATTTCAATATTATAAACTGAAATAATAGAAACATTTTAAAGATTGGATAGCAAAACTTTAACATACCAATATATTTTGTAGTTAATATATAATCACTACCATATTTTAAAATTCATCTCATCAACATATGCAGCCTTTCCATTTTTAAGATTAAAAAGGGGTGATTTAACTTTATTAAGCTGAATATTTTGTATGATATATGTATATGAGTATAGAGTATAGATATATCATTAAAAGATTTTATCTTAACACTTGTATCATTATTTAAAAAATAATCAAAATATATCTTTTACCAATTTCAAATATCAATATTATTATATAAAAGAATGTCATATATAGATTTAATAAAATTAAAACAGACAAAACTCACTATATGTATTGCCACTCACTACAAGCTAGAATAATCAATGGATGCCAGAAGGCTTGTGCATAAAATCCCCATCTAGTGCCTACTCATCCACTAGATGGGGCACTAGATGGGAATTTTATGCACATGCCTTCTGGCATCCATTGATTACTCTAGCTTTCAGTGAGTGGCAATACATATAGTGAGTTTTGTCTGTTTTAATAACAGTTATAAGCAAGCATAAGAAATGGTGATCATGTGATGTTTATTGATTTAATAGAATTGTGATATTATTTTTTAAGTTCATAAATTATTTTCAATGTATCAAAAAAAGTGTTACATTTCATTTTAGTTAAATTATTGGAAACAGCACCATTGTCAAAAAGTCAGGCAAGATATTTTCTATAGAAAAAATGTTATTAGTTACATGTTTAATTAACATGACAATTTTGAAAATCCATATTCATAGTTTTTGGTATGTAATAGTTGTTAACATTTAGTATAGACAATAGGTGCTTTTAAAAAATGAACATCATATTTTTTTATAAATAAGATTGGAATATGACTCTTACTTTTAAATACAACTATCACTTTAATCTTGAAGCATATTGATGCATAATCTTTCCAACAATCTGCACCTGAAAGTGTTCATTTATTATAAAATTATTTTTATATTCTTAAAAACTATGATGTTTTTTAGTTTGGAATGCCCAAGTTTTTTTATAGAGATTTTTCTGTCAGAAACAAAGTCTATGTCATAATCAATTCTTAGGTTGAGCAAAAATACAGTAACAGCAGATCAACAGAGTTTATAGAGAGATATTGTTTACTTTAAATAACTTGATTAAATTTTACTATTAATAGCACTTTTATGAATAATATGCCACACAAGCTAATCTAACCAATTGTACAAAATAAATGTTTTTAAACTACGATTTCTAGATCATAAACTGTCATGATAAGCAGTACTTTAAATGGCTAAATAGGGTTGCCCAAATATACAATCACATTTTAAGTTAAAATCTGTTATCAATCCCAGTCCAAAACAGTTCATTATGCAAAATCAATCTAAAGACTCCTGATCTTCTATATGTGTCCTGTCAACTGGAAAATCAGAATTACTGTGAATGTAGTCAATGAAGAAATTGTGATTACACAAACCCTTACTCCCATTATCTCAGTAAAAAAAGATGGTTATTACACATGTTATGACTAATTGTCATGTGAGGAACATACAAGTACATATTAAAAATAGAAAATGCTTACATTAAAAATTTCAGCCTCATTTTTTATGAATTATCTTATTGTAGAAGGCAATAGATATTTATTATTTGCAGTTAACTTTCCTATCTGAAGTAATTCCATTTTTCATGATCTGTGGAACACAGATTATTTATTATAAAATTAGCAGATGAATTTTAACATTTACAATTTATTTATAATATAGTTAAATATGTACATTGATAATGTTACCCACTAAGGTTATATTACAGCTCTAAATATTGAAATGCTACATTAATTTGTGCTAAGAAAATAACAAGCAATGATAAACAGTAACTATGCTTTATGTTTATTTCTTGGTGGAAGTGTCCATTTTCCTAGTTATTTCACTTTTTCTAGGCAAGAGATATTTAATCTGAATTTTTTATCACAAGTATAAATATCAATACATTAAAACATTACATGATATTCATTGTTGAATATAAGATATTTATTTTACAGCATAAATGTATTCTGTAAATAAATTTTCAATTACATACAATTTTTAAATATAAATATATTAAGAAAACTTAGATGAAGAGACACATAAATTTTCTTAGTTAAAGTGTGTCAATCTAATATGACAATGCATGATGAGAATGTATTATATAATAATTCAATACTCAAACACTCATTCAAGCAATACTTTTATCAGGTTGAATGAAAAAGTATATACATCTTACACACCTTCACACACATGCATATATATATATATATATATGATGATTTCAACAATTAATCTAATACTGTCTTATTATATTTTATTACATTGGAAACTACATTAAAAATTAATAAATGTCAATAAACATTTGGGTTCAAAATAATACAGAATCTATTTTAAAATGTGAATACTATTAAAGAGACATATGATAAATTTTAAAATTTTGCTTTAATAAAATATTGCCATAATTCATCTAATAAAACAAGTTGCACTGTCAAAACAAATCAGTTTAATAATTTTTAAAATTTGTGATAGAATGGATATTTTATGGATACTCTGTTTACTCATTATAATTTTAAATAAAATTAGAAAACTTTTAATTTTTGTATATGACAAAGAAAGTGTCATCTGGAATTTTTAACACAATAAAAAGGGAACAATTTTCATATTTACTTTTTCTGGACAAAGTGATATCCAAAATTGTATAACTGATATTTTTATTTGATAGAAATTTTGAGTTATCAAAAGCACACACTATTCATTCAATATTATTCTGAATGATTGATTATTTATGCTTTTAATAAATATTTTATTTATTTTTAATATATATATATATATTAAGAAAGAATGGCCTCTTAGCATACAACATAGTGTGTGTTTGCATATATATTTAAAGATTAAAAAAGTAGATATAAACACAGCAAACTACATGAATATATTTAATTGAAATCAAAGATTAAATAGTATTAATTGATATTTTGACAATATTATAAATTATTTAAAATCCTTCATAAAAAATGAAATGCATTTTTTTAATCCTCCAACATAACTGAGTGTTTTTTTTTATTAAAATAAAAAAATTGTTTGTGAAATATAAAATTGGAAAGAACAAAAATGTAAAAAAGAATCAGTCATACTTTATAATAGATTAACTTCTTTATAAAATGATGTTTTTAGATTTGTGAGTTAAATAATGATAATTAATAAAAGCCATAATTAAATTTTCAAATTTTGGAAAATAGCGAAGATCAATAAAAATTGTTTTCTTTTTTTTTTTTTTTAAAAAAAAAAAGGCTTTGTGACTTACTAAATTAAAAATTGTAAACAAAAAAATATATAAAAAAATATATATATAAATTAAAAAATTTAAAAACCCATTGCTGGAGGACTAATGGGAAGCTAAAAGTATATCAGATTTAAAGTTTAAATAATTTTTTCACTGAGAGATAAGATTAATTATCAGCAAGTAACTATAATTTAAATATCACATGACTACCATTTCTTATGCTTGTGCTGATATTGGATGAGTAGGCACTAGATAAGGATTTTTTGCACAAGCCTTCACGCATCCATTGATTACTCTGGCTTGCACTGAGTAGCACTACTGCATGGAGAGTTTTGCCTGTTTTTATAATTTAAATAATTATCCACAGTTACAATTATTATTTTTTGCATTTCTAAAAAAAAAAATCATGTATCATCATTATGAATATTGAATTGAAGAAAATACACAAAAATAAGCCACAAACAATCTTCAGTGCACAGAGAAGAAGACATTATTTTTCATTTAACTATTCAAAGGATTCTAGTAAGATTATACATGCATTTTTTTTCCTGTTTGGACACACGAATAAAAGTACCCAAATTAGAATTTTCTTTTACTTTCGTAATTTTTTAAAATTAATGTTAGATTTATAAAATATTCCATTGTTATTATTATTACTTTGTTTAAACTATAGTTTTAAGTAAGAAATTGTAAATATATATATTTTTTATTATTATTAGTGTATTTTCTTACAGTATATTTTCTATTTGTTCACATATTTTTTATATGTAGTAGAATGCTCATTTATGCCATGTTAAAACCATTTTTAATACCTATTTTTATTTTGATAAAATAATTTTGTCTTGTTAAAATTCAAAGTGTTTTACTGCCTTTCTTTTTTTCTGTGCATTATCAATATGCATATACAAAGTTTAGACTTTACTAATAATAAATGAATATCTGTTCATTACACATATTATGTCTATTGACCATGTGAGAAACAGTCAACATTACAAAATATATAAGTACATATTAAGAATGGAAGGATTAGTTCTGTGATAGTAGTGTTATACTATTAAAGCTATAACTAGTATTTTCAATGAATTTAAAACATTATCATCACATTACTAATAATAACTTTAAAAGTTAATGAATTCTTATTTTCTTGTAGATCATTTTATTTCAATTGAAATTTGAAAATATATATTTTTTGCTTAAATATATTTGTGCAGTCATATATGATTCAACAAAAGGATGGTTTAGATAGTCTCTCTGTATCTAAGATGCATTTCATTAGAAATGGCACAACCAATGTGCAGTTGTAATAGCCATTTATTATCCCTACATTTGTATAGTTAAAATATGCATATAATGGTCAGCCAAGATATGACTAAATGATTTAAATTTATATTAATTGATTAAGGCACTACAAATATATTTAAACAATATTTGTTTTAATATGATGATGATGACCACTATGCAACCCAATTTCCAATATTTGGCTAGATCATGGAAAACATAAATTAAAATGGTCATGGTATAAATATGAATATCAGATAAAATTACACATAAAATTGTAAATACACTATTTAAATCAATAATAAAACTATAGTTCATTACAAAATATAATTGTTGGTCAAAATATAACTTTTTCCCCATAAAACTATTTCTCCAATGTCTTGTTTATGATTGTTTTAGTTTGTACACATAGAGAAAAACTATAATTATTTATAAAGTATCCAAGGTTTCTTTGATTAATTTTAAACATTAATATTTTATTACACTTTATAACATTAATATCATTTAATGATTGAGTACATTTGCCATACAACAAAGCCTTTACCATTAATATACTTCAAATAGAATTCAATGTACATTTAATCTTACAAATATAAAATATTTACTAAACTCATAAGTTTTCTAACATAGATATGTACTTTCTCTAATATGAGATAATTAAAACTGTTAAATCTTTTATACAATGATAACTCTAGAGAGTGGCCATTTCAGGTTCAAATCCCTATTTAATAAAATTACATATGTTTCTAAAATTTATAATACATTATTAAAAAATAAAAATTATATAGATAAAAATATTAAAATAGGATGGTCAAACAGTAAAAATCTTAATATATTAGTAGGTAATTATAAAATAAAAGATGATATAAAATATAAAAAGAGTATAGTATATAAAATTACTTGTGGGGTTTGCAGTATGGTTTATTATGGACACACAGCAAAACAAATAGAAGAAAGAGCTAAAGAACATAATACTGCTATTAATGGGAGAGATGACAGATCTGCATTATATGTTTACTACTTAAAATATGGACATAGAATAAATTGTGCTAAGAATATAAGTCCATTAAATTATATTAAAGAAATTAATAGAAGGAAGATATATGAAACCAATTACATTAATTATAATAGAAATAATTGTATGAACATTTATAAAACATCAATTAATTTAACTAATAATTGGATAATGAAAAATGAATGGAGGGTTGTATAGTATGTTTTATCATAAAGATATTCAAGGATAAATGTATGCAATATAGGTAATTTTTGTAGTTAAGACATATTGAAAGGGCAAAAATTTTTAATTTGCCAAAAAGAGCTTTTTTTATGTTATTTTTATATGTCATGATTATATGACTATATTACAGCTGTTATCATATATCATTTTGTTTTTAGATAAAGATATTTTATTAGATCTAGGATTTATTTTTAATTATAACTAATCTATAGATATGGTCCCTTTTAGACTAATCCCTAATTAAAAAAGAACAAAATCTAGAACAAATCTCCCCACATTCATACAGAATTATTTAACTATTTGACAGTGAACAAACAACTGCTACTATAAGCTCACCTATACAAAATCTAATTCACAGCAATCAAAAAAGGAGACAATATTATATAAAAATGGACTCAATCATGATTAAATAATTTTAATTTAAAATTACTTTTAATTACTACCCTCATTATTTAACATTTGGATACTTTTTTACCCACTTGACATTTATAATGAATATTAAATCTACAATTATTTTTTTAGCTGACAATTTCTAAAAAAAAAACAAAAAGAAACATTTGATTAGCATGTTATATCAAAGAAAAGTTCTTTTTAAAGTGTTAACATAATCTATATATATATATATATATATATAAAATACATTATGGGGCAATTTTTTTTACATCTTTTTTTAAGCTTCAGTTGCATTAAAATACAACTAACTTTTTTAACCTTTTGTTCTCTGTTTTAAATAATTTATAATATAAAATGGTTAAGATAAAGTCAAAATAGATTTTTGTAAAAGTTACAAAGCAAATTATATAGCTGTATTTTGTTTTCTTCATGATGGAAAATATTAATTAATTTGTAAATTACCATAATATTCTTTAATAACCTCCGGTTTTGAAATATGAAGTAAGTGCCATTTTTTCATTTTAACTAGAGATTTGTTCAAAAATAGTACAAGTTCCACATGTCCAAGATAGAGTTTAGGAATTGGCAGTTTTTCTTTTTTTCTACTCAGTCAGAATAATGAAGGTCCAATATAGTTTGAATAAAGTGAGAATCCAGATTGAGTACTTTTTAAAAAAATGATTTTATATAACTTTTACTTCTTGCTTTTGAATGCTTGACCTTATTTTTTTAAAGGCTTTGTGAGGATCTGTTTTTACCTTTTCAAAAGACTTTATCATGTACTTTGAATTGGTAGTATTTCATTCACTCAATAAACTAGTGTTAGAGTTTCATCTTTATTGTTAAAAGAAGGTTGCCTTGACAACAGGTTTAGATTGTTAATTGTTATTGATACTGGGATTATTTAAGTTTTACTGATTTCAGTGATATATATATTATAACAATCCAAAAGAAAATGAAGATCGAATCTTACCATAATCTGCAATACAAGGGCGCCATCTAGGCATTTGAACCTAGAAAAAATTATATAGTAGGCAGATATGTAAGTTAATGATCCCACTTTATTTTATATTTAGACCGTTAGCCCAATGTCATTAGCTCATGGAGATGCAGAGATAATAAATAACTTGATTAATTTATATCTTAAATATATATATAAAAATAAAAGCCACTGCTAGTAATTAATACCCAAACATTTATTTACGCACATATAAATTTTGAATCATTTTAAATATCGAGGAATAATATTTATTATTTTAGATTTCAACATTCTTTTAATTTAACTTATTATTTTAAAATTTTAAATCATCTACACAGATGAAATTTATATTTATTTTAAGATTGTCACATATGAATAAACTACATAGATTTGCATTTGAAAAGAAAATAATCTATCCCTTATTTAACCTTAGGCCAAAAGTTTGCAGTCAAACTGGCATCAATCCATCTGATACATTGATGTATTCAATGTAGCATGAAAATACAACAGCACAAATATACTATACTGTCATGAATGCACATCTGAACAGTATAGTTAGAGAAGACATTGACTCTTGTCCAATACAGGAATGTTACATCTGTATGACAAGAAGAACAATAAAATAAAAACTCCATAGGAATGGACTGTGGTCCTTTTTGATGACTTAAAATCCTATCCATAGGCAAAGGGGTTGTGTGGCATATACAATGATTCTTCACGTAGCGAACCTCATACTACATCTACTAATTACACCGATATATCCAATCCCTTGACCTAATTCAACTACAAAACGAATAACCTAAGATTACCCTCCCTCAATATAACTTTACAAATCTATATAGCCATTCATGCCCGACTTAAATTTAACATTTAGATATGTTCGCACAGATGAATTTTATAAAATTTATTTTATAATGTTGAGTATAGATCGGTTGCATAGATTTCACGGTCAAAAACATTTCAAAATAAACATAACTGATCAAAATACAAAGTCATCGATAACGTCAATTGCAGGGGGAATACAAGAAACCCAATGGCATTCATCATAAGATGCCGCATTGACATCGATGACCTATATATTCTAATCGAATATGAAAACTACAACATAATTAATCACTAATGAGTCCATGCAACATCCATACCCAACTTAAATTTCATGCATTTAAACAATTTATACAAAAATATTAATAAGAAATGAAAATGGAAATGATTTTAGCAAACTTAACTATGTAAAATTTAAACATCAATATTTGATTTGGAAACTTTAAGTCAGATAAATGTTCATTTAAAAAAAAATATGCTTAGCTTGTTAAATCTTTAAAGTTCTTAATTATTTGTAGTCAAATTTTTTTGTTTACACCTTACAGTAGAAGAGCTCACAGTTCCTGTTGTCAATCCCCATGAAGACTTTCATGGAAGACCAGTCTGATATTCTGGAGATAGCCTTAGCTGGTTCCATTCTGGTATTACAGTCATTTCATTTTTAAAATAAGTGAGAGAGAACGACAAGTGCGTCTTATCGTTCTCACAAAATCAAGTTGGAACTGTCAGGAAACTGTCTTAATTTGAATCGTTTTCCTTTTATAATCCTCCTATGGATTCCACAAACAAAAATGTCACTCTTCCATTTTTTTGTTATAGTCCGGGCCTTTATTTGCTGCTTCTATATTGGACAAGCTAATTCTTTATTTTCTCTTATCTATCTTATCCTTTGACTGTTTAATTACAGTATATAAGAGCCCTAAGGGCTAGTTTGGTTTTCGATAATTCATAAACAATCATTTCCATTTACAAAATATATAAATCTTTTTACAAAATCTTGTACTTTTTTATAACAAAGAATGTTCGAATATTTTTATTTATTAAAAAAAAAATATTTTTAAAGTTTTGCATCTGTGCGAATATATATATATACGTTTACAACTCTTTAATTTTTTTTAGTTTTTAGATTTTTAATAAATTTATTTTTATTTGCGAACTTAGTTTTTATTTTAAATGAATGTAACGGCATATTTATATATCGTTACAATATATATACACTGAAAAAAGTATAATAAATTGGAAGCATACTTAAAGTTTGGATTAAAGAATACTAAAATATACTTCTTATTTATTATATTTATACTCAATGCATTTATTTTTACATGAGCCTGCCTCATGTACTGCATGACAAGTTTAAACAAAACTTCAAAGTGGAATCATGAGTTAACATGTTCACACTTTAATATTTAAAATATATCTCATAATGATAACTAATTTATATATAAAGTTCTGGCTACTATTTTGTGTGGTTAACAAGTAATTAAACATCTAACATAGATAATTTTACATAGTAGCTGAACAATATAATATAAAATTTGGTTGTTTTAAATAGTGGTTAATATTAAAAGTAGAAATTTATAATAAAGAGTGTCAAAATATGTATCTAGTTAAAATTTCAAATGAAGTTTTATCATACTGCTTCGTTAATATTGGAGTGATGTTAAATTAAAATTTAATTGTTAACATTTTATTTCCATTTTATTCTAGATTTTAAATGCAAAAAATTATTAAATCATATGTTTGGTATTTTTTTATTTTTTGTTTTATATATTTATTATATCTTCTTTTTAAAAAAATAATTTAATGTATAACTGTTCTCTGCATAGTTTAGCATGGTTATAGCATAATGTTTGAAAGTTAAAGATTCTTGGGCTGAAGTTTAATTTATGATTTTGATGCCCAAGCATTTTAAGAGCCCCTAAATAAATAACCCTTTAATTATTATTTTTAATTCTCTTTATGTGTTAACTTTAATTTAAAATTTATTTTTAAAAAAAAAAGGAATTTTAATTAGTATTGTTGTTATTATTACAGATTTATATAGGTATGTAAAATGATGAAATTACAGTTGTTCCCCTCCCTCCCAATTATTATTACAAAAAGTAAATCCTCGTTTCAATTTGCTTCATTATTGTTTATTCCCCCTGTTTATAAAAAAATGTAATTCTAAAAAATGTAAACTATAGCACTAAAATACTAAAGTGTTCCATTTTAAGAGTAAACAAAAAATTAACAACAGTAATAACACTAACTGTAAAAATTACAAGACAAATATTCCTTTAAAATGTTTTGAAACAGAGAGACTTTAGGGATTTTGTTGTTTTCATTAAACTAAATGAAAGGAAAATCACTAAGAAATTATTGCTGTCTCTGTGGAAATAGATCAACAGTTTTTCAGATTAGAAATCCCTTATATAAATAAATTAATTACATAGTTTCAGACGACTAAAAATGAATCATTATATATATATTTATAATTAATGAATAACTTCAAACACAGTTACAGACACGGTATATAACAAGAAAAAGATGAAATTTTAAAAGATGAAAATTATTATGTACCCATATAAAGAATATTATAGATATATTTGAAATCTATTAAAATCGATGGGTAAATGAAATGTAATAATTTCTAATCTAGTAAAAATGATTAACATTTTTTTTAAAATTTATTAAATGATTTGTTGTGCATAGGTTCTTGATAAAAAATATACACTTACAAAATAAATATATGTAATGCATATCAATAAATACAAATTGGTAATTTGTGGAATTTAAAAAGCTATGTCATGTCTAGCTTAAGAACCTTAACATGTTTGATTGCATCTGTGTATAATGTAATAATCATTATTTCTAAATAAGTTCACAACACAAAAAAAGTTTTCTAGTAAATAAACAAAAACTCTTTAATTTTTTTTGGAGAGCTTGAAGGACCAATATGGACAAATTTCTAATATCAAATTCTCACCTTATTAGCATTACTGGCATTATGATTATGTGATTATTTACATAGAAAATAAATATGAATGATCTTCTCACTAACATGTTAGACAGAGTGTGATATTATTGATTCTACGTCAAAATGTAAATTTAAAAAAAACAAACAATATTTCTTTATAGTTCACAAGTCAGCCTTTAATTGACTATGTTTTAAAATGAGTTGAAAGTGTTTTGATATGTGTGTAAATATCAATCCCCTTTTACACATGACAAAAACAATATAAATTGTAGCCCTTATATCATGAAGATTGTAAAATCAATACTAAAATAGCAGTCATGATTGAAAGTAGTGAATATATATAAAAAACTGGTTAAAGATCTAAGTTGCCATTAAATATATATATAAATAGCAGTCATGATTGAAAGTAGTGAATATATATAAAAAACTGGTTAAAGATCTAAGTTGCCATTAAATGGTGATTTTATATTATCTATCTTTTACAGTAAGCCACTTTCACATGATGGTGAGGTTGTATAAATTCAATAGAAATTCTTTAATATTAAATGCTATATTGAATGATGATATTTGTTAATATTAGGTAAAAAAAAAAAATCTGTAATGTATGCATGCACTTTACTGTAAAGGCAAAAATACTGAATAAGCAAGTAGAGTGGAAAATAAAAAAATAAGGTAATTTATTAATAAAACAAAACACATGTAGTTTGATTGTAGCTAAATAATAATAATAATTTTGAAGATAAATTTACTATCAAGCATAAAATTATTAGTATAATTTTAATAAATAGTTCATATATTTCATCTCCTTCTCATTTAGTGCTTTCATATATAGATATAAAATAAAACATATAATCATTAATATCATTTTAACAAACAGTTCATAGTTTTACTTTTACTTAATATTATATATATATGATGTGAAACATTACTCCTTCTTTAATATACTTTCAGCTTGAGTTTATACTCATAATTCAAATGTATAATTACAAGATAACTTCGAGCAATAATTTATTTATTTTAATCTTTATACATTTAAAGTCTATTTTCAGTATTATGGAATGAATAGCTTAATATCTTACTTGTAAGTATTACAGCTGTCTTCATAAATTTTCTTAAACATATATTCTTTTCACACACTGGATATTTAAATTAGTTTATATTAGTATAGTGCATATAAAATACATATTAATTTCAGCAATTTTGCTGTATAATATTGTTCTTTCCTTTTATTGGTAGATTATAAGAGGTAGCAATATAATTTCACATAAATGTTATTTACTGGATTGGACTGGGCTGCAAGTTTAGAGTTTTCTAACTGACATGCGATTTTTTCTTGCTGGCCTTTCATGGAAAAAGATTTCCTAATATAATAAATTATTCTTATAGCTTCTATTATAAGCTTTGCAATTTCAATTAACAGCAAGGCAAACTCTTCTCCAAATGGCTCACTTCCATTGCTTTAACATATGTCTTGCAGTTTGAACATTATAAATCTACCCTGGAATGAAGTTGACCTCTGAATGAATAACTGTTTATTGTCTGCCTAATTAGCCATTGTGTTTATCCTAATGTAGGTTGTCATTTTTTAGTATCTGCATCACGTATTATAATGATGACTAGCCTATTATCTTGAACCCCAGAGAAAAATATTTTCTTGTTTTTCTTTAACAAAAGAAAGAAATAATTGTTTGCTTTATTTTCCTTATCTATTACGATTTATCTTTTCCGACCTTTATTATTTTATTTACAATTTAAAAAATATTGTTAATTCATAATTCTTTTTCCTGGATTTAAACTCACCCCTCTATTTTCTTTCAAACTCAATAAGATTTTATTTTCAACTCAATTTGTTAGGTGAAAGTAAAAAGATTTTAAAATGCTCTTTAATTTATGAACTGCATAGGTGCGCGCACGTACATGTTACTCTTCAAATCTGATTATATAGCGGTTATTCTCCCGTTATTAAAGTTATAATATATATAATTACACATTATCACAAGCCACTGTAAAACTGATAAATCTATAATAATTTAAGTAATAAATGAAGTGATTCATGATATTTAATTTTAATACAAGTGGTAGAAAATAAAACATTAAAATATAAATATGTATATACAGTATAAGAAAAATGAAACTTTCTTAAGTGTATGTGAAACTTAGTTTAAAAAAATAAGTTTTAATTTGAACACAATATATTTCAGTTAGAATGAAAAAAAATGCATTGGTTTAATATTTATCCCCCCCCCCCACCAGATGCAAATTAAATTGCATTTTTTTCATATTAAAAAACAATCTAAAAATAAAAATATCACAACACAAAAATGGTTATATGATATAGAAAGTAAAATACACACATCATTTGTGTATTTAATCTTAAAAGAGTCTACAAAGTAAGAGAATGCCTATCAAATTTGACTCTGGCTTAAAAAAATTGTATTACCCAATTAAGATTGGACAATTATATGTTTTGGTGCTCAATCCTCATTTAATCTTGAAATATTTATGGTATAAGTGGCATCACTTGTAATCATGTTTATATATATATATAATTAATATATTAACCTTCATATTTTGAAAGCAGACTAATTTGAGAACTTTATTTTGTAGTTAATGGTAGCTTGATCCCAATTTAACAGTGGATGCCTAGTTGGATTGGAGCGGGTCTCTGATAATCCTGAAATTTTTTTTTTGCAAAGTTCATTCAATTCAGATTCCTAACGCAAATCATAGACATGATAGCCAAATGCGTTAACCATTATGCCACATGGTCCTTCAAATGATACATATATATTTTTAAACTAAAACATATTTTCCGATATTAGATTTATAAATGCACATTTATAGTATAAATTGCCGGCAGACATTTTTAAACATTAAAATCATAAAAATAATATAGACTAACTTCATTTGAATCGTTATCATTTTTCTTTTCAATCTTTATTCCACATCAGTAAATTCTGAACATAAATTACTCTTACTTTCTTTTAAACTAACTTATTTTATGGTTAGGATCAAGGGTCACTGTTTTAAAAAGTTGGAACAAAAAATAAATCATGTGTACAAAAATGCTGTTTCACATAATTTATCAGATTAGAGAGAATAACGAGAGAACTTTTTCTTTACATAATTGATTAAAACAAATTATTCTCAATCAAATTAGTAATCATAATGCATGTGTAGAATTTTTTTAAAAAACTAATGAGTGACAAGTGCAAATACGAGAATAGAATTTAGAAAAGCATTGCTAATGTGCGCACGCGTTATATATATAAATTTGTTATAAATCAATGTATTGCCAGAATAAAAAATTCACCCAAGATATTTTATTTGCTAACCAAATGTAGATTGCAAGATGCAGATAACATTTTTTAAAAACGGTGAACAAGGCTACAGTCATTAAAAATTTTGCCCTGAGCGATTTAGAATAGTGATAGAGTAACGACTTTGCAGCTCAACATCTATGGATCACGGTTAAATGATATCATTTCCGTTTATGAACATCTGAGCATAAAACCATTTCATTATTTAAAACTAAATCATTTATCAAACCATTTCATTATTTTTTTCTTTTTATTAAAAATTACTATTTACACATATACTGTATATCTGTAAGCACATTTATATTTAAAATAATTAATATTATTATAACTATTGCAAATAAAAAAAGTTCCTATGCTATATATTTGTGTGAGTGCATGAAAATTTGTATGTATGTACACGTACATTAAATCAATTTTTCTTTTAATAAAATATCAACTAAATTTTACTTTAAAATAATTATAATCAAAAGTTAAATAAAAAGGGATAAAATAAAAGAGAAGGAGCAAATAGGAACAGAAAAGATATTAAGAAAATTATGAGAGAGGAATAATGAATAGCAAAAAGACTAAAAATAAGACTACCTACAAAACAATGTACCCTATATACCATAACATATATTTTAAAAAAATTATGAACTATAAATATGTTGCAAAGTTTCTATGGTTGTCATTATCTTATATTTGTTGATTCATTCTGGTAGGTTCCAAAATTATATATGAAAATCCCTGGTTTCTGAGAGTTTTTTTTAACTATATATACTATAGGATCTGTTTAATTCTTGTCATCATCAACATTTGTACCTCCATGCTTTTATTTTTCCAGAACATTTCAGTAAACTTTCTTATCCCATTCATCAATCATCAAGATCTAATTCAAGGCTTCAACAGTCCATATATTGTCATCTTTTCTAGCAACATGTCAAGCTTAGCTCCATTTCAGCCTCTTAATTTTTTCAACAATGTCAGTAATTTAATGAATAATATTTCTGTATTGTAATTTTCACTACATCACTCTCACACAAGATAAGGACTGATTAGTATCCACTTTTAAAACCTTGTAGAGAGGTGTAATCATAAATATATGACCAAGGACATGTGAAAGACATGTACAACTCCCAAGATGCATATTTTGTGCTGAATCAGAATTCATCAGTTGGCACAGATCACAATCTCTTATGCATATCTTTATCATTCAGTATATATATATATATATATATATATACTGAATATATATATATATATATATATATATATATATATATATATATAAAACTAATTAGTATAGTTTAATTGATATGTGATAAACTTATTGCCCTCACAACCTTGACACAAACCACTTAAGGAAAATATATTAATAATTTTATTAGTCATTTCATTATACTAGAAATTATCCACTTAATAAATAATATTTGTGTTGTGTAATTTTCACTACACCACCCTTGCATATGATAGAAACTGGTTTCTATCTATTCCACAAGAATAGAAACCACTCACTACCTTGCCTGAGAGTGGTGAAATGAAAATTACATTCCAGAATATTTGTCATTAAATGAATAACCTCTAGTCTAATGAATGGCTACTAAAAATTATTAATATATCAGTGATATCTGTTTATTTTCTCTCGCATGTATTTTGCATTTGATTCCTTTTTGTTATTCTTAACATAAACCTCTTCACAATTTATTGCGTAATATGAAGTCTTCGTGTCATTCTTCAGTTAAATACCCAAGTCTTACAAATCAATTTCCTAATACATATATATATATATATTTCTAAAATCAAGTTATTTCAATCAAAAGCACTCTTTCTAAACTTTAATTCTATGCTTAATTTCATCCATTATGCTCCCATTTATGTTAATAAAAATGATGTTCACAAATAATGTAATAGTTAGGAAGATACAGAAACAAAATTTATAAAATATCAAAATAAAAAAAATAATATTTTTAACACGTACACAGATATATATATAAATTAGGCATGATTTGAAATCAGACTTTCAAGCTCTCTACAATTTATTTTCTTTCATTAAAACTAAAAGAGTGAATTTGTTTAAATAAATTTTATTTAAAATTACTTATAAATTTCTATTTAACAATATTTTGTTTTCAACAATTTTAAACAGTGTTTCTTAAAAAGATAATAGATCGGATTAGAGTTTTAAATGAATAAAAAGACACAGAATCACTGCTGTCTGATATAGTCATACGGAAAACAAGCTGGAATTGAATCTGATAAATGATTATTGTAAATCTTGGAACAATAAATTAAATCAATAAGCATTACATGATCACCATTTCTCATGCTTTTTCATAACTGTTATTAAACAGGCAAAACTCACTCACTATACGGCAACCATTGATTACTCTATCTGGCTGTATGTGGCAATACGTATAGTGAGTTTTGTCTGTTTTAATAAATTAAATCCTTTGACAAAATGGTTTTAACTATAACAATTTTAATTATGTGAAAGATTTTAAATAAACTGGAATCTTCCAAATGTCAAAAGTAATATAAAGAGAGGAAAAATCACGTTTTTAATTAATCTTTAATATAAAGTCACTAATAGTATTATAGGTTATACTTATTTTGAACTATACAATTATAGTTATGTAAATAAATCACCCGAGAGTAAAAATCATTCAGTATCATACATTAGATAATTCAGCCAATAATTGCGTAAAAATATCAAGGATTTATTTTAAATTTCAATGCCAGGTGAAAAGCAAATTTTATGCTTACATTCTTAATAATGCATGAATAATTCAACTTTTAAAAATCTTTTACTATCTCTACTACTGCTCCAAAGTTGTCCTCTATTTGTATTAATGCCAAGCATTATAAAAAAATTCAAATATTATTAGAAGTATATCGAAAGTTATTTTATGTGCCAAATTAATACCTGAATAAATTAACTATATCAGTCTTTGAAAATTACAAAAGTCTGACTCATAATCTCTAAATATTGAAAAACTTTTGCTGTAGTTCCTCAACCAAATTCTCATTACTACTATAATTTGCATGATATTCCGAAATGATTCCTAAAACTAAAATTTTACTGAGCCTAATGTAAATATGTTTAATGTGATATTTTCTTGAAATCAACTTTAATTCAGGATTGGGTTTGAAAAAAAACACGAACTAATGATATTATTATTAATTTTAAAATCATTATAAATTGATTGCTTTCATAAAACTAAAAAAAAAAAAATATTTGTATCACATTATATTTTATTATTATTTACATTCTTATTTTAAAAGATGAGGGTTACAATATGATGAATGAAGACAAATCTAGTTTGTAAAGTTAATATATTTAATATTTAAAATAAGATTAATGGATATTTTTTATATTTTGTAAAAAAAAAAAAAGAAAAAGAAAAGCAAAAGTAACCTTAATTGCTCTTTTTTGATTGAATAAGAGAAAATGCAGGGTTTAAATATATTCTATATAGTAAATTTAACTATGAGAATTAATACAGAATTGAAAGAGATATGGGTGACTTTGAAGTTAAAATATTTAAATAAAAACATAATCATTATTTTTTATATTTGTTCAATATTTGAATGAAAATATAAGCTTAGTTTCTTTTACATTAATAAGAAATTTTAAATCTGAATTAATAGGGAAATGACAAGTTAAAACATTTTATATTTCCACTTACTAGTGAATAAAGAAAAAGAATCTCAAGCTGATAAAATTTCTTTTAAATTCACATACAAGTCAATTAATAAGGAAAATTTTGTCATGGGCGTCCCTCTTAGTGGTATAATGGCAAGTGTTGTATTGACCATTATGAGAAGCTAATACTACCTGCACTCTTCATGTCAACCCCACATATGATATATATGCATTACATTAATGACATATTTATTGCTGCCCCAGAAGACATCATCACTAACCTTCACAACAGCCTCCAGAATAATACCAAGCTTACTTTTACTACTACTTGGGAAAACCAAGACAAACAGGTCAAATACCTTGACATATGTGTTAGCAAAAATATAGATAAGCTGGAGTACAAAATGGTAGTCAAACCTTTGGAAGTAAGAAGCTTGACAAACCCTAATTTTTATGCACCACACTCACACAAACTTGCAGCCCTCTCTTCATTCATGTTTAGGAAACATAACTTGTGCAAATATGAGGCAGATAAAAGAAAAAAATCTCATCAATTATATAACTGATTTAAGGAAAATAGGACACACTTATTCATCCATCAACAGAAAAGTCAACAAATTTTTCTATAAAATAAACCACAACCACAAGAAAGAAAACAAACCAAGAATCTTAATCCCATATGTTCACTCTACAGCTAAAAGCCTTATCAATTAACTATCATGTGACTTTGAAGTCGCTTTCCATTCACCTCCCAACACCAATAGACTGATAAATAATACCAAAGACAGGATCAAACCTGAACTCACCCCTCAAGTTGTGTACAAAATCACCTGCCCCCAAAGAAATTGTATGGCAACATATTATGGAGAGACCAAAACTAACCTTGCCACCAGAGTAGCTCAACACTGATACCTTTACAATAAAACCAAAACAAAGTATGAAGGTAATTCAATTTTTTTCAAACACGAGAGAAACACTGGACATGCTTTTCTACCTACCACAGCCAGTGTCGTTTGCGCTGAAACAAACGACACCAAACATAAAGTTAGGAAAGCTTACTTCATTGCGGCTGACCCATCGGCAATCAACAGAAAAGAGGCCTGCTATTCCCTATCTCATAAATGGTCCACATAACATCTGCACATAAGTTTGCATAAAATTTGCATATTTTTACAGTTATTAACAGAATAACTCGCCATGAATATGGGACTGTAGACTGTCCCGAAAGTGCTTGGTGGTAAAATTTTGATAATTTCATGACAATTTATTAATAGCTTCATTACCTGTGCACAGAGCACACATATATATATATATATATATTAATTTATTTAAGCTTTAATAAAGTAAAATCTTAACTATTTCAATAACATGAACAACTATGCATGAGACCGGCAGCTACTTCATACTGGACTGTCAATTTGCAAATTTCAGCAGAGAATATATTTCTTTACAAAATGTTATCAGTATAAAATTATACCTAACTGCTGCAAAATTATTATTAACAAGACTGTATATAATTACGATAGAATCAAAACGAATTTACAAAAACAACTACTAATGTCTATCATTAAAGGATGCAAAAGGGCCTTAAAAAAAGAAACGAGAAGATGGAACATAATTTCCGACAACTACCTGATCCCCCCATTTATCACCGACAGATGCAATAGACATACGAATGGTCTGTTCAAGAAATTCAATAATAAAATAAAATTTTTAGCAAAAAAGCAAAATATTCAATTTGATGCGCTCAACAGCAACACATTTGTCAACCTTACAAACACAAACATTCTGCACACGATTAAGGAAGTTTTTGAATTAGGTCCAAAATTCATAGGCGGATGCTGGAAGAATCCCAAAATGGAAATCATTGCTGACATCAAAACAGCTTTAATGGACAACCCACTAAAGGAACCAATTATCACACAGATAGCAAAAACTATAAAGAATAAGCAGCTAAACAATTATCCTAATGATTGGAACAAGAAAATTACTAACACAAATCAATTTTTAGCAGATCATTCCATCATTTGCTTAAAAGAAGACAAGGGGAACAGATTTGTATTGATAGATGGTGATGAATATAATATTAAGATTAATACACAAATCGAAAAATTAAAATTTGTAAAACTAAATAATTTCAACAATAGACTTAATAGAGATAGATTTATATCCACTATACTACGAATAAATCATGACAGCGTCTTTACAAAAGCCGAATACCATCATATATGCTCGTCAACCTCTTCTCCTCCTAGAATCTTCGCTAACATCAAGCTGCACAAGCCTGATAAACCTTTGAGACTTATGATTGATTTTGGCAGGGCACACTATTTCAACATGGCAGTTTTGGTTAATCGCTGGCTTATTGATACATTAGGCTTTGGCGATTACACCATTAAATCATCTTTCATGTTTGTAGGAAAAATAAACACGCGTTTATACCAGCTAATTTTAAAATCGCATCATTTGATGTGGCAGAGCTATATGGCTCCATTGACCGTAAACAATCTATTGAAATAGTCAATGATACATTAATTGCAAGAAACTGCCCACCTACATGAGCCAAATTCATCATCGATTTTTTAAAATGGCTTGATTTAAATATAATTGCTGTTTTCAGAGATAAGTGGTTTAGTATGAACAATGGATGGCCGATGGGCCTCCCACTTAGTGGTATAATGGCAAGTGTTGTACTTGACCATTAGAAGCTAATACTACCTGCACTCTTCATGTCAACCCCACATATGATATATACATGCTACATTGATGACATATTTATTGCTGCCCCAGAAGACATCATCACTAACCTTCACAATAGCTCCAGAATAATACCAAGCTTACTTTTACTACTACTTGGGAAAACCAAGACAAACAGGTCAAATACCTTGACATATGTGTTAGCAAAAATATAGATAAGCTGGACTACCAAATGGTAGTCAAACCTTTGGAAGTAAGAGGCTTGACAAACCCTAATTCTTACGTGCCGCACTCACACAAACTTGCAGCCCTCTCTTCATTCATGTTTAGGAACCATAACTTGTGCAAATATGAGGCAGATAAAAGAAAAAATCTCATCAATTATATAACTGATTTAAGGAAAATAGGACACACTTATTCATCCATCAACAGAAAAGTCAACAAATTTTTCTATAAAATAAACCACAACCACAAGAAAGAAAACAAACCAAGAATCTTAATCCCATACATTCACTCTACAGCTAAAAGCCTTATCAATCAACTATCATGTGACTTTGAAGTCACTTTCCGTTCACCTCCCAACACCAATAGACTGATAAATAATACCAAAGACAGGATCAAACCTGAACTCACCCCTCAAGTTGTGTACAAAATTACCTGCCCCCAAAGAAATTGTATGGCAACATATTATGGAGAGACCAAAACTAACATTGCCACCAGAGTAGCTCAACACCGATACCTTTACAATAAAACCAAAACAAAGTTTGAAGGTAATTCGATTTTTGTCGAACATGAGAGAAACACTGGACATGCTTTTCTACCTACCACAGCCAGTGTCGTTTGCTCTGAAACAAACGACACCAAACGTAAAGTTAGGGAAGCTTACTTCATTGCGGCTGACCCATCGGCAATCAACAGAAGAGAGGCCTGCTATTCCCTATCTCGTAAATGGTCCACGTAACATCTGCACATAAGTTTGCATAAAATTTGCATATTTTTACAGTTATTAACAGAATAACTCACCATGAATATGGGACTGTAGACTGTCCCGAAAGTGCTTGGTGATAAAAGTTTGATAATTTCATGACAATTTATTAATAGCTTCATTACCTGTGCACAGAGCACATATATATATTAATTTATTTAAGTGTTAATGAAGTAAAATTTTAACTATTTTATTTATTATGTTAAATTATATTTTAGTGCTTTCAGTTTTAACATTTTATCTGTGATATTTTATTTGGGTATGACCTCTAGAAAATGTGTAGGTTTTTTTTTTCAGAATTATTTTGTTTTAATGTGGAAACAAGAAAAAAAACTTTTTATTTTGCCCAAAATGGATACTCTTCTTAGCAATATTGAAAAGCATCAAACTAGAATCTCCCTTGAAATATATAATAATCTAAACATTTTTTTAAATACTTTATAATTTTACAGAACTTATAGAATTTTGAATGTGGATGATCATTTTCATCATGAGAAAAATCAAAAAAATTATGAATTAAGACATACCTGGTATTTGTCATCAATTCTGAAATTATGGGGAAATTTTATTTTTGATCAAGTCCAATCCTCATGTCACATTTTGATGCTATTTTGTAGCATTATTATCCTGAAAAGCAGCCTCAATTCTTTTACAGATGTGGGTTTCCAGATATTTGTGGGTTTTTAAAAATTTATCTGTTTACTTATTTGTTTCCATAACAACTTTTTGAATAATGTGTTATCAAAAATAAAAGTACTTCAATGCTTTAGTATCTTTATCTATATTAAAAAAAACATAATCTCTCAGAGAATAAAAATTGAATACCAAGAACAAGTATTATTCATCACATGCTTTTTTTAACTCAACATTACTATTTTTCTTTTCACTCATGTTGTCATCAAATTAAACTGAGAGACTGCAAACCTCTCATGCTTCTTAGCCAATCAGGTGTTATTAATAGTGATCAAATCGTAAATACAAGACAGAGAATTTAACAAGAAGAAGGCATCTACCCTCCTCTTTATTTGTCTTTCTATATATCAAATATAGAATTACATTCTAAATCAAAAAAACCAAAACCCATTTCAAACGTAATGAAGATGCAGTAGTTGATATAATTATTATTTTTATCTTACAAAAATATATATTGTCTAGAAAATCTAATAGCAGAAAATATAAAATTTTTCATTATGTAAATTAAAAATCCTAATTATATGTATAATTAACATAAATCAAAAATCTATATAAAATACATATAAGAACATCAAAAATCTTTATAAAAATAAATGTAGTATCTAAATTTTAATATTTTTTGTATAATAGAGAGGGAAATGTGTTGTTTATAAAATCTGAAATATATAAAATAAGTCTTTTCTTTTACTATCTCAAAAACCTTTATGAAATATATATATAATATTATAATATCTAAAATGTAAAACTTCAAAATATTTCATTGTATGAAACTGTATGATGTTAAGTTGACAGCGTGCACTTTTAAAATTGGTGAATGTATAAAATTAAAACAAATGCATGTTCTGCAAATATTTTAATATATGAAATAAAATAAGATATGTAAGATATACATTTATGAATGAACATGATAAAACATTATGTATATAATATATATAAACAAAATCTAAATTTGAAAACTTTTCAATATAAGAAATATCTAACTTACTGTTCTATATTAGTCTTTTTAAAATATTTCAATAAAGTACTTTATTAAAAAAACAAAATACTAACTCTTATTGTTTTATTAATTGAAAAAAAAATTATTTTAATTTTTAAGAGCCCCTAATATAAAAAATAATAGAACAAAGAATCTGTTTGATCTCAATGAAATCTCACTAGAATAAAATATCTCAACTATAGCAATGTGACGTTTATAATATAAAAGTTGAAAATCCAAATTTTTCAACGATTTTACTGTCTCTATTAAAAATATATATAAAACTATATTTAGAATTTTTTCTTTAACATTGAAAAAGTGAGCAACTACAAGCAAAAATAGAGAATATAATCTTTCCTCATCTTAATAAGGATTGGGAAGACCTACAGAAAAGCTAATATATTTGAACATACATTAAATATTGTGTAAATAAACTGCATAACATTATAAATAAAATATTGATGTAATATTGGTTTTTGTTTCTTTAAACTTTTATCTGTATCATGGTTATAGCAAATTTTATCTTTAGGTAGTTGTACAATAACTAATCTTTCTTATTGCATTGCCGAATGTATATCATATAATACTAAATCATTCATGCACTTTAAAAGAGGGTGTTAAATAAAGCATTGTGTAACAGTAGTAAAGTGCATGGGTGATTTAGCATTATATGATATTTACAAAATCTTCTTAATATTTAAAATGCAAATTATAAAGATCTTTGTTTATTAATAAATGTTCAAAAAACTCAAGTTCTTTATCAGCCAATGACACAAGAAAAATTCTCAGCAACTTTCAGCTTAGTTGATTTTTCAACTTGAGAATGTAAACCAGTTTAAATATTTGGGTAGTTTTATAAATGAAAAGGTGGAGTTAGATGTTGAAATCCGACACAAATTGCTATGTGCTGCTGTATTTAATCATAGGAAAATAACTATTGCAACTAAGCTGTATATAAACTGTTTTATTTAATTTACTATATGGATGTGAATCTTGGACACTGGATGTTCTACAAAATTTTAAAAAGACCGACAAGATTCTAAAACCAATAGCTATGTTCTTCAGCTTGCAGGATGTAATGCTGTTGAATCCACTATTGTAAAATCACATCTTTGTTGGATTGGCCATGTAAAATAGATAGAAAATAATGATAAAATAGTTTAAGCAACCATTTTGTTTTTAAATAGTAATTGTATGAAATGTTCAAGCAAATTTATAAACAATTAAATGCATTTTTTATGCAAGATTAAAAAATATTTTTATATATATATATAAAAAAAAAAAACAGGTCAAAATTAATAGATAAATTAAAAATCCATCATGATGTAGATTTTTTAAAAAAAAAAAATCACATTATTTAAAATAAGCTTTAAAAAAAAGTAGAAAGACTGAAAAATTAATTTCCATTAAACTGATTTAAAAAAAAAACTATATTTTTTGCATCTTTACTTTAGCATGGATGAAAAATTGGTAATAAATTTAGCAATTTAAAAAAAAAAATTATAGACAGAAACTTAAAGAGGAGGACTGATAAATTGTATATCATTCCGAATGTTTCAAACTGTTTTAAAATTTAACCATTTTTTTTCTAAAATGACAGGTATAAAAATGACTATAATTTAAAAAGTTTCAGAATATAATTTAATTCATTTAACTGACATTTATGAGCCACTTTAATTCAAGTGCATTTTTTCTTTAGATAATATAAAAAGATATAATAAATAATACTTAATGGTGGTAATATGTATATATTAAATAGATTCTGTATTTTTTTAATCACTCTAGTTTTGTTTTAACGATTCTACACGAAAAAAATATGGTTTAATTATTTTATCATAAAACGATAAACTATTTAGAGATTCTATTTTAAAATAGTAAGTAAAATAATATGTTAAAATTGTAAGCCAACAACAACATCATCTAGCTAGTAATTAGTAAGTGTTTATCATTCTTATACAAAGTTATTTAAATGACCTATTCAATTTGCCATAGTCAAATGTGGGCGTACTGCTGCATATATACATAAAAAGCAAAATGGCATATTACTTTATTTCATCTTAGTGTACAGTCAGTATGTAGATCTGAATTCTTTTTTACAACTCTGACTTATGATAATGCATTAAAATAGATATTTTGATGCTTTTTTTTTTTCACTTAAGAAGATATAATGTTGTGACCAAAGAGGATTTCTTTAGCAAAACAATCAGTTAAATATTTAAAAGTTGTCTCGTGCAAAAATAAAAACATTAGAAAACACATCAACTTTCTGCTCCGTTTTTTTTAAAACTCAGTTTCCAATTTTTTGTTTCATCTTAAGTTAAATATTCTGCACTTATAATCCTCTTTATTTTTTTTGTTTGCTTCTATACAGCATTATGTAAATCAACAAATTCAATTTTAATAAATACATCTATTACTTTTATTTTTGTAATTTTAACATTTCAATAGATTGACAACCCAAAACTGCTGTATTAAACTTCACTTTGATGTTTAATCATTAATTTTAAATTACCGTTCTTATAATAAATGAAAAGTTTCAACAATAATTCAATTCTCATGTGATATAGATTAAGCGTAAACCGGAATGAAGTTAGAGTTAAAAGAAGGGAAAAGAAAACTGACATACTATTTACTGCTTCTCATAAAATAAGTTGCAGACAATGGCTTCAGTGTTTATTGATTAAATCACCTTTGGACATTACATCAGTTACTAAAGCAATCGTTAAATATATACTAATGCTAAGATAATTTTGTGTTCTTGCATTAACATTTTATGTTTAGTCCCCGAATATTTCATTGTTTACAAATGTACTATATTTTGTGATGCTCTGTGTATTTTAATGATATAAATAGCTTTATCAATTTGTAATGTAGCTTTAAATCTGAAATATTAGAACAAATTATTTTAAGGAACTATTATGATAATGATGAACTACCACTTATGATAATAAACATTATCTCTTGCTCATATTTCATTATTGGCTATTTACCTATAACTGATATGTGGGTCTACAAAATATCGAGAATACATATTACACCATACTAGTCTTTTTTATTTCTTTACTTTTATATTATGCTGATTTATTTTTATATTATGTTGATATTGCTTTAGTTGGCTTAATAGATATTTAAACCTATATGCATTACCAATTTGTACAATCATTAGCAATACTTGAACTAATAGATATTTTCCTAATAATAAGATTTTCATCAGAATGGAAAGAAAAACAAAGTTTAAATAGCTTTTTACGGTAATTGATAAGATTTGTGAAATCATTAAATGAGAACTTTTCATTGCATACTAATGAGACTACAATATTTAAAGTAAATTGCATTTATTCTTTAATTTTATTAATGAAACAATTATATTGTTATTAAATATTTAATTGATTTTAAAATGAATAGTTATTTTTATCTATTTCATTTAAAATATCCCCCTCCCCCCTAAAAATACTACAGTAATTCTATTTTAAGTACAAGTAAAAAAAAATAATACAACTCAAACAATAAAAGTATATAGTTCAAAATAGTAAAGGTATATATTAAAACTTTCATTACACCATAGTTCCGTGTAATATATAATTAAAGCTAGGATGTAATTAGAGGAAATTTGAATCCAGACTTTCAAGCTCCCTTTAGTCATCCACTTTGTTTTATATAACTATCACACATGTTCACATATATGCAAAAAATAAATGATCTCCAATATATGTATTTTGTGCTGAACCAGCACTCATCAGTTGATACAGATCATCTCCAATATATATATATATATATATATATAATCAGTGCTTGATTTATATTAAGATAGCAAATGTTCAAACTTTAATGGACAGACTTCAATCCTCTCTATTCTCCAACTTCATATGAAAAGTCAGATTGATTTATGGTTAACTTGGGTATGATACAACAAATATTGTCAAACAAAGGATTTGAAGATGCCATCATCAGATTTTCAATGATATCTGTGACTGAAGACTTGTAAAGTGAAAAAAGATTGAAGCCTGTCTATTAAAGCTTGAAGATTTACTATCTTAATATAAACCAAACATTGATTATGTAAGTGCTGGTTAAGCACAAAATATGTATATTGGAGATCATTTATATTTTTTGTATTATGTGGTCAGTGTATCTTTTGTATAAGATGGAGTTGATGACTAAAGGTAACTTGAAAATCTGAGTTTAAATCTCCTCTAATTACATCTAGCTTAAAGTATGTATACTATAGATATATTTAAATATTACATATTCAGCCTGTATTCTGATCATCCCTCTTTTTTGTATTTAAACGAGAGAGTAAGGTCCAATCAGATTGACTTATGGTCAACATGGGTATGACACAACAAAACTGGCAAATAAGGGCTTTGAACATGCCATCATCAGATTTTCAATGATATAAAAAGCTGAAAAGTGGAGAAAATTGAAGCCTGTCCATTAAAGTTTGAAGTATTACTATCTTAATATAACCTGAACACTGATTATATATGTGTCATAGAAGATGATGATCCAGACAAACTGAGAAGGGCTGGTTCAGCATGAAATATATATATTGAAGATCATTTATTTTTTTCACAGGTAGGTGATAATGTGTATCGGTTGTATAAAATGAAGTGGTTGATTAAAGGGGCTTAAAAATCTGGGATCAAATTCCCTCTAATTACATTTAACTTAAAATTTATAGTACACAGGTATTTAAATATTACAATTAAAAGTATTATTATGATTGAAAAGGCTAAGGTTGTCTTTTTTGAAAGAAATGAAATACATAGAATATTTAAAGAATTTTTAAGCAATTAATTTATTTAAAAGTTATTTTAAAATTAAAACTGCTTGTGATATGTGAACTGTAGGAAATGTAATTATTATATATATGTTATGTATTTTTTATTTTTTTGAACTGGAGAAATCTGCTTTGGCAGGAAATCATTGATTGTGTTAAATAATTTTTTAGTTTTTTTTTTAAATTTTGGCTAGTCCTGTTTAATTTTGAATTTTGGGTTAATTAAGTTATTTTAGTAATTAGTTTAGCTTTCGGCTTTTCATATATATATATATATATATATATATATATATATATATGAGTATATGTAATATCACTACCTATATATATATATATATATATATATTGTAATGGTATAAATAAATGTTGAAGATGCTATTGGTACCTATAAATAAATCAGTATGCTTTAAGATGAAGGGCACCCAATGAACAGGCTTCCTGCCTATGTTTCAAAGTAACATTTATTAAGTTACAATATCAAATCTCATAGGCCCAAATGTGCAGGAACCACATTCTGTTGCCTGCAGCAGTGGGCCAAAGAGATTACAATGGTACACTGATATTATACAATTGGGCAGTAGCTTAAAGCAGTACAAACACCTTACACAATAAATTAGGTGTTACAAGTATCTAAAAAAATACTGAGTTTAACATCAAAGAAAACCCAAAAAAGAGAAAAAAAAGGACATACATTAACTTAGATCAAAGGACAATCAATCAAGGGAAATGAAAAATCTATGTGGGAGAAACAACTCCCTTCAGACCTGATCCATGCACAGACCAGTCAGAAACACATTTAGTGAGAACACAGACCTACTCCTTGGACATGGTTAATCCACATTGGGCCTCCCCTGTAAGTGGATTATATTTATCTGGGTATCCCATTGGTTCAGACAATCCTGAACACTAACTGAATCAAAAAGAGGTGTGAGAACTGTGCCTAGGCATCACCTTTCTGGGTGTGGCAATGATCACTGTCCACCACCACAGATCAATGAACCTCTCATGACCATTACCTCCTCCCCTGAGACCAAGGATTCAGATAAAAACCTATGATTACCAATTCAACAGTCCAAATGGGCAGGGAACCAACTTGGTTTACTGGCCAAAATGTACTATTAACTAAGAAAACAATAATTTGTAATGTTGAATCAAAGACTCTTGATTTAAACTAAAACTAGATATGGCAATACCTACACTTGGCACTGTACAAAAAAATAATAATTAATAAGCAAAACAACTTTCACATGGATAATGTCCATTACTATACCACACTATTGCATGTGAACATTAACGTTTCTAATAAATCTTAGGATGTATACAGCATTTCTAACATTGTATATGTTAAAAAGTACATAATAATTCCTTTAAATTTTATACCTGTGGCTATTAATTTTATCAAACTATAATGAAAATTAGCTAAATGAATATAAATTGTATGACCACACCAATAAATCAAACTGCAGATGATTAATAAATAAACACAAAATCATTATTTTAAAACAACAATTAAATAATTTTATTAAACAAAATAAGAATGCATACATATAGGAATAAATAGATATAAGGTAACTATTAATATCACTGATAAGGTTCTCTAATTAAAGGGGTTTACTTATAAACACTGTTATAAAAAATGATCACAGGTAGATGCAATGATATATAACTATATGTTGCTCATACAAATACAAAATTATTAAAAGTTGCTAATAAACAGTATTTAAAAATAGAATAAGAGAGTTATCTATGTCTTACATATCCTAAATATGTTCCCTATTGGAACACACCATCAAAATGGTATCTTATTAGTTTATCTTTTTATCTAGGAAAAACATTTATTTTTCTCTAAATAAATAAAATGTTATCATGGCCATTTTATATAGCATTAAGGTTCTAAACAATACATTCTATATGTGACCCATAGCCATGAACTAACTTTTTATTTCTTATATTCTAAGCTTATCAGTACAAATATATTTTAAAATCATTATTATTCATTTACATAAACACATTTATAATGTGATACCATTAATATTATATAAATACATAAAAAAGATAAAATGTTTAAGACAAGAGCATCTCATAATCAATAAGAGAATTTAATAATATCATTATATAATAGTAACAACCTATGTTTAACAAAAAATGCATGCAATTATCTTATATCAATTTAAATATTGAAACTATACCAGGCATTCTTAATGATGAGAACATTGATATATATTAGGCACAAGCAATTAAAATATGACTCCAAGAAAAAAAGACATAGTAAAGAAAAAAAATAATACAACCATCATTATCTATAAAAATTTATGAATAACTTAATCAATTTTCTTTCTGTGCATGTTTTTTTTTATAGCTCTATTAATAAATTTCTTTTTTACAAGTTTACACATTATTTTCTTTCTTTTTAAAATTCACAATTCCACATTAGAAAGTATGATGAATTCATTATTTTTAGTTTTTTACAAATTTTATTGGCAGATGAGATAACATCATTTTAGTGATGTTTATCCATTAATAGTAAAGTGTTTTATTTTAAAACAATAATAATATGTTTATTGCAATTTTAAAATCCTTTATGGAGGTGATTAGGTCATAGATTCCCAAGGCAATTAAGTTTCCAATTAATTGTACCTTTTTAAGAAGAGAGATATGTTATTCCATTAAAATCTCCCACACAGGTTTAGTTTTTTAAAAAATTACCAAAAACACAAACATTAAGTTAAATATCAGAATTTTTCAGGGATGCTTTATTAGGATTTACATAAACCAGAGAATTTGTTATTTGATCTACTTAGAATAACAAGCTTAATAATTCCAAAACTATTTGAAGAACTTCAACATTTAGCTATATTTTAAAATAATTCTGACATTAAAATTTAGAATTTATCAAATGAAAAATGTTTATTGGTTATAGAAGGTAAGCAATTAATTATTCTTCTATTATTAAATCATGTTTGATGATGATGATCATAAAGGCTTGTATCTTCCTCCAAGGTCAAATGTCCAATGGTTTCTTTTTCAGTTAAATATCTTGGCTATAAGTAGTCATAATGGCAATTTAAATACTTAGAACATAAGTTTCTCAGATGAAATTTTAATGCAGATCACCCCAAATTTCTGAAGCTCTCCCTTTTATAGTGTAGAACATATGAATGAAAAATGAAATGTATTCAAACTCATTTTTCACTTAATTTTAAATTTTATGCAAAATTTGGGAGTAGTTTCTTAGTGATAGTTTCTTTCCAGTCAATGGGAACCCTTCTTCTAGTTTTCAACCAGACAAAATCTGTATATTATGTTACCTTTTACAAACATAAAACATTTTAAAATAAAATTATTATAAAGATAAATATACACTTATTTACTCCTATTCTGATACCAAACAATATATTAATACTTTATCTAGTAAAAGAATAAGATTTAATTGTTTCAATTGACCATTTTTATATTATATAGGATTTTATATTATCCCTAAGGTTTTATACTGAATATATTTTTAAACTCTAAAGAACATGGTTTTGTTATTTCTAGACATAAAACAAATACACGTGCACACATTTTAATGTTGGATGCAGGTGAAGTTTGTTTGCAAGTGATTTTAAGTTAGATATTAATCACTGAATTTATACTATGTTGTGATGGATTTCTTCATTTTAATGAAGAACATTCATCAATAAAAAGTGCCTCAGTGTAATGTAGGATTGGTAACTTAATTTTGTTAATGAATGTTTTTACTAAATTTTAAATTTAACCATGATTTTGTAATTTTGATACATATTTTTAAACTTTTTTTAAAACTATGTTTGCCATTTTCGTCTCCCTTAGTAATGCTACACTCATATATATATATATATTTTTATATATTATATATATATATATATATATATATACATATCTTGAAAATTACTCTTATAAAAAAAATTAAGTCAATTATTTCTAATATTGGACTACTAAGGTTATTATTACAATATATATATATATATATTGTAATAATAACCTATATATATATATATATAATAATAACATTATATATATATCATTAAAATCAGGCAAGACTTAGACAGCGCCAACATCAATAACAACCAATAATCTCAAACTGATATCAAGAAAACCATTTATCAATAAAGGTGAAATCTCAAATTTATTTATGGTCCAATATACATAGACATTGAAGATTGAACCACAGAGATTGAAATTATTGATACATAGAAATTTAAATAAAACTCTTTAATCAGGCAAATGGAACCTGTTCTGAATGCAGGCTAATAAATAGTCAATTATAACATTACAAACTGAAATTATATATATCCCAATATATATATATATATATATATTGTAACCATTTAAGTTACATGGCACACAATAGCATAGTGTGTGTGCACATATATATATATATAAAATTGAAAGGAAAAATAGAAATAAACACAGACAAAAATTTTAGTAGATATTTTCTACATTTCTTGGAATAATAACAAATAAGTAAAAGGTTAAATAATTCTGAATGTTAAATAAAATTTCATTATAAAATAAATAGTTAAAAAGGTCTAATAAATATTTTTATTGAATTCTGATTTTGAATTTAAAAACAAGCATGATTTATTTTTGAAATCTTTTAATTAATGCTTGTATACAATTCTCTATCTAAGTAAAACATTATAGATCATACTTTTGTTAAAATTTCAAAGTTGCTTTCAAAAGTAGTTTTTAATTAAAAGTGTTTCCAAAAGGATTAGAAAGATAAAAAGTTTTTAAATTAGTGTTTTTGTCACATTAGCAATCCAATACTGTAAAAAATTTGGATAAAATGATTATTTTTATTTGTTTTCTAGTTTTTGTAAGAGTTGGCCAGAAGAGTTGGCTAGTTTGTTATAGTTGGCAGTAAATAGCTGGCCAGAAAGAGTTGACTAGCAGAGATGGTTTCCAGAGCTATACAGATATAGCTCCCATGAAGATGTAGCTGAAGTCAGGCCAAGAGGCAGCTACTTCTAGCTTATAATACTGGAGTTTGGATGCGCTTAGAAAGAAAACCCACTTTTCTGTATCTAAAGCCTTAAATGTGGACAAGACAGCTTGCTTGCCTGAAGCCTGCCAATCCTAGACAGACTGGAACTGATTGAGGCCAACAAATTATCTGATTGTCTTTCCTGATGCTGATAGTTGACTTGTATGCCTTTCCTGATGATGATAAGCCAGTCTACCAGCTGGTCCAAGAGAAACACTCAGTTGATGAAAAAATAGTTATATACTGCTGGGTCTGTATGCAGAGAAGCACTGACAAATGTATATAACTATTTTAAAATTTCTATACTTAATTTAAAGACATTGTAATTAGTTAAATGTAGTCTGTGATAATATATATATATATATCAAGACTGATAACATTATATATAATACTGAAATTTTAAATAATTTCTTTAGTAAAATGACATTTAAAAAAATTTATGAATTTTAAAAGAAGGCAAGTAAAATTTTGCTGAAATGAAATGATTGATTCATAGACACTTCTAAAACTCTAAAATCTCTTAGAAAATAAAAACAAAAGACATTTTCTGGAGTATTTTTTTTAAAAAGGACATTTATAATTATGAGTAACACAAGCAATAAATTTGCTTGGTTTAAAAATCTAGGAGTAAAGATTTAATTCATTGACTTTATATTTTTAGAAGAAAAAAAGTTGATGTTTTGATTGCTATAAAAAGAGAAACTAATAATTTAAAATCATATTATCTATATTGTTTTTTTATATGCACACATATAAAGGAATTTATATATATTTTGCAAATGGAATTAATTAGGAAAAATATATTATTATTATGACAGATTAAAATATGTGCTGTAAATGTCAATATACACTTACATTGCTATGTGCACAAATAGATATGTTAATTACATGGTATAAAAAATTAATAATTAAAACATTAATAATTTTATTATTTTGATAAACTCAAATATATTATGAAAATAAATTAATATATCTCACTGATATATATATATATGCATTTTAGGTAAACATAGTATAACATATATGCAAACTACAATGTAATAAGTTGAATTTTGATTTTATGTTAATCATCACTTATATCTAAAATTTAATCATTTATTTTGTTATACCAATTAAAATGTATTCATTTTTAAATTAGAATGCACATCTGTGGAAATATATATATATATATATGCATTTTTAGTAAACCTAGTAGAACATATAGGTAAACTATAATGTATCAATTAAATTTTGTTTATATGTTAATTAACACATTGAAATGTACTCATTGCATACTATAAATGTGTATCTGTGCACATATCTATATATGTGTTGTATGTAAACTCATTATCACGTATTGTCAATCAATGCAATAACTTGAATTTTGGATAAATCATGTAAATTACAATGTGATTGTTTTTTTTAATTGTATATTCCTCAAAATTCAGCAGGGTTAGTTGATATGTGCATAGACTTATTCTAGAGACCTTAACTTTATTTTTTTTTGTTATTGTTATTAATAAACTTGTATGTTATTGTTAAAATTATTCCAGTGACTTAATTCTCAAGTTTTTAAAATATTGTATGTTTGCATCATCTTTTGATCACAGTACAATAATAGAGCTTATGTTCTCTGAGCTATAGTTGTATATAAAGATGTGATATATAAATGAGAAAGTATTTAGTGCTTAAGAGACATCCAGTATGATTGATAAATCATGTGTGGTGCATAAGATTCATTCTTTAAAGCTCCTGCATTACATTTTATTTATTTTAGTCTATTAGAAATTAAATTTATAGCTGCCAGTATATTAATGTAATAAGTGGTCAGAGTATTGATTATGGTTAGCATGTTTTAATATCCCAGCATTATTGTTTTGATGATTATATATTCTAATGGATGAGCACTTAAATTGGTGCATTCAAATTAATGTTTAAATAATTATCCAAGCTGACAAGGGCTCAATAATTAGCCTGGTATAGAGTAGACCTATTTCTAATCCAGCCACAAGATGGACTGTTGATTTATTTTATTGTCAATTATTCATAATGATGAATAATTATTTTGAATGTTACTTATACTAGTATTTACTTTTACTTATTTTAATGCTGGTGGATGTATAGTTAATTATGTTTATACTTAAGATAGTTAACTGGGTTGATCTCTAAGAGATTTTAGGATCTCATACTATTTTAAAATTATCTTCTTTTGATATCTTACTTTGTTTTAATCTTATTACTTTAATATTTTATTTCATTATTTAAATTAATTTTATTTGAAATATTGTAACTTGGGGTTGATGATGATTTGCCATCATTTCAGATATGACCTCTATTTCCCCATCCTGTTACAATATGCATGTAACATCATTATTGGTCTTACGATTTTATTATCATATTTTAAGATGTGATGGAGCATTCTTAAATACACACACACACACACATATATATATATATGTAAATTTATAAATAAATATTTGAAAATACAGTACTTAATAGTTTATAAAAAAATATATGTATAACCATCACTTAGAAGCGCTTTCAACTAACTTGTAGCTTTGTCAACTATCACTTTTAAAAAATGTCAGCTTTCCCATAATTCCACAATGTCAATCTTCCCATAATTCTGTGATCTTAACGTTTGCTGCTTGCCTATTAATTAAATCTTGCTTATATTTATAAATTAACATTGCCTCTTTAATTTTCCTTTTATTATTATTTCTTTCAGTTTCCAATATTTTTACATTGTTATAATTAAAATCAAAACCATATACACATGATTTATTATGGTCATAAAAAACAGAAGCTGATAAAGTATCATTATTTTTAAAATTTTGTCTTGTATTTTGAACCCTTTTAAATAATAATATGTGCTCTTTTGTTCTTTTTTCCAATGTGCACCTCGATTCACCTATATATTTACTGCCACACCTACATGTCCATTTGTAAATGATACAATTTTTATTTATCAATAGAGTTTTATCTTTTGAATTGTTTATTAATTTATTTAATGTAGGTGGTGCATAAAATGCAATATCACATATTCCTTTATAAATTTTCTTAATGAAACTTGCCTGTTGATTTGAAATATATGGTATTGATATCCATAGTTTTTTATCAGAAGAATTAACATTATTATTAATATTTTTATATTTAGAAGTAAAATTTTTAATAGTATAATAAACACAATCATAATTGTATCCAACATTTAACAATTCATTATAATAAATTTCAATATTTTTAGTTTTATCTGATGCATATTTACAAAGGTTATCATTTCTAAATAAAAAGGATTTCAAACCTGCCATTTTATGTGACATTGGTACTTTTGATTCATATGGAATATATCCTCTTTTTGCTATTGGTTTAAGAGTCATATAGTAATCCAGTTTATCTTTGTTTCTAGTTATCTTGAGATCTAAAAATTGAACACTCATTGAATTTTCATCTGTTTTAATCCACTTTAAGCCCTTTATATTATTTAATTCATTAAACAGATCATTAATAGCATTTGGCTTTCCACAAACAAAAACATCATCAATATATCGATTGTATAAAATAATCTCTGATAATTTTCCTTTTTTAAAATATTTTCTTCATATGTAGATATAACAAAATTACATATTTGGGCAACTGTAGGAAGGCCCATCGGCCACCCATTATTCATTTTATAAAATTCATGCTTAAAAATTGCATAAATGTTTTTATCAATAAAGTTTAATGTTTCAACAATAAATTTTATTATTTTAACGTTAACATTTTTTAATTTTAATGCATTATTAATTATTTCAATAGAAGTCATTCTGTCAATTGATCTGTACATTTCACTGACATCAAAGGTACAAATTACATCATAATTATCAATAACACCATTATTAATTTTACCAATGAAATCAAATGATGAACGTATTGTATACATACCAAAACCAAGAATTTCCTGTAACATTTTCTCAATTAATTTACATGTTTCATAATAAAATGTACCCCCAAAATCAATCATTAATTGTTACTAAAATCGGATTATGAAAATAAAGTTTTGGCTCAAATGAGTATTCTTAATTTTATAAAGATTAATAAGTAAATAAGCAATTATTTGATCTAGCACCATGTTTACAATTATATTACATTAAAATGTCAGCCTTTCAAGCTAATTGAGCACGCGTCTTTTGAGAGTGTTAAATAAATGAATACTTTCCTTTTCAATCCAAGATATAGTATTTATGCAGGAATAAAAAGAATCCCTGAAATAATCCCTCTTATTCCCATGACTCAAATTCTTTTATATGAGCAAATCTTAAGAACTGTTGAGGAGAGCGTGAGTAGAATTCTCACTTTAAATTACTATTTACGATGTTTTTTGGCTGAATGACGTCGGTGAAATTGCTGAGAATTTACTAAACATCATTCTTACTGAAACTGAATTATGAGTAAATAAGCAATTATTTGATCTAGTGCCATGTTTACAATTATATTACATTCAAATATCAGCCTTTTAAGCTAATTAAGCATGCGCCTTTTGAAAGTGTTAAATAAACTAATACTTTCCTCTTCAATCCAAGATATAGTATTTATGCAGGAATAAAAGAATTTGAGTCATGGGAATAAGATGGATTCTTTTTATTCCTGCATAAATACTATATCTTGAATTGAAGAGGAAAGTATTCATTTATTTAACACTCTCAAAAGGCGCGTGCTCAATTAGTTTGAAAGGCTAATATTTGAATGTAATATAATTGTAAACATGGCACTAGATCAAATAATTGCTTATTTATTCATAATTAAGTTTCAGTAAGAATGATGTTTAGTAAATTCTAAGCAATTTCACCGACGTCATTCAGCCAAAAAACATCGTAAATAGTAATTTAAAGTGAGAATTCTACTCACGCTCTCCTCAACAGTTCTTCAGATTTGCTCATATAAAAGAATTTGAGTCGTGGGAATAAGAGGGATTCTTTCAGGGATTCTTTTTATTCCTGCATAAATACTATATCTTGGATTGAAGAGGAAAGTATTCATTTATTTAACACTCTCAAAAGGCGCGTGCTCAATTAGCTTGAAAGGCTGATATTTGAATGTAATAAAGATTAATAAGGTAAATATTGAAAGTTTACATGTTCAATTTGTTAATAACATTTTAAAAAAAGGCAAAAATAATGTAATTGATAATAGTACTTATTATAGGATTTATCCCTCAGCTGCAGTATGTCTTAGAATATTTTCAAATATAAAATTGCATAAAGAAAAAGAACCATTACGATTAATGATTGATTTTGGGAGTGCATTTTATTATGAAACATGTAAATTAATTGAGAAAATATTACAGGAAATTCTTGGTTTATATGGTTTTAATTTTAATTATAATAACATAAAAATATTGGAAACTGAAAGAAATAATAATAAAAGGAAAATTAAAGAGGCACTGTTAATTTATAAATATAAGCAAGATTTAATTAATAGGCAAATAGCAAACGTTAAGATCACAGAATTATGGGAAGATTGACATTGTGGAATTATGGGAAAGCTGACATTTTTTAAAAGTGATAGTTGACAAAGCTACAAGTTAGATGAAAGTGCTTCTAAGTGATGGTTATACATATATTTTTTTATAAACTATTAAGTACTGTATTTTTAAATATTTATTTATAAATTTACGTATATTATTTTGAAGAAATACAGACATCAATTTGTAATATATATATATATATATATATATATATATATAATTATTCAAAACAATACAATAATTAATACAGTAACAATATTTTAAACAAATATATACCAATTTAATAGAAGTACTTTCAACTATCTATGTAGTCGTTGTCAACTAGACTCAAATTGTATTAGAAAAAACCGTTACAAATGTAAACAAAAGCAATACGTCATACATCAATTTTCCCACAATTCATTAATTTTTATATTGGCTGTCTGTCTATTTATCAACTGTTGCTTTTCACTTTTTATTAACATAGCTTCTTTAATTTTGCGTTTATTATTATTTCTTTCAATACACAGAATTTTAACTTTATTAAAATCAAAATCAAAACCATAATTACATGTTACATTATGATCAAAAAATACTGATGGTGATACATCATCATTTCTAACATTCTCTTGTCTTGATTTTTGCACTCGTTTATATAATAACAAATGTTCCTTGATCTTTTCTCCAATGTACATCGAGATTCCCCAATATAAGCCTTTCCACAAAAACATAGCCATTTATATATTGCACAACTTTGATTTAAAATACCACACCTATTTTTTGAATTATTTATTAATCTATTTAAATTAGGAGTAGTATAAAATGCAACTCGACATATATTTTTATATATCTGTTTTATAAATTTAACCTGTTCATTACAAATAAATGGTATTGATATCCAAGTATATTTTATTTTATCAATATCTATAGCATCTAAAATATTTCTATTATTATTAAACTTAGTAACAATATTATAAATTAATTTATGATCATATCCAACATTTAACAAATCCATAATAAATACATTTATGTTACTTATTTTATCAGAACTATATTTACATAATTTATTATTCCTAAATAAAAATGATTTTAAACTGGATAATTTATAAAATAAATTAGATTATTGTATGGTAATAAAAGATATTGAAAAAAGAGGATATATTCCTTGGTATTCAAATGTGCCAATTGCACATAAATTATCCAGTTTAAAATCATTTTTATTTAGGAATAATAAATTATGTAAATATAGTTCTGATAAAATAAGTAACATAAATGTATTTATTATGGATTTGTTAAATGTTGGATATGATCATAAATTAATTTATAATATTGTTACTAAGTTTAATAATAATAGAAATATTTTAGATGCTATAGATATTGATAAAATAAAATATACTTGGATATCAATACCATTTATTTGTAATGAACAGGTTAAATTTATAAAACAGATATATAAAAATATATGTCGAGTTGCATTTTATACTACTCCTAATTTAAATAGATTAATAAATAATTCAAAAAATAGGTGTGGTATTTTAAATCAAAGTTGTGCAATATATAAATGGCTATGTTTTTGTGGAAAGGCATATATTGGGGAATCTCAATGTACATTGGAGAAAAGATCAAGGGAGCATTTGTTATTATATAAACGAGTGCAAAAATCAAGACAAGAGAATGTTAGAAATGATGATGTATCACCATCAGTATTTTTTGATCATAATGTAACATGTAATTATGGTTTTGATTTTGATTTTAATAAAGTTAAAATTCTGTGTATTGAAAGAAATAATAATAAACGCAAAATTAAAGAAGCTATGTTAATAAAAAGTGAAAAGCAACAGTTGATAAATAGACAGACAGCCAATATAAAAATTAATGAATTGTGGGAAAATTGATGTATGACGTATTGCTTTTGTTTACATTTGTAACGGTTTTTTCTAATACAATTTGAGTCTAGTTGACAACGACTACATAGATAGTTGAAAGTACTTCTATTAAATTGGTATATATTTGTTTAAAATATTGTTACTGTATTAATTATTGTATTGTTTTGAATAATTATATATATTTTATTATAATTGGAATACAGACATTGATTAATAATTTATATATATATATATATTGTAAATATCGATAAGTCGATATTTATATTTTAAAAATTTGTTATTTGTTATTAAAAAAAAAAATCTCTTTAAGTTGAAGTTTACATATGAAATATTTAAATTTTTCTTTTATGTTTATTAAATATAGTTATTATTTGAAGTTATTATTTTATTTATATATATTGATAGTACATCAATATGAACATTTAATTATTAAAATAAATAAGGACATATAAATTGTTGATTAAAAAAATTATTTTATTTGCAATGATTACTAAATGTAATAAATAATTATTTATGTATATTTTTAAAGATGTCAAATTTTCAATTTAATATTTTATATATATATACTTGATATTTTATTTTTATTTTAATGTTAATTGTTTTAAAAGAGAACATATATAACATGAGTTTTAAAATAGTATCTGCTGGCGCATGGAACGATAGCAACAACAATAAAGAAGCCATTATATTATATATTATTATTGGAATAGATATAGAACAAACAACTGAAGGATAAAATTTTGTTACACTCTATTTTTATAAAATTTACTATTCTTCAAAATACTGAAATAATATATATATATATCTTATGGTAAATACATAAATTATGGCAGGCTAATCAAGAATCGCAGCCAGGAGGCTGCATCATCGCTTTCATTTATTCCAAGGCAATTTTCAATGGAACAACTAAAAAAAATTCAATGTATAAATTTCGTCGCGTCTGGAGTTGAAACTAGATATAGCTATCTTAAATGTATAATCATCAATCTAATCATAATTTGGAAGTAATTGGAATTAACATGCTGGATTTAACATTTTAATTGGTTTATTTATTTTTTTAAAAGGAAGGAAATTTTAAAACGGATAAAATATGCATATATCTAAGGATTAACAATTTTCTTTAATATAATAATTTCTTCGCCTTTCAATAGAATGCATTCTAATAATAAAAGTAAACGGATAAAAGAACTCATGGAATAAATTAACTTTTTGGAAAAGAAAATTATCTAAATGAACTTTAAAAGGTATTTAATAATTTCATATATGTATGAATAATATATAAATATATTTTTGAGATTGATATATTTTTTTTTTATTTACTTTTATTTTTCATTATAAAATACAACGTTTTATAAGTAGTCAATTTAATCATCTTGTTTTATAATAATATTAAACATATAACAGATGTTAGGATAAATATTTAAATAATTTAAAATCTTAAAATGTAATTTATAAGTTGATATTGTATATGAACTATTATATTTATATTATAATTATTAGGCAAAAATATGTCTTTATATATTTAATCTATATATACTTATTACAAGTATATATACATAGTTATTCTTTATATTTATATTTAAAACATCAATATTATTTAAAGTTGAACTATAACATAAAATAAAGGATGTACTATTTGTTTTATAAATAATGCCTTTGTAATTATTTAAAAGAGCGATACTATATTATTCTTATTTTCTTTTAATGCCAAAGTTATTATGAAATTAATTGAATTTATAAATAATAAAAGATAATTTCATATTTCATTTATTATTTGGTTTGTAGATCACTTACACATATTATTATTCATTCAAATATTTAGAGATACATAAATTTACATAATTAGATGTGTATATTTGAATTTAGTAGAAGTCCCTTTGTTTCTGATATATATATATATTTGATTAGTTATTCACATCATCTTTGAAAATAAATTATAAAAATAGATCTCATTGCTTTGCATGATTTTAGATTTGTTTTATGTATAGCTAGCTGGAAGTGCATTTAAACAATTTATTTAATTATAACCGGGATAATTTTGTCTTTCTTCAATTTAAATGAAATGCAGCAAGTACGTTCCATTACATTTGGCTTGCCCAATCTTGGGGCTGCCTAATAGACGTTCCATTACATTTGGCGCAACAACTAGGGCTCGAAATAAGCTAATTAGGGCTTGAAATACCCCACATACCTGAGAGATGTGTAGTATATATATTTATGTGAGATATATAGTTTAAAGAAAGAGAAGTATTTTTGTGTGTTTAATTTTTTTTTTTATATAAATGGAAATATTTTGGCCTTATGTTTAGATGGTGATTGTTACTGTTATTGTATTTTTTAATGATGAAAGATAAATATAGTCATGAAGCAGTTTAATTTCAATTTAAAAATTATATTGATGGTGTTAAAGTACGGCATAATAATTTTGTCCATATTTGGAAAGTTTATGTTGTAGAAAATCTATAATTTTGAAGGTTGGATGGGATATTTGATTGTTGGAGTTTGGTTGGTTCTGTTGCAAGTATTGATGTTGGATGGGGAATTTTTGTCATTGTCTTAGGGATGTAGTGCATTCATGTCATTTGTGATTGATTAATCTCATTCATTGCTCCAACCCAAATTTTGATGTTTATTATTATTATTATTTATCATGAAGCAGCTAACAGTGGTCCTGCCATGATTTTATCTTTAAAACTCCAGAGAGAGTAAGGTATAATTATTTTGATGTATGTATAATATTTGCCTCTAAGTCTCCTTAAGATGAGCAAGGAAATATTTTATAAGTAATAGCCCCTAAGACTTAAATATAAGCAGGGTAATGTAATAGTGTTTTCAGAAAATTATTATGGGTTGTAGTAAATTGGATAGAATGAAATGTGATAATCATCTAAGTGTTCATGAAGCATTGTATGCTTTGGGAATAATGATTGAATTCTTTTATCTACATCAAAGTTGTAAAGTGCTAATCAATCTTTTGGTTGTCAGTATCTATCGGATCTTTGGAGGAATAGATAAGTATATAACATAAATATATAACATTAAACTTAAGGACTAGATTAATTGATTATTGTTTGTAACCAATAATTTATTACATTGATTATTAATTAAGGTTTGAAAACAAATATATCAATGTTTCATTTTTCATTATAAATGACTTTTAAACATGAAGTTCAATTAGTGAATGTTTGTTGATAATAAATTGCATTAGTACAATTTTATTAAAATATTTCGGGCACAAAAGTTAATAATTAGTGAAGTGGATTTTTTTTTTTTTTATGTATATAAAATGGTATTAAGTTTTAAGGTCCAGAAAATTTATAGGTATCAATTTAAGTATTTTATATTTAACTACCATTATTTTGAATGAGAAAGTTGTCTCATTATATTATCAAATTAGTTATTTTTAAGGCATGTGAACATTTAGTTGTATTTTTAAATATTTCAAGGTTATATTGAATTTGATATGAAGTATCCACATTTTAATATGATATAAGTGTAGAATATTTATTATCATTAAATATAAATGAATGTTATTTAGTGATATCAGTTGTTACTCCCTTTCTATATATATTTTAGAAAAATTTGTTGATATTATGGTGATAGATGAGATTTTTTTTTTAAGCCAAGAAGTTCATGAGTTCAAATAAGTAAAATTTAGATTGTCAGATAGCTATTATGTATTATAAGATTAAAAAAAGGCTTGTATTTTTTTTTTTAGTTAAATAATTGCTTGTTGGAATAATGATTGGAGATGGTGAGCCCTTGATCTGTGATAATTACTATATAGAAATAAATATATATATATATCTTAGATTTTTTTTTTTTTGAGTATATAATATTATAGTTCTAGTAATAATGGATAACAGTAGTGAAATGTCAGTTAGTGGTGATTTTGATTTAAGAGAATTTATGGAAAATTTTAGAGCAGAATTAAAAGCAGATCTTAGAGCTGAGATGAAAACCAACTTAAAAACAAATTCTGATGAACTTTCCCAGAAACTAGAATCTAGATTAAAAACAAATTCTGATGAACTTTCCCAGAAACTAGAAATTGGTTTAAAAACTAACTCTAATGAATTAAAAGATCTTAGAGCTGAAATGAAAATAAACTCTAATGAATTAAAAGAAGATCTTAGAGCAGAAATGAAAATCAATTCTAATGAATTAAAAGCTTTGGTAGATAATAGTGTTAGAAGAGTAGAAATAAAATTTGATGAAAAGATGGAAAAATATAGAGAAGAGACAATAGTTGAAGCTAATTCTTTAAAAGCAAAAATTGAAGAAATAAATAATGAAATGAAGGAAGAAAATCAAGGAATTATGGCCAGATTAGAAGAGTCTAAGAAAGAACATGGGGAATTTGAGGAAAAGATTATTAATGATAATAAAGTATTATGGGATAAGTTCCAAGCATTGAAAATTGATAATGAATCTTCATTTAAAAACCTATATACGACTATCTCTGCTGAAGTTAAAATTGCTGTGGGATTGCAGCAAGAGGAACAGTTGATTGATATTAATAAATTACAAGATATAAATGAACGTATTAATGTAGTAAATGATGTTACTTCTAATCGTATACAAGAAATAGATGTTAAATTAGATCAAATTCAAGGAAAATTAAGACCCCTTTCAGAATATATAAATAATAATGAAATTGAAACCTGTAAAAATTATGAAATAGAGGTACGAAAGGATGTGGCAGAAATGGATGTAAAAATTGAGCAAATAAAAACCATTACGTTAGAAAATTGTGAATATATATCAAATCTGCAAAAACAATGGAAAGAGTATGTTAAAATGGTTGATAAAGATAATGAATTATATGATAAAATTTTAAAAGAACCTCAAGAGTCTCTTGAATTAATTAATAATGATAATGTAAGAGAGAGTAAGTTGTTTGAAGAGGTAGTTGAAAGAAAGACTATAAAGAAACCTAAAAATTTTGATGAATACTATAGTAAGGATAAAAGAATTAATGAATCCTTAGAAATAAAATTAAATTCACAAAAGCAATCAGAAGAAGTAGAATTAAGTTGTGAAAGATTAAAGGACAATGTTGACAATTTAGAAATTGGACAGTTAGATTTTCAATGGTTAGACATTAATGCTCTAGAGTTAGGAGAGATAAAAATACATTATAATAAAATGAATGAAAGTGTTCAAACTTTAAAAGTTGAATTAAGTTCACCAGAAAAGATTAAAATTAACTCTCAAAAATTACTAGAAAGAACAGAATGTGTTTATCAAAGTCAATATCAAGAACAGTATCATGGTAATTTTGTGTGGTACAAAGAAAGCATATTTTTATATATATTAGAACATGAATATTTGAGTGATAATTTGTACCATAACTGCAATAGAAAAGATCTATTTTACAAGTATACCAGTAGGACAAAATTCGTAAGATATATCTTATTGAAATTTGAGAGAAATAAAAAGGTATTCAATTTAAATATTAGCAGAAAGATTATTGATAAAGAAAAAGAAATTGGCAAAGCCAAAATTAAACTTAAAATGAGAAGTGATGATGTGATTAGTAAAGATTTTCTTCAAGAAAATATAGCTAAGGAAAGAGATTTAAATAAACCTAAAGTTAAATTGAAAAGACTTAATATAGAATAGGATGATTTTCAAAATGATTTTCAAGAGTTCTTTAATGTTAAAGTTGTATCAATGATTTGCGATTTTTAAAAGATTATTTAGCTTAGAAAGATTACAAATTTGAGAAGTTTTTCGATATCTCTTAATTAATTAGTTATTTGCAAAGATATTTTTTTTTCGGTGGATTAGAGGGTATTGTAAATATCGATAAGTCGATATTTATATTTTAAAAATTTGTTATTTGTTATTAAAAAAAAAATCTCTTTAAGTTGAAGTTTACATATGAAATATTTAAATTTTTCTTTTATGTTTATTAAATATAGTTATTATTTGAAGTTATTATTTTATTTATATATATTGATAGTACATCAATATGAACATTTAATTATTAAAATAAATAAGGACATATAAATTGTTGATTAAAAAAAAATTATTTTATTTGCAATGATTACTAAATGTAATAAATAATTATTTATGTATATTTTTAAAGATGTCAAATTTTCAATTTAATATTTTATATATATATACTTGATATTTTATTTTTATTTTAATGTTAATTGTTTTAAAAGAGAACATATATAACATGAGTTTTAAAATAGTATCTGCTGGCGCATGGAACGATAGCAACAACAATAAAGAAGCCATTATATTATTATATATTATTATTGGAATAGATATAGAACAAACAACTGAAGGATAAAATTTTGTTACACTCTATTTTTATAAAATTTACTATTCTTCAAAATACTGAAATAATATATATATATCTTATGGTAAATACATAAATTATGGCAGGCTAATCAAGAATCGCAGCCAGGAGGCTGCATCATCGCTTTCATTTATTCCAAGGCAATTTTCAATGGAACAACTAAAAAAATTCAATGTATAAATTTCGTCGCGTCTGGAGTTGAAACTAGATATAGCTATCTTAAATGTATAATCATCAATTTAATCATAATTTGGAAGTAATTGGAATTAACATGCTGGATTTAACATTTTAATTGGTTTATTTATTTTTTTAAAAGGAAGGAAATTTTAAAACGGATAAAATATGCATATATCTAAGGATTAACAATTTTCTTTAATATAATAATTTCTTCGCCTTTCAATAGAATGCATTCTAATAATAAAAGTAAACGGATAAAAGAACTCATGGAATAAATTAACTTTTTGGAAAAGAAAATTATCTAAATGAACTTTAAAAGGTATTTAATAATTTCATATATGTATGAATAATATATAAATATATTTTTGAGATTGATATATATTTTTTTTATTTACTTTTATTTTTCATTATAAAATACAACGTTTTATAAGTAGTCAATTTAATCATCTTGTTTTATAATAATATTAAACATATAACAGATGTTAGGATAAATATTTAAATAATTTAAAATCTTAAAATGTAATTTATAAGTTGATATTGTATATGAACTATTATATTTATATTATAATTATTAGGCAAAAATATGTCTTTATATATTTAATCTATATATACTTATTACAAGTATATATACATAGTTATTCTTTATATTTATATTTAAAACATCAATATTATTTAAAGTTGAACTATAACATAAAATAAAGGATGTACTATTTGTTTTATAAATAATGCCTTTGTAATTATTTAAAAGAGCGATACTATATTATTCTTATTTTCTTTTAATGCCAAAGTTATTATGAAATTAATTGAATTTATAAATAATAAAAGATAATTTCATATTTCATTTATTATTTGGTTTGTAGATCACTTACACATATTATTATTCATTCAAATATTTAGAGATACATAAATTTACATAATTAGATGTGTATATTTGAATTTAGTAGAAGTCCCTTTGTTTCTGATATATATATATATTTGATTAGTTATTCACATCATCTTTGAAAATAAATTATAAAAATAGATCTCATTGCTTTGCATGATTTTAGATTTGTTTTATGTATAGCTAGCTGGAAGTGCATTTAAACAATTTATTTAATTATAACCGGGATAATTTTGTCTTTCTTCAATTTAAATGAAATGCAGCAAGGACGTTCCATTACATTTGGCTTGCCCAATCTTGGGGCTGCCTAATAGACGTTCCATTACAATATATATATATATATATATATATATATTCAGTTCATTGAATGAAAATGTTGGGCTCATACTATCACTTCAGTGCTAGAGTGAATAAAACCTATTTTTTGGTGAATATACGTATGGTTGTTGAGAGAGAGATAAACGTTTATATTATAAAGATTACCTCAAAGAAAATGATTCTATAATTATATAAGACATTGAAATCTTTTAGGAAAAAAAATGCTTGTTGCAAAAGTTAAAAGGCAGCAATTATAATATGTCAGATAAACAAACTAAAGATCACATATGATAATGGAAATGTATTTTGATTTTTATTCATTTTACATTTTTTATTATTCCTTTACCTCTGTTACAAGCATTGCAATGTCTATGACAATTATCTATCAAAAGCATGCTAAGCAACACAGTATTTTTATTGTTAATAAAACTTTGCTTTTAATACAATTTTTATATTTGTATGCATATTTTTTCTTCTGAAATTAGAATAATCAAATTTTCTTATGAATGTTTCTAATGGTAATGATTATATTAATACAATTAATTTCTTTAATATTTAAAACAATAATACTTTATTTAAATGAGGGAAATAGTTAACAATAGTAATATCAATAAATAAAATAACATTGTATAAAACTTTATTTTTTAAAACAGTAATAAATGATTGATGTCAATTGTAGATTAATTGAATAAAAAAATAAAAAGTAAAAAATTGACTATAATTCCCAAAGCAATTTGTATAAAATTAGTTTCAATCTGAAAAGAATTTCCACCAAGTTTCTCTCTTTTTATACATTTGGGAGGAAAAATACATATTATATATACAAAAATTATATGTTATTTGCTTAATTTTTGTAAAGTATTAATTACTACATACGTCTAGTTGGCTGCTAAAAAGCAAGTTTACTGACTCCTAGGAATCTGTAGAATAATCAGATATAAAAAATTAAATTTACTTTGGTATTGCATGGATTTACTTTCAATTAAAAAACTTTAATTCTAATATAATTGATTAGTAAATAATTATATTTATTAATACTTGAAACTAAAAGAAATATTTAAACGACATGATTTATGTTAATTGCTGTAATCGTAGAGGTGTTTAACAAACATACAAATAAATATTCTAATTTTCAACAATTTTTAAGTTCTACAAAGAATAACAGTGATAACTGTATTCTAAACTTTTTGATAATATTTCAATAACATAAACATTTTTTTTTCTAATTGAAAAAAAGAAACATATTCTAAACTTTTTGATAATCTTTCAATAATATAAACATTTTTTTCTAATTAAAAAAAAGAAACACGTCTTTGCCCTTTTCCTCTTTCATTAATACTATTTGTGTATATAAATAGTTTCATGCATTATTTTTTATTGCAACAAAGCGTTTTTTATTAAGATGCTTCTAGTCAAGCATTGTTAGCTTTCCAACCGATACTATGATATATGAAAAAAGAAAAAGATGTGTCTAATTATAATAATCACATTTTAATCTTGACATCTCCTTTAGGACTTCTTTTTTCCTGTTAACCAACTTCTGCTTCCTATTAGTGTAAATAATTTTTTTGCAAAATCTTTTATTTCATTGTAAACCACTGTCAATTTATTGTAATCCACTTTTTTCCATAATTTTATTTAGTATTTTCTCTAAGCATATATCAGAACCTTCTGCACATGAATTGGATATACACACCACTAATTCAAAAGCTCCAACGCTGAAATCTAATTATTCCAATAAATTGAGTGTTATGATTTTTTTCAGCAGTTATTCCAAATTACAATATAATAAAACAATAAATCCAATCTTATTACACACCCAAAATTTATTAAAAATGAGTATAATCAATGTTTACATATCACAATTAGTGTCTAATTTAGTAATTATCAATCTTTATATAAAACTGCATACTTAAATAATACTCATCCATTCACACCCACATATATAGATATATAGATATATTAAAGCCATCCATACCTAGGAGTAATACCAAAAATCTCAATTTGTTTCTTGATGAGGTAACTTTTTTTGTGCAGATAACATTTGATATCCTCCTTTATCTATGTTATTTTTGTGTTGGGAATTGTTTTGGTGTGGACTGCTTTCATGAATTTACATTTATAAACCACAATAGCCTTGAACATTATTAATTTTATTATCTAAGTAATATATCAGTTTACCTCAGTTTGAAAGTTCAAATTGATTATTTATTAGTTTCATTTCAAAAACAAGTTATATTTTCCTGTTTAATGATATTTATTTAAACTTATTTCAATTATAAATTTCAATCTCTTTCAAACAATTGTCAATTTTTAGTTGCTATACAAACATATTAGATCATAAATAAAAGTGAGTATCTATCTTTACCATAATAAAAAGGTTGCCTTGAAAACAAGCAGATTGAGATTGCTGGTATTGTTTAGATTTGAATTCTTTCATGTACGTAAACTGTAATCTTAGAAATACTTCTGTAAATTGGCTATTATAAATGAAAACCTGTAAAAAATTTATTGGCCTTATTTTTATAGTTAAGAAAATATATTCATCACTATAATTGCTTGTATAGCATAGAAAATAATCTATATCATATTTAAAAAATCTCTCATATTAATGGTAAAGAGAAAATATAATTTTATAAAGCATTTAAAAATGGCTTTCCAAGTAGATTTTAAGATAATACTTGTATAAAAAAATATGCATGCTTATATTTTGTCATTATTCTTATTAAGGAATAAAATCAATTATATAAACAATCAAAGGTGGCATACACATAAAACAAATAATTTAATATAGAAATGTAGACTAAAATTATAAATTTAACATTACAAAAATGAAATATTTTAAAGTAAAGCAAATATATTTCAGATTACATTTTTATTTAGGTGTAGAACAAACATTTTGTACATTTTATATTTTGTGTGCATATGTATGTGAAAGTTTACATGTTTAAATTTAGATTTAGTAAAATTAATTATTTTGTTTAGTTTGCATAGAATATTTATTAAATAATATCATTTATTAAAAGGTCAATTTAAAATTAATTGAAAGAAATATCTAAAAACTTTATAGTTATATGATTTATTTATTTCAAATAAATGTTTGCAAAAACCTGGAAGTAAAAATGAAGCTACTGAAAAAGTTTGAAATTATTATTTTCATTCTCTCCATTTTTGAATGGTATTCAGAAACATTTACCACAGTGATTCAAAAATCTTAGTGTTTATCATCTACCTAATAATAACCTTGACAATTCTTTTCAAATTTTGCTGAAAAAATGAGGAAACCTCAATGCATAATGGGAAATATTTTATAATCCAGACTCAGATGCTAACCGGTATAAAAGCTGAATTTTTGAAAATCCAGAAAGTCTTTACAAAATTTTATTTAATTCGGGACTAAGCAGGTTAAAACTTTAAAATATCTATTCTTTGTCTTTATGTTGGTCGAGTAGACTAACCAGTCTAGGTATTTTTTACTTTTGCTGAGAAAAATAACTTCTTATCATACCAGGAAAAATATAATCAACAACAAATAAACCAGAAACTGACATTAATTAATTATTATTTTAAGAAATGTCATTTATTGGTGACGATAATGGAAAATGAATAAATTAACTCATGGAATGCTGTCTAGCAACTTCAAATTAAATCTCTGAATTTTTTCAATTGAAAGTAATAGTAAATGGCTGGTATATTTGGCAAATTATATTTATTAATTTCAAATAAGTTGCTGACATTTATTCCAAAATATTGGAAAATAATAATTCTCTTTATTTCAGAATTGTGCATATATATATATCTCATTATTGTGAATTTATTTCATCTTTAATTATGTATGGAAAAAAATAATAATAATTTTTCAACTCAAATATACCTCCATAAACTTTGTCACTTAGAGAAACACTGAAATTTAATTCAAAATTAATGAAAATCACACTGTTTATAAATGATAACCTATTTGCTTGATCATATATATGATGAGAGCTACTTAACAACTAGATTTATAAACAAATAGATTAATGAGATACTTCAAATGAACAAAGTATTGAAAGCAAACTTTTTGGATAAAATTATATTTTTCAAATAGGTGAAATTGCTTCATACAATAAACTACAATTTTTCTACAGTGCTTAAGAAAATAAATAATGGATTATAAATGCTAAATATTTAAATGCCACTAATGGATTATAAATTATTAATGCAAGTATTAAGAATGATAAACATCAAATTTAGAAACAAACCTTAACATGGATTAATGTCTTAAATATAACTTACTTTGGATTAACAAATATGCTAAATGAATTTATTAAAGTTTATATTGCTTTCCAGAAAGGAAAATTTTATGGAAAAGGAGATTAATTGTGATTTATATCATTTTGAATGTTGTTATTTAAATGTATTTGTGAATTCGTAAGAACATTGGAGTATTCTCAAATATCAATATTTTATTGGGATAAATTTTTAAAATTATTATAACCACTGGAGTATAAATTGATGGATTATTTAATAAATATTATTATAATTGCTTCTTTCTTAGTTAGTTAATATTATTACTGTTAATGTAATAAATACTAAAACAGTTCTTCAGATATTATTATATGAATGTACTGGTAATAATTTTATTTAATATTATTATTGGTGATATTAAATAGAATTAAAAGTGATTTACTTTAGCTTTAGGTTGTTTAATGCAAATAACTTTCAAGCTTATATAAAACTATGCCATATTGCAATTATTATACGTTTTATGGGTTCTTAAATTCAATCTCAAAGTTAAAATGTAATTAACCATCTTTATTTAGATGAATAAATCTCTAAGGAATATTTTACATATCACTTTTATATATAAGTATGAATTTTTAAATGTTATATAGTATGTAATTTTGTTAGTAGAGTATGTCTCCTAACATTTAAGCTTGCAAATGAATCCAGTAAATGATCTTGAGTCAAAATAAGTTAAATCCTCTGTCATAAATACCATTTAAGTATGATAAGCAATAATTGTACTTTATTCTTTTAAAAGAGTGAAAACTTCTCCAGATTTTATTAAGTGAGGTTGATTAATAATTAATTAGTTATAGAAACAAACTAATTAATAACAAACTAAAACATTTATCTTTTATTATTGTTTTTCAACATTTAAATTGAGAATTATTTTGAAATAATAAGCAACCTATTCCTCTTTGAATGTTAGTGACTTCACAACACTATATGATAATACATTTTTCATATCACAAGTTTTAATTAAACTTAGAAAATAGATATATGAGCTTCATGTATATATTTTACAAATTTAATAGGAATTTTAAATTAAAGGTTTAGAACATTTTTACTAAACAGAATTTATAAATATATAAGTATGTGAATAGCTCTAGATATATGACATTCTAAATTTATTTTAAAGTAATTTAAAACAAAATATCTTATTAAATAACAATTGTAAAGATATTTTGTAATTAGGTAGATGGAAATGACATTATTGTATAAAATATAAGTTAATTCTAGATAATAGGAGATAAAAATCTTATGTGATAAAATATTGTCTGTTATGTTGGTATAATTCCTTTTCCAAAGCTAAAATTTTATAAATAATATAATCGGACAAATAAGCTGCAGGAGTTATTTACCATCAATGGATAGATATATGGTAACAACCATGATGGAAACTGTTTTTGCTGATGAACTAGCTCAGTGAACTATAAATATGGAGTATGCTTTGATTGTATTTATTGTATTTTACTTGTTTTAATCCATTCATTAGGAGCAGTGGTAAAATATCATGGAAGATTAGAAAACCTTTTGTGTGCTCCACTCTGGCTAAGCTGGCTGAGTGTAAGCTGAAAATCCATAGTGAGTAGCTGCTGCTGAGAAAAAACTGTCAAATAAAGTAAAATCATCTCAAGGAGCATTGTGTCCAGTATATATGTGAACTGTATACCATCTAACTACAAAAATATCTATTGCTATGGGGAGAAATCAGCCATCCCTCAGTAAGAGAAACATCATCAAATGTTGCCCATTAAATAAGGAAATAAATGTGTACTAATGAAGACCATTGCAGTCTTCAAGAGAAATATAATAAAAACTTTGCAGGAAATTGCTAGACAAAGCTATATTATACAAACTAATTCCATAAAATCTACTAATACCTAAATTCAGAACTTGACCTGTTAGTAATGAAAAATGTAATGTATATGAACTTTAATTATATATAATTTGTTATGATTGATTTACCTAAAAATAGATATCTATATAAATTAGGATGGCAATGGATTATTATTTTTATTAGTCACACCACAGTTTAGTTAGTGTAAAACTAAAAAAAAAAGTTTTATAAAACAAATAGTTTATTATTGCAAACTCTCACTATATTTTAAAAACTTATTTAGTATTTTAAAACCAGGGTTAATAGTGACCATTTTTACTAGACTTAAATATAGAAATTGTAAAAACAGTAATTTAATCATTAACATGAATAAGTCAGATTAATGATCTCTGGATAGAATAAAAGGAGCTGCATAGACAGATTAAATAAATTAAGTAAGACTGCTTTAAATTACGCTCAATATTTAGGAAGATACTGTCATAAAAAAGGATAATTGAGTGTATTAAGTTTACTTGACCTAAAATACTTTTATTTCTGGCTGTTTTATTATATAAAGTTTTGTTGTTTATAGAAATGTGATGTACTCAGTAACTTATTTTAAGCAGTCATATGTGGTAGATGTACCTTTCTACCATATATCATATGTTTCATTTATATATTTTATATTTGTGTGATACCATTGCATTGTCTGGTCACTTACACTTAGTGACTTTCTGTGAGCAATAATTTATGATAGAAGCATATTCCCATCATATAGCATATGCTTGATTTATATATAGATTTTTGTTCATACATGAATGTAAAACAGCTGATGTTTCCTTTTCTTACACTTAGTTAGTACTTTCATTATTTACTTGCACTATAACATGAAATAATTGATCTTAGTCTAATTTTTCTAATGATATAGTTTATAAGTAGTTTTAGCATATACTTAAACTGTAAGTTTAATAAGTCTTAAAACTGTGTTGTGATTGAGTATACTAACAGTTAGTATTAACCATTAGTCTGTGCAGTGAATTTGTATCTATTGAGAAACAACTAAAATTCAGAGTTCTGTACATGATCTGTGCATAGTAATAATAATAGAATCAATGAATCTCTAATCATATTAATTTGTTTTCAAACTATGTAGAGCAGTTAAATAAAATAACGTAATTATGTTGGGTAAAAGAACTAATAGACTGATTTTTCCTGTGGCTAGTTGTCAATTACATGATGTTTGCATTGTGAAGATCTATATTCATAAATAAATGATAATTTCTCATTATTTTTAGCATTTGTCATTCATTGCAATCAATAAGGTTAATTCAAATATGATAGAATCTCTTGCATGTAACTGATCTTAGTGAGTTCTAAAAAAATATTTGATCATGTGATATCAGATAATGGAGCTCATATGCAAAATATCTTGGGTAATTTTTATGTGAGCTGAATATTATTGCCCACTACAATATTAATATTTATTAGACTTCTTATATAATTTTTTTATTATTATTTGTTTTCATTTATATATTGTACCATTTATTTATATATGGTACAAATATATTGGCATTTGGTAAAAGCTAAAAAAAAGTAAACTTAATTTTTTTTGTTAGTATAATTTATTTTCCTAAAAATCTACAGTGAAAATTAAAATTGTCTTTTATATTTTTTTACGTAATTAAAAATAAAAGTAAAAATTGAAGAGAACAAAAGACACACAAATCACTAATCTAGATAAGCTAAAATAAAAATATTTTAGCTAATTAAAGATGGCCGAAAGATTTGCTAAAAAAAGAGAACTTTGTAATTGAAAAATGAGTAAAGACTGTACAAGATTATGAACCAAAAATGCCATGATAATAACATGTGCAGAAGTCTGAAAACTGGACCTCTAGTATAAAAAGGAGGGGGCCAGTTTGATCAATGTCTTGTTTCATCTGTTTCTCTATAGTTGGTCCTGGATAACAAAAGAATATATCCAGGATCACCCTACATGAAAATAATTCTGCATGTCGGAGTGAACCGAAGCTTCTGTGGACATCGTGCCTGAAGATGGACACCAGAAAAGCCTTCGTGACCGACTAGGAGAATAGACCACAAGATCAACTTATAACCAATGGCTGAGCTCATTCTAACCCAAAAAACTATGCATAGTAATCTACAACCTTCCCACTAAACTTACCAGTAAGCTATAATTCCTTATTCCCAATTGTGAGGACTAACTAAATGTTTACACGACGCTCTTCCTATATATATATGTATAATAGGACCCCAATAGAGACTTTAATTTTATTGATCAAGAGACTCTTATTTAACCAAGAACTTTTTAATAAATGTTTAACTGTTATTTTTTTTATTAATGGATTCACGTCTGGATTAGCGTGTGTTCTCTCCAATTTATTTAATTAGTAATTTCTCTATTTTAATTTATTAGAATAAAAATATTTATTTCTAATATCAACTTTTCATTTGTGTGTTATTAATGGTGATTATTAGTATTTATTATTAAATTTATTAATATTAGTTTAATGATATTTAAAAATATAATTTACCTTTGCCAATATGTTTAATAAGTTCCAGGAATAATAATATTTAGGAAATAATTTTAGTTACGGTAAAATATAATACTGTCTTTTAAAAGCATTTTTTCTTTTTAACTTGCGAGACGTGCTGGCAACAGATTTCAGCAGATTATTATATGAATCCTGGTGCCCTGATCAAATAAATTAAAAGCTGATTTTGTCAATAGCACAAATCATAACAATTACTAGGTAGAGTTGATCAGGAAATATAGTTATGTTTTTAGAAATAGAAATACAACTTTCTTTTTTTTTGACATAACTTGATCAACTCATACATTTTATATGTGAAACAGAGAACAAGTCAGATGGGCAAAACACTTCAATGGCAATCCAACTTGAGGCTTTGAAACAAACCACAACCTGAGATAAGTTGTAATGGTAAAGAACGTTACAATGATGACCAAACAAACTCATAGCCGGAAAATAAATAGTTTTTTAAAAAAAAAATTATAGAAACTAACTAACTAATTAAACCCTGATTATTAAAATATAAAAAATATTTTTTTAATATGACTTACAGAAATAAATATATATATATTTTTAATATGTCTTAAAAAAACATGATCATGGCTGATGTAGACGTAAGTCACAAGTATTTGACCGGGTAGGTGGTTACTGAAGAGGGGAAAAAGCATAGCCCTGGGTCTGTGTATGCAGTATATAACATAAGACCATCTTTATATGCCCATCAGTCTATTTCTAGCAGGGATCCCAATAAAAGGGGAGGGATGGACCAAGTTGCCGTGAGCCTATAAGACTCAAAACTATGAGCAATGCTCATTTGTGCTTATTACTTGGTCTTCTTATCATTACTATTTCGCTTAAGTGGAAAGGACACAGATGAATGTGGAAATATTTTGCATTTCTGCCATGTTAGACCTAAAAGTGGGCATTAAAGCCGAACGTCACTTGTTGAATGAGTCTATGAGATATATCAGCACGTTAATACAAAAAAAAAAACACACGAATATGAATTTAAAAACTTAAGAATAAAATTAGTGTAAACCCCTATTTTATTCTCATCTCCTGGCCCCGGTGGTATGTACTGTTTATTTATATATGGTACAAATATATTGGCATTTGGTAAAAGCTAAAAAAAAAAAAAAAGAGTAAACTTAGATTTTTTTTTTATTAGTATAATTTATTTTCTTAAAAACGTACAGTGAAAGTTAAAATTGTCTTTTATATTTTTTTACGTAATTAAAAATAAAAGTAAAAATTGGAGAGAACAAAAGACACACAAATCACTAATCTAGATAAGCTAAAATAAAAATATTTTAGCTAATTAAAGATGGCCGAAAGATTTGCTAAAAAAAGAGAACTTTGTAATTGAAAAATGAGTAAAGACTGTACAAGATTATGAACCAAAAATACCATGATAATAACATGCGCAGAAGTCTGAAAACTGGACCTCTAGTATAAAAAGGAGGGGGCCAGTTTGATCAATGTCTTGTTTCATCTGTTTCTCTATAGTTGGTCCTGGATAACAAAAGCATATATCCAGGATCGCCCTACGTGGAAATAATTCTGCATGTCGGAGTGAACCAGAGCTTCTGTGGACATCGTGCCTGAAGATGGACACCAGAAAAGCCTTCATGACCGACTAGGAGAATAGACCACAAGATCAATTTATAACCAATGGCTGAGCTCATTCTAACCCAAAAAACTATGCATAGTAATCTACAACCTTCTCACTAAACTTACCGGTAAGTTATGATTCCTTATTCCCGATTGTGACCAAACTAAGCATTTACAAACCATTCTTAAAAATATACATATAATAGGACCCCGATAGAGACTTTAATTTTATTGATCAAGAGACTCTTATTTAACCAAGAACTTTTTAATAATTGTTTAACTGTTATTTTTTTTTATTAATGGATTCACGTCTGGATTAGCGTGTGTTCTCTCCAATTTATTTAATTAGTAATTTCTCTATTTTAATTTATTAGAATAAAAATATTTATTTCTAATATCAACTTTTCATTTGTACGTTATTAATAATGATTATTAGTATTTATTATTAAATTTATTAATATTAGTTTAATGATATTTAAAAATATAATTTACCTTTGCCAATATGTTTAATAAGTTCCAGGAATAATAATATTTAGGAAATAATTTTAGTTATGGTAAAATATAATACTGTCTTTTAAAAGCATTTTTTTTTTAACTTACGAGACATGATGGTGACAGATTTCAGCAGATTCTTATATGAATCCTGGTGCCCTGATCAAATAAATTAAAAACTGATTTCATCAATAGTGCAAATCGTAACAATTATTAGGTAGAGTTGATCAGGAAATATAGTTATGTTTTTAGAAATAGAAATACAACTTTCTTTTTTTTTGCATAACTTGATCAACTCGTGCATTTTATATGTGTAACAGAGACCTAGTCAGACAGGAAAAATGCTTCAATATATATATATATATATATATAAATATATATACCCATATAAAAGGGCACAATATATATATATATATATAGTATAATAAAGCAATTGTTAATTTTTTAATACTTCTCCTTTGTCATTATTAAAGAAGCATCATCATTGAACATTTATGACATAAAAATCATATCTAAGATATTAAATTACATGCATAAATTTATTTGGATTTAACAACATCATTATTGTTATGGATGCTATCTGAAATACAATAGTATTGGGGAAGATGATGTACATAAAGTCCTTTTTACATTGTCATATTCAAGATGAGTAAACACTTTTTAAATCAATGCATTTATTTTCTCTTTAAATCAATGCATTTATTTCTTACTTTATAAAACTATCGAGATAAATCATTAGTCAACTTTATATTTAAAATTGCTAACCTTACTTTAAAATACAGATTAAGTTACTCTGAATTATTTCTTATAGTAAGAAACAGTATATTTGCAAAAGATTTTCATTAAAATATAATAAGACTAAAGTACATTCATTATTGGATAACACAAATTTATTTATTGTTTTACTAAATTTGAATCTATTATTATAGTATAGAATAGTTTTAGCTTATGCAGAAATATAAAACGTTGTATGGATGCGATTGCAAGTTACATTAATTGTTAGTTGCACTTCACATTATTGCCATAGTCTTACCTGATATGAGGATTGAAATATAATCATTAAAATCAGACAACACTTAGATAATCCCAATATAAAAACCGTATATTTATATTAAAACTAAAGATTGCAACTTGACTACAAAGACTGAAATTATTGATACAAATAAGTTTAAATAAACCTCCTTAAACAAGTAAATAAAACTTGTGAATGCAGACTAATAAATAGTCAATTATAACATTACAAACTGCAATTATAATTTTTTAAATGCACTCAAAGTATTTTTTAAATAATAAATGCAATAATGTTCATAAGTAATCATTAAAATCAGTCAACACTTAGACAATCCAATATCAATAACATATGTGTGTGGGTAGTTATGTGATATAAATATTTCTAAAAATAATTATATTCACTTATTTAAATGAATTTGGAATCAAAAAAAATTCTAATAGTTCAAGCAGTGTATGCCATATTCATATCTTCATGTATGAACTTCATTTATTAAAATTTGTATGCATATATTGTACCTTTATAGATATATGAAAGTCTAATGTTGGTAAATGTTTAAAAAAAAATGGAATACTGGTAGACTTTACATATACATTTGAATGTATATATAAAATAAACATTTTAGTATTAAAACTTAATCACTTTATTTGCTAATTAAAAAAATAAATAAACTTTGCTCTATTTTGGATCTACTTAAATTAAATAAATTGATAATGAACTGTCTCATACTTTCCAATATCTTTTTAATCTTGTATGTGTGCTAAAACCTGTGCACTAAAGTAGAGTAAATTAATTTATGATAATATCTGAATCTATAATAATCAAAAAAGCAAGTCATATATTACTTTTATAAGCTTGTATTTACAAAAATGTAATACAGAGAATGTATTATGCTCTCTGTATTATCTGAATCTAATAGGAATTTCAGTTTCCAAACAATATATACCATGTTGTTAAAATAAAGTTTTGTTTGATTTTAAAAATTATTTTGAAAGTTTTTCTGTTCACTTTCAAATAAGTATATAACATCTCTACATGTGTTCAAATCAAGTTTTATTATACTTTAAAAAATTTAGTAACCAACTGAGAAAAAATATAATTAATGAAATTTAATATTTATTTTTTGTTTTTAAATTTAAATATGCATTGAATATTTTTGCCAATTTTATTTTGAAAATTATTACAGTCACATTTAAAAAACGTTTACAATAACAAATCAACTTTGTTTTGAACATCATAGTTTTAATTATTGTTTTATAATAAAAATTCATAACAATAGCCTATAATAGTTTTTGTGAAAAGTTAGTTGAAAATATTGCAGTGATTTCACTAACGATGAGCTTATTCTTTAATCACAAATACATTCTTTGTTAAATAGATCATTCATTACAATTGAGAATTCATTCTTGATAGTTATGCATTTATGTTTGTATATAGATAGATATAAAAAAATGTTTGTGCTAATTATGTGTTTTTCATTGATTATCTAAACAGTAGAGTTCTATACAGTTTTTCCAATATTTGATTTTGAGAATTAATAAATAAAATCAGGATCTTCCAATTATAATGCACTCCATGTCTTTTTACTTTCTAACAAATTAATCTTATTTGAGAAGAATGTGTTTAATACTTATTTTAAAATCACAAGCAATTTTAATATATATTTTAAATTGCTAATGACCAGTTAGCCATTAAATTATTTGTTTCTAAATGTGTATTGAGTTATTCATAGTTAAAGGGTAAATCAATAAAAAAAATATTAACCCTCACCATACAATATGCTCCAATGATTTTTATTTTTGTTCATAGGTAAGTACTGGAGATCATTTGCCATGCATTGAGCCATTTGCAGATTGTAGTATAGAAATTTTTTAAAAAAATGGTTTGGCTTAAAAAAAAAATGTTACAAAAAAAAAAAAACAGACATGTAATAGATAAAAAGCTTGATATCGAAACAAAATTATTCAAGAAAATGTTTAGAAGTTAGCAAACTGTAATAATAAAATGTTTTTAAAAATTCAGGCATTCGTATATATTACATAAATATCACTTAAAGTCAAGAGAAAAAAAAACTTAAATTAAAAAGATGTGACTAATCAAATTTTAAAAGGAATGTAGATGCATTTGTCTCACTTAATATCTAGAGACCAAAGATTAAAAGAATTTTAAAAGAAGTACGGGAAGGAAAAAATAAGAGAAATGAAAATTGTAAAGACTAAATAGATTTTATCGCTTTACTTATTTAAAAGCGTTAAAAAATTTGATTGAAAATGTTATATACATTAATATTTTAAAAGATTAATGGAATAAGAAGGAAAAAGGCAAACGAAAAAGTTGAAAACACCTAAACATAGAATATTACAATGTATTGTATTTTCATTTAACAATAAAAATAAAGATTATATATAAACTATTGAATTTATAAAGAATAAAAATACAAGCGAGAAAAAAAATTCAATAGCCGTAAATATATAATGCATTAAATAATAAGGAAGAAGAAATCTATAAAACGAAACTAAATTATATGATAAACAATGGACATGAAACGTAGAATTCATATTATACAAATCTTGCAATAGCTGATTTGAAAGAGAGTTTATATTATGTAAATTTATAATTTTCCAATTATTATTATCATCCAAGGTTACTAGCTACTTTTTTTAATAGTTTACAATCTATAGTAACATCATTTGTAGAAATCTATGAGTATTCTTACGTAAACCTTTACCCAATGTTCAATCAGAAAATAAATGTTCTGCCTTTATAAAACGAATACTGTTTTAATTAAGTTACAATATTATTAATAGTATTAACCAAATATTTTAACATATATATATATAGTATCATTCAGCATTGCTTACATAAATTTAAGAAAATATTGAGGCATTTGGCTTTGCATTGGAATTTTCATTTTGTAAACTAAATTTATTAAGCACAAGGTGCTGAATCAAGCTTAAACTGTGAGTTGATATCAATCAATAATTAATGCCAAACATTAAAAAAACCAGCATATTACTTTTTATACAAATATTATTTTCATTAATTTTTTTTTTATATATATCTTTTCCATTCTCTTTCATTTTTATTTTATCTTACTGACTTTTTCCAATCAAAGCGATTAAAACTAGGTGTCATAATTAAATTGATTTATCCTTCATTTCGCCTGTATTAAATGGAATAATGGAATGATATATCTATCCACCCTCAATACCATAATTTAATTACACACAATTCTGACTTTTATTTCTCTTCTTTTTTTTAAATGCAAGTATTTATGATTGTATATATAAGTATATAATGTCATAAGGGTTCAAAAACAGAAATGGAAAGATTTAGTAATATAACTAATGTGTCATTTTGGAAATGGATTTAAGGCAGATGTTTACTTGGAAAGTGGTTAATGTTTGTTTCTTAACAAAATATGGAAGAACATAATAAAAATCATGTTGAATAGTACAATTTACAAATAAATTACTTATTTATATGGTAAAAATTAATAATATCAGTAATGACAATAGTAGCAAAGTAAAAGTTATAGCAAATATTTTATTTTTTAAAAATATAGATACATGGAATGTGTAAACATTGCATGGTATATATCCTTCAAGACTTTAACATAAACTACAACTCAAAACTAAGGAATTGTCAAGCTTCATGATTGAGTATATGATCTTAGTAAAATTCATTTTACAGTGGGGAAAAATTATAGTAATTTTAGAAGTACAAGTCATTATATAAAAAATGATTTCAAGAAGTTGGATTTTTTTATATTCTATGAAAATTATTGCTTAATATCAACAGAAGACCAAATTTATTTCTTCGATATTTAAATATACATATTAGTGAGAATCCATGGTTAATAAAAGTATCTGTAGTTATTATATTTAAAAACTTCTGAACTTAATTGTCAAAAATATTTACTTATATGACTTGTGTTACAAAAAAATATCATGCTTAAAAAGAGCCATAATGTGATAATGATCATCTTGAATTGGTGGTTGAGAGGTCAGCACGACTGCCTTACAAGCAGTTTCCCGAGTTGCAGGTTCGCGTCCCAGCTGATACTATGACACTTGGAAAAAAAATGTGATAATGATCATAAATAGAAAATTTGATTAGTAATAATAATTATTTATAATTGGCTTAGTATTATTATTTATTTTTATATAAGAGTAAAAAACAACTATAAATAGCCTATTGCAGAGTGAAAAACTTTTCAACTGGCTGTCTCATGCAAAAAAAAAATACAAGAATTATTCACCAGCTAGATATACATTATTGTTTATTAACTGAGTAAATATCTGTGTTGTTTATAGACTAAATATTTGATTAAAATCCTATCTGATTAGAACCTGGAAAAAAATCCAAATTTTATATAATTTGAATTTGAACTGCAGGCCATGAGCCTAGAAAATAAATGTAATAGCTATAACAATGCAAATTATAGAAAAAAAGTTTTTATTGGGATCAATAATAGATTCAAAAACTAGAGATTTCTTAATAATTCATAGCAAAGAAAAATAAATGCATAAATAATTTATTTTCTCTAAAACACACAATTTTGAAATACTTGAAATATGCAAATTATATAACTATCTTATAAATACATGAATTAATTAAATAATTATACATATATTTTTTCATCACCTAAATAAAAAAAAAAAAAAACAGAAATCTTTAATCCTTTAACTATAAAATGTGAGAATTACTTGATTACTGGATAATTACTTATTTTCATTTATGTAAACAAGTATTTTATGGACTTTATTATTATTTGACATATACAATTATTATTATTACTTACATTATATATTTTTAACAATCGATTAAAATATGATCAGTGATGAAAAAAACATCTACTGAAGCTGTTTAAGACCATTTTAATAAACAAAGTATATTGTAGTTACTAATAAATGAATATTTAAGAAGTGCAATAACATAGCGTCATTTGGTTTCAAATCATAGTGTGGATGATGAAATTTATGAATGGTAGTTAACTATTTAAATAATTTTAACACACCCATACATAGTATAAATGATTTCAACATGAATCTAAATTATGTACAGATAGCTATGATGCAATTTTAATTAAAAATTATACATATTAGAAAATTAAGAAAAATAATTACTAAAAATAGATAAACTATAATTAACAATTTCTATAATTAATAAAGTTAATACCTTATCTTATTTTTATTTTTCAAAAGAAATTTTTTCTATGAATAAATGAAAGAAAATCATATCTCTCTCTCTCTCTCTCTCAATATCTCTCTCTCTCTCTCTCTTTATTCAGACATGTAAAATTAAATAAAATGAACTAGCTTTACCTTCACCCTCTTTTCAAAGTGACTTTATAAAAGCAAATGTTTTTTAATTTATATTAATTAAAATAGGGGTTTCATTATAAATTAAAAAAATAAAATATAGAAATTTATTATTATTTTTTAAAAATATGATATGCATATGAATGATATTAGTATGCAGATTCTACTGTATTATTTCCAAAGTACAAATGCAGTTTTCAAATATTAAGATTTTTTCTTAATGAGTACATATGCTGAATTTCAAGATCAGAAAAATAATTTCCTATTTCCCAATACATTAAATGGAAAATTGCCATGTAAGTATAATTATAACAAATAATAACTGCAAGAAAAATCAAGTTTTATACTTTATTGATTAAATATAAATGAAGTATACAATCTAGGCTATAAAGTGTTAATATGATAAAGATAGAAAGAAATCTAGCTGTGTTTATTAATGTAGAACTTTTATGACATCTATTTTCATAAGATTATTTTTAGGGTGTATAGATATCACATGACCTAATTATAAAAATGTTTTTGATTTTGTTTAACAAAACTGCAATGTTTATTAAATAAAGTACATTTGTATATGATGTCAGCCACAATCGTTTCAATAAAAAAATGTTAATTAATAAAATGTTATTTGCACATATATAACAAGGAGATAACCAAACAATATGTACCATAATTGAATAATAATAATGGCTTACCATTTTTCACACAATTTATTCTTATTCTTTTCTAGTTGCAAGTAAACTGCAATGGGTCTTTTATATTATAAAAGATGAAAAACAAGTTTTTAATTATATTAAGTTAAATAAGGTATAAAAAATAGTGATATTATTATTAGAAATACTGATATAGCTGTTTTATTATAAATAAAGAAAAAATATAACCATTTATAAAAACCCAATGGCTAAAAAATTTCTATAATAGCACAGCCACCATAAATTTAAACTCAAATTACAGAAGCAATTACTGTTGATGTGATACTTTGCACTATTAACATCATCTTCATCATTATCATCACTTTGAACAATTATTGATTCATAACAAGATGAAGATCTCTACAAGTTCAGTCCATCTCTGAATTCTAACCTTTCTTCTCCATATCATTCCAGCACACATTCTTATTATATCAATCCATCTCACATGTGGTCTCTTTCTAGGTCTTTTACAATTTCTTTGGAATCCAGTTTAAGAGCTCAGCTGTCCACCTATTATCATCTCTTCTAACAATATGTCCAGCCCAACTCTACTTCAGTCTTTTAATTCTTTATAATATCAGAAACATCTATTTGCTCTCTCACTCATGTACTTTATTTTGAACTCTTCTTGTTACTCCTAACCTACTTCATATATCATTGAGTGATAATTATTCTATGCTCTTCTTCAGGTGACAGCAAAAAATAATACCACTCAAAATGATGTGTTATCGACAAAGCTGTGTTGTCTATTTATATGTTATTGCTAACAGTTGTTTGTATTTGAATAGTTTACATAAAGATGAAAATTTTCTAAATATTCAACATTTAATGCTAGATGATGAAAATAGTGCAACAATTTATCGCATCCAATATACCTTCAGGCAAAAATTAATGTTTATGTCTTATCATTATAACATAAAACATGTTATTGTTTTATTTCCATGATAAAATAACACAAAAATAAAATGATTGTTTTTATATTGCATTTGTTTAGAAAACTATGTAAAATCATTTTGAAAATGTAATAATTACATATATTAATGAATTGTTTATTTATTTTTTATTAATGGATTGTTGCATGTAATTGTTAAAGTATAAAATTCCAATAAAATTTTTTAAATATGTTGCAGTGGAAAACAAATTATTAGGAAATGTGTTGTAGCCATAAACAAGTATGTTATTACATTCATTAAAATGAAAGAAAATAAAAATAATTGGCAGAATAAAATTACAAAAAAATAAAAGTGTTTTTCTGATTATGATTATTACAGATGGTTTTTTAATCTATTGAAAATAAGGAGTGAATCTGAAAAAGGTGATATAACATTATTAAATCAGTGCAATATATTCTTTTACATAATGACAGCATTCTGAATAGACGAAGAAAATATTGTGATCCACTTTTTTATAGAGATATAAGAATTTAAATGAGTGCTGTTAACAAAATCTCATAAAGTAACTGAAATATTAAATGCAGAAAGTCTGTAATTTCTTATGAGATCCCTAGAAAGAATTTAAATGGAAAAATATTGCTTTCAGAACTTCTGGAATTTTTAAAAATTATATGGACTTATGAAATTGCATTACAAGATCTTAAGGATGCTTCTATTATTTCAATTTATAAAAAACAATAGACATACAAAATGATTGCACTAATCATCATATCTTTAAAAATGTAGTGAGCTTTATCTTGGAAAATGCAACACAAAATATACACAGGGATAAGCTTATATTGTATAATTAGCAAGGCTAGCATACTTTTGAATAGTCATAATAGTGGCATTGATTGTGAAAAAAGAATTGTGTTATTTATTAGAGAACAGGTCACAAAAGAAAATTTGCATATTTGAATAGTAAATAAGATCTTATATTGGCCATTTTTTTAAAAGGGGGATGCTGAAACTTTTTTTGTTAATTGCGTGTTTATCTCTGGCAATGTGTTAGGCTTCTTTCACTTTTGCATTTGGCATCATTATGTTATTAAGAGCAAACAACACTAGAAAAAATAGGTTCAAAGATGTGGTCTAGATTAGATCAGTTCTCATAGAAAATTAATGTAGCATCAGTATGTGCTTTGGGTTTGTTATATACATATTGGTGTTGCATAATTCGAGTGGATAAATGTGTACCCAATTTCCCATAATAAATTGGATGGTAGTTAGTATAGCTACATCCAATTTTCTAAACTATTTGAGACTTTAGCTATAGAGGCAGACTATTTTGGTGTTGTTAATTAGCTGATTCACTATGGGAGGAGTGAGAAGGCCAATATGATGAGTTAAAGACAGACTTTGATAATGCAATAAATAGCACCATGAATATCCAGGGCTTGTCATTGGTTGTGATGAATGAATGTTTAATGTTGGCATAAAATTTTTTAACAGTTTGAATGAATGCTATGTTTTTATATACAATGTTGCATAGATTTGTGATATAAGTTCCAATGTTATTTTTACTATCATATTCAAATTTACACAGATAATGTTTACTAAACAAAAATGCCTTAAGACTGGCTGCTTTATGAGACTTTGGAGTAATAGACTTTGGCATATGGTGCCTGTAATATGAAGAGGTTTCACAAGACTTTTATAGTTGAAGTGTGCAGTTTCACACTGTTTGTAAAAGTCTAGGAATTTGATGCTTTTTAAGTTCTATTTGTTCTCTCTGGTCCATTTTTATGAAGACTCATTAGAGAAGTCCAGCTGTGTTTCATTTGTGCATAAGGGGTGCAAGTAAGGACATAAGATCTCTTCCTAAAATTTATTGAGCACTATACTTGAGTCATTGGAAGACACATAGATCAGCTATCATCTATTTTGTAGTATGCATTGTTATATAAGACAATAATCATGTTGTGGATCTAGTTTAAGCAATCAATAATAAATTCAATCCTATGCACATTGTACACAACTTTATTCAGTGCCTTTTTAATAATTTTGATGGTTAATATATGTGGAATGGAACTGTATAGCTCAACAATGTCCAATGATTGCTAAGTGGTCTTGCTTACAGAGTCGAATATTTTTGATTCAGTCACAACATTCAAATGAAGACTTGACTAAATCTATTAAAACTGAAGTGATCCTAAGCCATTGGACAGTTATTTTGGAAGCCTTGTAGTAATAGTCTTTGCCTTAATCAATCATTAAGTGTAGGGAAAATCTAATTTTATATAATTTATATTAGCAAATAGTCTGGCTGGAGTTGCAGCAGATGGGTAGATCTTAAAGTATTTGCATTTTGAAAATAGTTTATTGAAAAACTTGCATAGAATGGCAGACATTGGTTTAAATTTTAATTTATTAATTTGTGTGTGCATCTTAGTGACAAAGTCCTGTTTAGATAATAAAACAACCCAATTTCTCTTATTTTCTTTCATATAAACAATATTGTTTTTATGAAAATATTGCTTGGTACATTTAAATCACATCTTATCTTGCCCCTTGACTTGTTTATGAGTGACCTTTGCATAACTTGACCAATAATTGCTTCCCTTTGCTACCTCCCATTATAAATTGTTTCAATGTCAGTAGCAGGTTTTCTCATTGGATATTTTCATATTCCAGTGACAAATCATGGACCATAATCTAAAGACTTCTTAATATTATCAGATGGATTGTAATTTGTAATGTTGATGAAGTTATAAGTGATAGAGGAAGCTAATTTCACTCCCAGCTTGTTGGTGAGAAAACATTTTCTTTGCATATTTTATTTAGGACTCTACACTTATCATTAATTTTAGATGGTATGTCCTGTACTCCCCCATATTTTACATTTATATCACTCTTCATTGTTCCCCCCAAAATACCACAATTTTCTTTTCATCATCAATTCCATGACTTTTATGATTGAAGGGTTGAAAGCATTCTGGACATATCTTGTTAATTATACAATATAAAGCTTATCTCTAATAGGGTTGTGCATATATTTTATGTTATCATATCATTATCATTCACTATAAAAGAAATAATTTTAATATATTTATTGCCTATGTAAGTTTTTGTTTGCATAAATAATTACAACATACTTGGTTGAGTTTTAAATTAAGCTGCCTTGTGGAGTATTAAATTCAAAAATGTAATTTATATATTGCTTTTATTTATTAAATCAAAACATTTAATTCACACAAGGAATTTGATTTATGGTTAGTGTTTAAATTAGATAATTGTCCATGGATATTTAGCCCTATTATATAACAAGTATATAGTAGTATAAGAATTGTTATTAACTGGTGATAAAAAATATAAAGCACTTGAAATTAAGATTAATATTAAGCATGGATAAGGCAACCTTACAATTAGACTTCTATTTGTTATAATTTATAAATAACTTTATGAAGCAGATATCAAAATATAATTTATAGGTTTGATAGAAGGATTTTCTATGTATTATAATGTTTTTAATGTAATCTATAATAAAGTTGTTTTAAGAATTAGTATATTGAAAAATTCAGGTTCTCTGTTATCAGTGATTCAAAAAAAATTCCAGCAAATTATAGTTCGAAAGCCAGAAATTTCTATACAGATTTGATAGTATTTTTGATTATTTTTTACACATATAACAAACATATTATCTTATCTCTAGATTAGTGTAAAAAGATTAATAGTATTCTAATACATTACAAAATAACTTATAATTATAAATTTATTTAACATTATGTAAGTAATATTTACTAAGGCAATAAACCTAAAGCATGTGCAGTTGAAAATGTGAAGGTAGGGACTTCTACAAATCTTAACCACAAGCTTACACATTGGAAGAAAAGAGATTGTAGGAAGCCTGAAAAAAAATTTTATTATAAAAAGTCTCATAATTGGCAGGCAGATTGTTAACAAGCAACTTTATTATCTTAAAAATAGCTATGGCCTCAAAAAAAAATTATAATATTATACATATCAAGTGCCAAATAATTCAGGAACAAAAATATTTATATTATTCAAAAGTCTAACAAGCATACCTTATCTACTCCCAATTTTTCAAGTGAATATTATTAAAAAGGGATAAAAAAATTGATATGTTAAAAGACATTTTCAAATCAAAAAAGTCTATAAGTAATTATTTTTACAAGATCATAATATTATGTAAAAGTAAAAGATAAGATTAATATTTGACATGTACTGTAATTTCATTATAATACCTTTATTTCTTATTCTACATTTAAAAATACTTATTAATGATAACAATAATACAATATTAATAAAACATTTCATTTTCTTTGATCTTAAAACAAAAAAAAAAAAATGCTTCAATACAAGTTTTGAAAACAAGATAAAAAAGGTCTATTAGATGATATCAATGTAATTTTATGTACTAAAAGCTTAAAGATATATTGAAAATTATTTATTGAAAGAATATTTATCTAAAAAAAAGTGAAAAAGAAGAAACAAAATAGGAACAGTTACATTAAAAATACAAAATGAAATTCAATAAAGTTTTCAATGTTTCACTGCATAAAAATAAAAAAAAATGCATGAAATTTTAATATTTTTGCATCATCACTCATGAAATAAAATTGTTATATTGTAAAAATAAATTTGGTTTAGTAATTTACAGCAAAGTAAATATGCTTAAAAAAGTTCTTCCTCAAAAGTATATGCATTTTGGTTTGAATAAAAACAATTTATTTCCTAGAAATGAATATATTGCCTAAATGTCTATCTATCCTTTATATTATTAATTTTCAATATTTTGGAAAGCATTGTAAAAAAAAAAAAACTTCTAAAAGAAACTTCATTGCATATGTCATGACTAAGTTATAAAAATATTCAAAAACATTTATTTATTTTCAATATATACTTATATATATATATAATTATATGCTGCTGTTTTTATATATGTTAATTTGATAAAAAGGAAGAGTGAAATTTTGGATACTTTATCATAGATTTCATTTGTGAAAAAAAGAAATTCACTAATTTATTGATAATTTTTATTCTTATTCTTATTTTTTTTTTTTTTTTAAATGTTATTATAAGAACTAAGAAAATACTATTATTTATTTTACAAATGATGCAGAATGTACCAAGAAAATAGTAAATATAAAATATGAATCAAAATATTAAAAAAATGAAGGAAGATAGATTAAAAATATATAAATAAATTGAAAAGAGATATACTTAAATACTACATATTAAGTAAAAAGCACTTAAATACTACATATTAAGTAAATATTTAAAAATACATTAAAAAGAAGTTTATTAATTCATGATTTTTCTGGAAAGTTATAGAAATGTACAATTTTTTATATGTGAATAACTGCATTTTTAAAAATTATTATTTATTAATTTTTTTAATAGTTTTAATTTTAAAATTATATTTATAATAAAAAATGGTCGACAAAAATGAAATTAAATTTTTAATTATTTTATTTCTACACTTTTATTAATGGATAAAAATTAGTTTCAAAATATAACATAATTAATTGGATTATAGTAATATGTCTTTAATATTTGATAGCTGAGCTTATAATTTAATTCCAAAACAAAAAAATCTAATGTTTAAGTTATTTTACTGATCTATAGTAGTTATTAAATTTTGATTTGAATAATATATATTAATTATTAAAATTAAGTTTTTAGATATGTCACTATTGATTTTATATCTGATCATTTCTTATGCATAGGTAAAAAATGTCTTAAGTCTAGAAAGATAATTAAATGAGAAGAAGAATGTTCATTTTTTCTTTTATGTTATGATACTCCATACCAATTTAGCCTTGAGAATTATTATACTTATTATTTAAATAATACTTTGGTGGCAATTTAAAGATTATAATTTACCTATTTTAGAAGGTGTATTTAAACTTCTTTGTACCAATAATTTCAATCTCTCTGGTCAAGATGCAATCTTTAGTGTATATATTAATATATTGTACCATAAATAAAGATGGAATTGCACCTTTATTGTTAAAAGGAGATTGCATTGAGAACAGTTTGAGATTATTATTGATATTGGAATTGTCTAAGTGTTATCTGGTTTTTAATGACTAAATTATAAACCCATTTAACATTGAACATTATATACATATATATAAACATTAAAAGTATATAGTCTTGTAATTGATAGTCCCAATTAGGTGAAATTTAGAAAATTTCTTAAAGTTCCATGATGACTTAATGTTTTTTTTTTCAAGAAGCCAGTATATAATTAATCTAAATATCCACTCAAATGTTGGTTGGTAAATGGATATTTAGCTATTCTTAGTTAGAAAATAAAATAAAGAAAAAAAAGCAAAAGGACCTTTAAAACACTGAGAGTTCAATATCCTGTTAAATAATATTATCTTTCTTACTCTTCTTTGAGAATCTATTAGAGAATACATAGTCTGCAGTAGTTATTTTATCTGTAAATATATTCTTTAAATGTCTAATAACTTATAGTATTTATTTTCATTATTTTAATTCGTCCAAACATCTATATGATGTTTAAGCTATATAATTATTAAGATATATATCATATAAATTCTAAATGAGAAAATATACACTTTTAATAGTCTGCTGACATTATTATTTAAAATATTGAATTTATGTCTTGCATTGGTGGTCAAGAGATCAGCGCGACTGCCTTACAAGCAGTTGCCCGGGTTGCGGGTTTGCGTCCCAGCCAATCCTATGACACTTGAAAAAAAATATTGAATTTATTTTTCTCTGAACTTCCAGCTTTTGACTTTCATATATTTTCCCCTTTAATATTTATACATTTTGCTTAAATAGTATTTTTTTAGATTGAGCATAAGCTATGACAGTATTTTTAAATGTGACAAAGTTGTGTAGGTTTAAGAAAAGGCAGAGGCATTAATTCATTTATAATAAATATTATTACTGAATGTTTTTATGTTAAAGTCATAGAATGTGCATAAATATTGAAAAATATAAAGAATATGATAATATTGGGAGCATACCAATAGTGCAAACAAGCTCTTATTTAATAAGTGCAGCAAAAGAAAATATTTAAAATCTCTATCTAGAATATTCTTATCCCCAGAACAATTTTTTTTGAGCTTATGGCTCATCTCAATGAGGAGCTAGAACATTCAGACACTAGATCTAAAATATCAACTTAAAACCCAGTACTTATTTAATATGTAACTATTGAGAAAAAAATCTGAAATTTTCAGACACAAAAATGTCTTTAAATCCAGCTATCTAACTCAAATAGCTATATGGGACTGAACCAAATTCAGATTTACCATATATTAATAGCCTTAGCATCGCCAAAGCCATAAGCTCAAAATCAATTGATCTGGGATAAGAATATTCTAGATAAAGATTTTAAATATTTTCTTTATTGCACTTATTAAATTAAGAGTTTGTTTGAGCTATTGGTATGCTCCCTATTTACATATTTATAAATACAAGATTTTAAAAGCAATGTCACATTATATGTGACTTGCTGTACTGATTATTAGAGAATATGAAGTACAAGACTCTTTAAAATTTGTCTAAGGCAGATTTTATAAGTTCTTGATTAATTTAGTTGGATAAATTTAAATATCAATCAAAAAATTACACAATATCTTACTAATTAAGAATCTTTATTGATTCGTTATTGTATAATGTTTAGGTCTGGCAGAATAGCAATTTTGGCAATGAAATTTATTCCTTTCCTTGTATTTTATTATATGATACTAAATATTTTTAATTTTAACATTACGATTGTAAATACTGTATACATATTTTAAAATAATTGTTTTTTTTAAAGTGCTAAATTCATTTCTTTGACTTTCTTCCCAAATCAAAATATTTTGATGATAGCATTTACTAAACATTATATCTCATGATATAATAGTTAATTCTATGTCCATGAACTAAGTTTAATTTAGGCCAGATAAAACTTGAAATATTTTTTGTGACAAAAAGCCGAACAGTCTTAAAATTATTCTGTCGGGTAGTCATCTCATAACCAAGCCTAATTATGCAAATTAAAATATATGTGTTAACACACTCTCATAAGAAAAGCTATAATTGTAGTTTTTTAAAAAAGTTTCTTAATTAATGTTATAAATTACAAATTATGAAAAGTAAATAAAAATTTAGCTATTTTTAGTTAGAAGGTAAAATCAAAAAACAAACAAACAGCCAAAAGTTGGTTAATCTGTTAATAACTTCAATATACTCTTGGGGGGGGGGGGGCTTTTGAAAGACTTAGTGATTTAGTATAAAAGTTTGAACAAATAATATAAGTGTATTTACAGCAGGGGTCTCCAACCCTATGTCCGCGAGCACCATGGTGCCCACAGACTATTTTACGTGTGCCCACTGCTATCCGAACACTATAAAAAATTATTTATCTGATACAAATAAATTTAATTTTTAAGATTTCTTATAAATTATTGTATTATATTGTAATCAAATTGTAGGTCATACTATACTTTTACAGAGTAAAAGAGTCTATCATTAACAATATCCAACTATAAATTTACATTGAAAAAATAAATGGTGCCCGCCACCTGGCCAGTATTATAGAATGTGCTCTTAAGTACAAAAAGGTTGGGGACCACTGATTTACAGAAACAAAATATATATATATTTACTATAGCTTATGTTAAGACGTAGAAAAATCAAAATTTTGAGTAGCATTAATTAAATCAATGCGAACAAAGAATAATAATAAAAACAAGATATATTAAAGTTAAAAAAAAACATTTGTAACTCCGTTACAAAAATCAAATCGAGTTTTGAAATAAAAAAAAAGCATTATATTTTTTTTTACTTAATTTTTTTTAATTTTTAAAAATGATTATATATATGCCATTAAATGTTTTTTTTCGTTCATATTTTCATATTATTTAAAATAATTTAATTTTCAAAACATGACAAATTGTAATAATTTTTTGTACTTTAAGATGTTTTCAGTAAGTGCTTTTTTTTAATGAAAATATTGTTCTGAAAATAGAAAATATAATTAAATTTTCTATTTAGTGAACAAACTATTGCTTAAAAAAGGGTCTCAAGTTTGATGCAAGTCTTTTTTAAAAAAATAAAAAAACAAAAACACATTTAACAGTCAAGGCCAGCTGTCTTCAAGTTTTCACGATTTCATGATTGCGTAACCCCTATCTTTAATAATAATAAAAAAAAATAAACAATACAATTATCCAGTCAATGTTAAATAATTAAATTAATTTGGAAAAATGACAAAATAATCAATCAACTTAATATAAATAAAATAGTCTTTAAATAAATCACTTCGAGGCTACTTCTTTTCAATACTTCAAGTAGAACCGTGAAACCAAAGATGTAACTCATTAAGTTTTACAACTGATAGGGAGTAAATATGTAAGATTCTTATTTTTCATGTCATTCTTTAATTAAAACCAATGAGTTACTCATTTATAAACCAGTAATGGATGAGTATCAAGACTGCTCATAATTTGACGTTTACTTAGACTGTATTTGAATCCTAGAACATGGGAGGTTGATATACTAATCATTATACTGTAAATTGATATATTAAAAGTTAATGAAAAAATTCAATCATTTATAGTTATAATTATACTGTAAATTGATATATTAAAAGTTAATGAAAAAATTCAATCATTTATAGTTATAATTTCATCATCTAGTTAAAAGATTAAATGTTTTTTATAAAAATTCATACTACACTTTTTCAAATATTTATCTATAATACACATGTTTCGCGTATTATTACTCGCATGTGTGCTAACAACATAAATATTATTTGTATTTCTCTAATATCATTTAATAATTTGACTAGATTCCGGATATTATCTAATAGATTACTATAAATAAAATGTCATAATAAACCTTAGACAAACAAAAGTAAATTATGATTAATTTGATAATAAAATATAACAGACAAGATTTAATATATATATATGTAATTTTAAGACAAAGTAGCTGAACGCTAATATTTTTATTTTTTTCTATAAATTTATATAGAATAAAGTATTATGCTGGGATTTCTTTTTATAAATTTATACGCATGTCCATGTAGACGCATCTCTAAATAGTGCCACCTATATTTAAAATATTGCTAATTTAGATAAAATAGAATGATGAGACATTGTAACTTGTTCAGAATTACTATTATTTTGCTGTTATTTGCTTTTAAAACTTATTTCAAAAATTTAATAAATGTTATATGAGCTGCACATAAAATTACACACTCCCCATTTAGATGTAGATATACAAGATCTTTATTAAAGACATAAAAATCATATATAAAAAAACATTGGACAAACTAAAAAATACAAGCTGGATTTAAAAGTGATTATAGCATAATGGATCATCTAAGCATTAAGAAAAGTTATAGAAATGATTAATCAGTATGAGTTGTTATTATGTTTTAAATTTGTAGAATGAGAAAAGTCAATAAAAAAAAATTATATCATGCTTACAAAAAATATTATGCAGATCAAAATAAAAAATCAAAGAAATAAAAATAGAGATTATTTAAACCATCTAATTTTTTAGGTGATATGATTGTTTTCCAACTTCCAAAAAATATTACAAGGGTTATTAAATGAAAGAGAAAAAATAAAAATACAAAAAAAAAATGCTAAATAACAATGTTGTGTTTAGTGGATTGTCAAAGAGGACTATAAAGATTATGCATGATAAATTAGAAAAGTAATGGATAAAGTTTCACAGAATTAAACTTGAATAGAAGGCTTTTGGAAGAAATAATTTTATTTCTAAAAGAAAACAACAATTTTTAATAAATATATTTTACTAGTAGACTTGGACAATTAATAAAACAACAATACAGAAGATTCAGATCTTAAAGCAAATTATGAGATATATGTATCAGTGGTGACCAAGACGTTTATTAGAGTCATGTGAACATTGACAAATTATAGTGATAAATTCAGAGCTTATTTGAATATAAAAATAATAAAAAATAAAAATTCAAAATTATTCTCATTTAAAAATAGTTAAATTTAAAATAATACCTGTTATTATTGTCAATCTCAAAAATAAACCCAAGTTGGAAGAAACTGGAAAGAATTAAATACAATTTTAACAATAATTTTCATTTTTTTCTGTATATTTTCTTGAATTTTTTTAAAATTCAGAACCAGCTATATAAAATAATTATTTATAGGTAATTAATAATTTTAATTTAATAAATATTTTATAAAGTGACATGGATAAATTGTAATACTAAAGGGTGCTGATGTAATTTAATAGTAATCATAGTAAATTGTCTTTGACAGTTCATATCTTATAGAAAAAAATTCACTTATTTGTATCTTCAAAAATGTCATCAATATTTGTGAATATCTAAAAAGCTCTTATAAAAAAAAAAACAATTTCTATGTACATTCTAAAAAAATCAGGACTTTGAAATGTTATTTTTTCCATTCCGGTTTTTTGTTCCAGCAAAAATAACATTTTTTTCTGGTTTCTAATTCAAAGCTCTGAAAAAAAAAGTACTCATTCTCAGATACCCTTTCACCAAAAAAGTCACTCCCAACATCTAAAAGCTTTCCCACCCCTGATATATATAGTGAAATTAGTAAGAAGGGACTGGAAGCAAAGTGTATGAGAAAGAGCACAAATCAATATTATTGAAATAATTAAGAAGCAGATAACAATTGAATAATTAAATTGGGTCCCAAAGATATTGTAATAAATCTAGAAATAAACAAACATAGTCAGATGGATGGACAAAATAAGAAAGTTTGATGGTCTAATATGGAGAAGCTAAGGATCAAACTGGATTAAACATGGAAAAACCTCCATACTGCAATGGATGAATGATTATGATCTGAATGAAATTCATTAGCTACAATAAATTTAAAGGTCTATAATATAATAGTAAACATATATTCTCAACTACACATTCAAAAGTTTATGATGCCTCCATAATCAATGATGAAATTTGTATCTACAATAAGTTTTCTTAGTGGTTAGTGTATGATCACAATATTCTGACTTTAATTTCCAGTATAAAATAGCCAAATATCCATTTACTGGCATTAATAACTATTAGCTAAGTTGCCTATTTTACAGTTAATGAAAATACCAAACAGATTTATTTCAATTTTAAATCTCAATCATAGATATAAAATACAAAATAATAACCACTATATCATAAAACTGAGCAGATTCTATCTAAAATTTAAAACCAGAAATGTTTATATTAAAAGTGAAAATACTACATTAGACTTACTTAAAGATAATAATTTAAAATACAAAGAGAACTGAATATTTATAAACTCAATTGCATTTCTTTGAATTAAGCAAGATATATATATATATATATATATATTCAATTCAGTAGTAATTACATAATTAAGGTAAGTAGCCATAGTTGGTGAAGTGTGGCCCCCTAATTCCAAAAACAGAAAAAAAATATAGACACAACAAAAAAAATCCATGTTTATTACATTTTACTGTTTTAGTTTTTACTTGACATCTTTTGATGATGCTTTTAATGAGTTATTATAGCTCTTCCTTTTATTTTATCCTCACTTAACTTTAGCTCCCAATGAAAGCAAATAATGTTGAATCTCTTTAGGATGCCTTTGAGAAACCTTTATATTATAAATGGAGTATTTGTCTCTCACTAAAACCATAACTAATTTTTACACAATTTTTTTTCATAATCATCATTCACTTTTCATCTCAATCATAATTTTTATAACTGTGAATATATTATCACTACATTCAGTAAGCTTAAGAACAATCTAATTAATCTTATGATCTTATTATCATCACAACTTCAGAATATTTTTGAATATTCTTAAAAATAATTTTTTTAATGTGTGTTATATTAATAAAGCTATTTCTCAATTTTACCCAATAAATGTGATGCAATAAATACTTAGAATATTGAAATAAATTAATTAAAAGGTTATACCCCCATGACTAAATATTCAATTTTTAATCTTGTGAAATGTAACAGCAGTAATTTCCTGTATCTCAAAATCCAAATATGTAGTTTTAATATGAATACAGCAAGATATTTAAAATAGATCAGGTTATCACTCAAGTAATTTTCCAAAGTCAAAGATTAGTGAAGATTTTGCTTCACCACTATGTAATTTTTGGAAATGATAACTGCCAAAATAAATTTTTAATAACTGGATTTTCTATATTAAAAAAAAACACACATTATAAGCATTATCTTTTAAACTTATAAGAAAGTAATCTTATCAGCATTTTTGAATCTAGGAATGAAAAAAATATTCTTGTTTTTCTTCCTTAATCAATTCAAATTAAATTCCTATAATATATTAAGGTCTCATTTTGATACAGGGTCTTATTTATAAACTGTTCAAAGATTTTAATAACATAAAACTGAAAAACAAATTTGGAGTTAATAATTATCTCTACTTAACTTTAATTTCTATTTTAAATGTCTCAAATTTCTCTCAATAGTAAATAATACTTCTTTTCAACTCATAATACTGTGACCATATAATATGAATATGATTCCATCAAATTATCTTCAAACATTATTACACATATTTAGACTAAACTGTTAAAAGCAAATATAAATGATATATTTGATTATATCACATCTCTTATATTTGTATAAAAACAAGCATATTTATCAAATTTATGATTCTGTATATTGAAACTGGTCTCTAGTAAACCATCCATCTATCACTAAAAGCATCATATAAAAAGCTATATCTTTTTTCTTTTTTTTAAATTTAAGCAATATCAGGTGGCATTATTTTATGGAAACATACATTTCTAAAATATTTCACTAATTTTGAAAGTGACATATTATCAAATATAATTTAAAACTGCTCTAGGGATCCTACCAACATTTGCTGTCTTTCTATTAATAGTTACTTTATATTATTTTAACTTCAATAAACTGAATATCTCTTGTTTAAATTTAAATAAGTTAATAGACAAATATTATTAAATACAATTATGTGAGTTTTATTATTATTCAAATATAATTATAATAATCTTATCACTGTTAAAAATAATACTATTATTACATAAAGCATGCTCTCCTAGAAAATTTTATAAAATTATAATAACTGAAACACACAGGCTTATTATATACCTGTGTCTATATATGTAATATATAGGGTATATGAGCACATACTTTCACATGACCTACTACTCTCCACACTATTTCAAACACTGATATACTTGAACACATATATGTTGAAAAGATAAACAAACACCAATATATGTATTTCATGCTAAACCAGCAATCATCAATTGGTCCAGATTACCATCTTTACACATATATGCTATAAGTGCTCAGATATATATTGAGATAGCCAAACCTCATACTTTAGTGGACAGGCTTCAATCTACTCCACACTCCAACTCTTCAATCATCCATCCAATTAAAAATCTGATGATGAAATGCTCAAAGGCCACCCTGAGGCCAAGATTTTTGTCACACCCATGTTGACCTAAAGTCAATCTGACCCCTCATGTACAGGACATAATTCATTTAATACATATACAAGAGATGGGCAGACATTTCTACTATGTAATAACTGAGTGGTGTGTCATGTGAAAGTCTGTGCTCATATACCCTATATATTATATACATAGACACACGTATTTAATAAAGCTGAGTGTTTCAGTTATTACATAGTAGAGATGTCTGCCCATTCCTTGTATATGTATAAAATGAATTATGTCCTGTACATGAGGGGTCAGATTGACTTTAGATCAACATGAGTATGACAAGAATCTTAGCCTCAGGGTGGCTTTTGAACATTCCATCAGATTTTCAATTGGATTGACAGTTGAAGAGTTGGAGTGTGGAGTGGATTGAAGCCTGTCCATTAAAGTATGATGTTTGGCTATCTTAATATATATCTGAGCACTTATAGCATATATATGTAGAGATGGTAATCTGGACCAACTGATGATTGCTGGTTTAGCATGAAATATGTTTATTGGTGATTATTTATCTTTTCAATATATATGTGTTCAAGTGTATTTATATTATGAGATAGTGTGGAGAGTGGTGGGTCATGCCAAAATTATAATGTTATTTTTACTAATATGCTGAAACTAATTGCGTTACAGTGAAACTTTTAAGTTTATTAATTAGTAGGCTTTTTTTATCTATTCTATCTTTAAGCAACATAAGTTGACTTTCAGTGTATCTAAAAATCTAACATATCATGATCGGCAAATGTTTATGTCTTTATGAAAGTTTTAATTTTTTAATCTTCTCTATGTCATTTAATTTCTGTAGTTATATCCCTGTATTGTTTATGAAGTTTCATATTTGTTTTATTTCTTGTTCAAACAGAACATGTCACATATTTTATTGCAATCATGTTATTAATAATAGAATTATTATTAGATAACCAGTCAGGATTTTTCTGATTAGTGAACCTATGCACAGTTTTATCCATATCAATAGCTCACTTCTTAATGTTTTTTATATTTCTGTCATATAAACATGCTGATAAATAAAATTGGGAATTTAATGGTTAACAACTGTTAAAATTTAATGTAGTAGTTTTTTTTTTTTAAAAAAAAAATCTACTATCACTTTAATTTAGAGCAACACAGTAATCTATGATGTAACAATATTTGTTTATGTAATATTGCATACTTTTACGTTTTTACTCTCAATTGTTAATTAATCCTTATTATAACTTTATTTTATAGGAAGTTTTCTTTTTAAGTAAAGTTCATGTTTTGTGCAAAAAATTTGATGATGACAACAGGTTTTCAGTTTATTGACACTCATTATTTTAAAATTTTTTAAGCAATAGACTACTATTGTTTTCCTGAAGATTTCTGATGATGGTGTTCTAGTTGTATTTTTATATTGGACTATTTCCATCATCTAATATGTGCATCTAATGTCTTTGGAAAAATTTAACTTTATTTAAATATTCCAAATACATTCAACTCTTAGTAATAGCAAATCAAACAGGTTAGGGTATGCACAGAATTTTGAGAGGTCCCATTCTAGTACTGTCACTGGTCAAGCCAGCAACACCTGAAGAAGAGGGGAGAATAATACCTCTTGAAACATTGTGCATATACTAACCTGTTTGATGTGCTATTACTAACAGTTGAATATATTTGGAATATTTAAATAAAGTTAAATTTTTCTAAAGACATTCAATACACATATTAGATGATGGAAATAGTCCAATATAAAAATATGCATAAGACTACTATTATTTCTAGAACATGTATTAAAATCTCCAAAAAATGAATTACATTTTCTAATGTTATTTATATAATAACTCTATTCAACACAGTAAGGAATAAAAACTGTTTTATGACAAATAGGTATAAATATCATTGAGCAAAATAATTTTAATGTCATCAATCTTTCTTAATACATCTAAAAATTGCATGAGTAGAAGATATTAAGTTAGATACAATATCATAGAATTATTTTTGATTCACCTGTCTTTTCAAAAAAAATATAGTCATGAAACTGAAAAAATTTGAAATTAGAATCTGTAATTCCTGCATAAAATTGTCACTATGTAGTTATTACGTGCTCACCTGATAATAAAAATCAACCAAAAAAAAAAAAAAATTGAACCATACATTCTCTAAAACTGACCTTATGTTGATCATTACACTAAACTCATCAAAATACTTTCTATATTTCTATCATAACTATATGTTAGTATTTAGTTATCAGGTCTAAGATTTCATTGCAATAACAAAAATATTCATGCATAAAAAATATGTGATTCCTCACTATACAATTTTTGCAACTATCCACAATAAAATTTATATGTTCATCTACTGTTCATAGAATAGATATAATTACAATGATTCTTTCTAGTCACTTATACTAAGCATATCAATAATAAGAATTTGTATCTTTATGTCACTGTTCTATTAGAAAGTGAACTTATTAGAAAATGTAATTTCTTTTAAATATTTTATTAATAAATTACTATTACTGTTAATGAATTATTCTTTATGTATACAGATATATGTTATTTCTCAATTTTATACATGTATAGCAAACACTTTACAAAGAATACAAATATTTAAATTTTTTTTTTTTTATCATTTTTCATAAGGAAATTAAGTACAATATTTTTGTAGTATTTTGGAAAAAGTTTAATTAAAATTCAAAATGGACTATGAGTATGTATATATATATATATATATATATATATAGTATATACTAAAGATATTATTATATATATATATATATATATATATTTATTTAATAAGTCTTTTTTACTTCATAAATATTATTAATGATATAATTACAAATGTTTAACATTTGAATGTCTGAAATTATATATATAAATATCATTACAAAAATCAAGTCAGATGTTACATGACCGAATTTAATAAGTTTGTATTTACAAATGTTATATATAGAGCTCGCAAAATAAGCTCTTAACAAGCTTTGCAGAATATCCGCAAGCCCAGACTGATTTCTGGAGTTGGGGATATTCTGCAAAGCTTGTTAAGAGGTTATTTTGTGAGTTCTATATATAACATTAATAAATATCATTGTATTATTAAACATGATAGACTTCCAAGCAATAGTTATATTGTAAATTGCTCCCTATTGTCACATTTGCTTTGCAAATAAAAATAAATCCATTTTCATTTCCTTTTTCTGGTTTTTATAATTGATAGTAGAAAATGATATTATTTATGGTAAACAACCAATTGGACCAAGATGATACCAAATGTCTAAATTAATTAATATCAACAATAAATTTTACAAACTATCATAGCTGACTGACAAGATATAATATTCTTTTTTCTTAACGATGCTTTTATTATAGACTATATTATAAAAACCATTTTTGCATTACAGATTATATTATAAAAATTTGTAATAATTGCTTTAAAACATGATTACTTTAATATCTTTTATTTTTTAGTTTACATGCACAGTGGAAAATAATAGTAGTTATTTTTAAAGAGCCCAAAGTTAATTTTAATTAATTTTCAACTTTAATCTTTCATTTCCATATTATGATACTAATTTAGTTTTATAATTGAGCACATTTGCAATAGAGTAATATCTGGCCTTTAATACATCCCAGATATAACCCTACATACGGCTGATCCTGAAAATACAATACATTTATTTATATCATGAGCTTCATAGCATAATCACACACATATATCTAATATGGGGTAATTTTAATCAATACACATTCCAGTTAAAAATAATTTTAATGAATGGTTATTTTAAGTTTGAATCCTGATTTAGTAATAACTCAACTTAATTTCAGAGATGGCTCTTTTAAGACTGATCCTTGTTTTAACAGTTGTACTATTTAATTAACTAAGATGACTCTTGAGATCTGATCCCAAATAACAGAACAAAACGATGAATAAATCCACTTTATAGATATAGAACATTTATCCATTCAACAGTGGGATTCACTTTTTTTAAGACTTGGACATTTACCTTTAAGTATTTTATATGTGTGTACACCTTTTATATATTTAAAATGAATAAAAAATCATTGATTTTATGCAACTTTATACATTTGTTGATAATTTCACATTAAAGAAAATTCTTTTTTTTTTTTAAATAAAATTTTAGCAAATTTATATATTTTTTATTTCAGCTGCTTTAAAGCATAGCTCATGTATTTACAGAAGATTAGCAACAAATGATAACTTTTAAAAAAAACATTCACTTCTTCTTTTAATCAATTAATTAAATAATATGCTATATGAACATTTCACATATAATAAAATAGTTTGTTGGAATTGATATTTAATAAGAGGTTGTAAAATAAGACATTAAAATGCTTTATATTTCAGGTTGAAGTCTAAACAATTTAACTTCCATGGCAATAGTTCTATGGCTAGAATTCTTTACAATTTGTTGTGAGTATATTTTCTGTGCACCAATATTTTTCCTCAAGATAACTTTCATTATTTCATTTATAATCTTATTCCCTTCTTACAAGTTACAATAATGTATTTTAAACAAGACATTTATTTTGTATAGCGCAATGTTTTTATAAACTGTAATATCAATAAGCCAATAAGTTAATGCACATGCGCATTCTAGTTGTCACTATATAAATGAATACTCCCACTTTTTCAAACACTCTCATTTTCAAACATTTAAGATTTTCCCACACATATACATTTGGGTCAAAAAGAAAGATGGATTCATTCTATCTTTTCCCGAAGACTTTATCTTGTGTTTGAAAAAGTGGGAGTATTCATTTATATAGTGACAACTGGAAAGTACATGTGCATTATAATGTATTTTATGAATGTACTTTATGAATCTTTAAAATTTATGGTTTAAACTTTGTTCTTTCATTGAAAGCAGATATTTTCTTCAAAATAGCTTAATCAGATTCTTAAGAAATCCAGGTTAGATTTTGGAAGTTGGTAGTTTTTCCTTTCTTCTATTCACCATCCTAATGATGGTTCAATGTAGCTTGAATAAAACAAGAATCCACATTGACCCCATTCCAAGAAAAATTGATTATATATATATATAGGTTTGATCTCTTGTTTTAACATCTTGAACTTTGTTTTTAACATCTTTGATAACTTCTTGTTTTCAACATTTTTATGATCTCATTTTAATTATATAAATTGTAAAAACATTATTACTATTATTTAATTGCTTGAATTTACAAGTCACTATAATTATTATTTTTTTAAATTTTCCTATGTTTTTGAATCTCATACTTCAAAATAGGATTAATCTTTTTATTAACTTATTTTAAATTTAATTGTTTAAAATCTATTTCTTTTAACATTACTATATTCATATTTGAGTAGTTTTGCCATATTCTTTTTAATCATTGATAAGAGTAACAATTTTAACAATTTATTTAATGTGTTAGTTTTTCTTAAATTTAAAGATTTTAACAAACTTATCACGTTATTAAATAGTTTAATTGATTTTGAAAAACCTGTTTATTCTGATCTTTTTAAAATTAGAATGAAATTTTAAAATTGAGGTTTAATATATTTAAATTCAATAGAATTGCTGAAAAATTGATATATAACTAAGTTATAACACCATGATCCAGCTTGATAGATATGAAACAGATGATGAGAAAAATATAAAAATTATTCAATAATTTCATATTTTGCTATTAACATTTATCCTTAGAATTTTTATTTGGTTTAAATAATGGTCACAAGAGGACAGTTTAATTTTTTTTTAAATGTAATAACTTTTTAAAAGCTATTTTAATCTTTTAATGTATATGTATTATTAAGTAATAATAATAATAATAATAATAGCAGTAGTAGTAGTAGTGGTGGTGGTGGTAGTAGTAATAATAATAATAATAATAATAATGCATTTTAACTTATAGCAAAAAATTTCTACTGACCATAAGTATCCAGTCAATTTAAAGTAAGATATAGTTTTACATTTTCAATAAATGTGCCAATACTAAAAACTAATATATATATATATATATTAAATGCTTTTATTGTCTATGCACTAAAAAGAAAATAACTGTTTCTTCAATTGCAATTGGAGGTTATAGATTTAATTTGAAATAAAACCATGGGGAATCCAAAAATTAATTAAATCAATCCCTTGTGGTTGAAGAAACAATTATTTTTTTTAGTGCACAGCCAATAAAAGCATTTAATATAAGAATTTTTTTATTTCTATTATTTATTATTATTTTAAATATATGGCATTTAATAATTAATTCTAACATTTAAACAGCATCTATTATTATTACATTTAATAATTTATTTTAAGTCTTTCTTTAAATCTTTTCAATGTTATATTTATTAGCTATTCTCACAACACTAAAAGCAGAAAATGAATGTTTTATATTTAATGTTTTCATGGTTATATGATGTAAATAAAATAGGTTTTGAATTAAATTGCATGCTAGATTTCATTAATTCCCAATGTTTTGACAAAATAGCATCCACCATTGTTAAGGTTAACTTGGGTTAAACCATTAGTTTTGATATGGTGGATGCTATTTCATCATAATCTTGAAAAAGGCAGATACTATTTCATCAAAACATTGGAAATTAATTAAACCTAACACATGATTTAACCCAAAATTATTTTATTTATATATAATCCCAAATTATATTCTTATCTCAGTACATCTTTCACTTTAACTTAATCCTATCACAACCAACCATTATTCAGAAGTCAGACCAACCTCACACACAATATATATATAAGAAACATTCTTTTTGTAAAGTAATCACACACAATATATATATAAGAAACATTCTTTTTGTAAAGTAATCCATATAGAACCACATGCTACAATTTAACTTCATATACAATAGAAAATGCATTAAATATATTTTAAACTTTTATCATTACTGAAATATATAATCAAAGGCATGTATAGATAGGTAGGTAGGTAGGTAGACGGACAAACAGACAGACAGACAGACAGAAAGAAAGAAAGAAAGAAAGAAAGAAAGATAGATAGATAGATAGATAGATAGATAGATAGATAGATAGATAGATAGATAGATAGATAGATAGATAGATAGATAGATAGATAGATAGATAGATAGATAGATAGATAGATAGATAGATAGATAGATAGATAGATAGATAGATAGATAGATAGATAGATAGATAGATAGATAGATAGATAGATAGATAGATAGATAGATAGATAGATAGATAGATAGATAGATAGATAGATAGATAGATAGATAGATAGATAGATAGATAGATAGATAGATTGTTATAGTGTAATTGACACATTTCAAAGTTTCTGCACTGTCAACTTTGATACAAATCAATTTATGAAAATATATTAATAACTTTTTGCTGTCATTAATTAAGCTAAATATTATCCCTAGCCCTTTTAATGAATAATATATTTGGAGGATTATAGAAATATCAACACTTGAATTATGAAAATATGTATGATTGTGATCTGGTCTAACTGGAGTGCTGGTGCAGCATAAAATATGCATCTTGATGATTATTTATATTTTTTACATGACTTTGATTATATGTTTAAATAAGTGTAAGGGAATAAAACCTTAAAATACATTTAATGTGTATATGAAGTTAAATTATAATATGTGTTATATGGGTTATTTGAAAAGCATATGCTTCTAATGTATTACAGTTTGGGAGGTTGTTCTGACTTCTGGGCTGATGACAATTGTGATAAGATTGAGCTAAGATGAAAAACACACTGAGATAACAATATAATTTGAAAAAGTATATATATATATATTGAGACAGATATGCTGTCCCTCATATAAATATTCAAAAGACCCCCTCCCATTCAATAACGTCTAGCGTGATTCAGTCTAATTGGAAACGCAATAAAGTTGTGATTCGTTAAAAATGAAAAATAAAATCATATTTTTGATTTTTAGTATTGATGGATTTAAATAGAATGTTATATCATCTTATTTTTTTTTTTTTTATCTGTCTCAATAAAAAAAAAGAAAGAAATTAATTACCCAATCATTAAAAAGAAAGAAAAAGGATACTTGAGTTAAACTGAGGCAGTATTCAAATTAGACACGTCGTTGAAGAAAGAAGGAATTTTTTTTCTTTCTCTATCGTCTTACACAGAGGGCTTTAACAAAACGTGAAAATAAAAATAAAAAGTTTTACTAGAGAAATTATAATGAAACTGGAATAAATTAAGAGCTTCACTCTCTCCACGCTGTGCCATGACTTTCCATTAATAAAATAACCCGCCTTCGTTTGAATAAAGTGGACCGTAAAACTGGAAGGTAATTTTTATAAAATGCTAAAACATAATAATCAAATATTACAAAGTGAATTTTCGAACTAATTGCGTAGAATTTGTTCAATAAATCATAAATATTTAACTGCTTCTAAACTCATTGTAGTGTAATAAAGTTTATGTGTAAGAATATGCTTCTACATTTGGCTAAAATATAAATGCCTCAATTATCAAATGATAAATACTCTATAAATCATAAATATTTAACTGCTTTTAAACTCATTGTAATGTAATAAAGTTTATGTGTGAGGATATGCTTCTACATTTGGCTAAAATATAAATGCCTCAATTATCAAATGATAAATACTCTATAAATCATAAATATTTAACTGCTTTTAAACTCATTGTAATGTAATAAAGTTTATGTGTGAGGATATGCTTCTACATTTGGCTAAAATATAAATGCCTCAATTATCAAATGATAAATACTCTATAAATCATAAATATTTAACTGCTTTTAAACTCATTGTAATGTAATAAAGTTTATGTGTGAGGATATGCTTCTACATTTGGCTAAAATATAAATGCCTCAATTATCAAATGATAAGATACTCTATAAATCATAAATACTTATCTGCTTCTAAATTTACTATAATGTCACAAAGATTATGTGTAAAAATATACTTCCATACTTGGCTAGAGTATGAATGTTTTAATTATCAAATGATAAGATAACGAAATGTTATATAAATCATAAATGTTTAATTACTACCAAATTTCTTCTCACAAAGGAATTAATGAACTATCATTGAATTAGAATATTCATAATTTTCTTCTCTCAAGTGAAGTCAAAATGAACTATTAAATGAATTCGGAATGAATTACTGTTAAACCAGAATAATCCCAAGCTTTTTCCCATAAAAGAATTAATGAACTATCATTGAATTAGGATATTCATAATTTTCTTCTCTCAAGTGAAGTCAAAATGAACTATTAAATGAATTCGGAATGAATTATTGTTAAACCAGAATAATCCCAAGCTTTTTCCCATAAAAGAATTAATGAACTATCATTGAATTAGGATATTCATAATTTTCTTCTCTCAAGTGAAGTCAAAATGAACTATTAAATGAATTCGGAATGAATTATTGTTAAACCAGAATAATCCCAAGCTTTTTCCCATAAAAGAATTAATGAACTATCATTGAATTAGGATATTCATAATTTTCTTCTCTCAAGTGAAGTCAAAATGAACTATTAAATGAATTCGGAATGAATTATTGTTAAACCAGAATAATCCCAAGCTTTTTCCCATAAAAGAATTAATGAACTATCATTGAATTAGGATATTCATAATTTTCTTCTCTCAAGTGAAGTCAAAATGAACTATTAAATGAATTCGGAATGAATTATTGTTAAACCAGAATAATCCCAAGCTTTTTCCCATAAAAGAATTAATGAAATATCATTGAATTAGGATATTCATAATTTTCTCCTCTCAAGTGAATTCAAAATGAACTATTAAATGAATTCAAAATGAATTATTACTAAACCAGAATGTTTACAAGTTTATTCTCATAGAGGAATTAATGAACTATTGTTGAAATTGCAAATTAATTGTTATCTAATAAATTTTTTTGTTACTAAAAATTAAATTGGTTGTCCAGTTATCCAATTCTATTTTGTTTATCTATCACATCACCCACCAATTATGGCACTGGTTCATGAGAATCTCATGTTCTCTGAGCTACGTCTGACATAGCTAGACCAAGGCCAGTCAGGTTGTAGTAAGACAGAACTCTAATGGCGCTGTTTGGAAAACCAAACATATAAATGTTTAGATGTTCCCAGTCTCTATTATACTACATCCTCTGATGAGCAGGAAATATTGTTGTAGGTGCCATTAACATCTGCATTAGGAATGTCAATTGATAGTTCCTTCCTACAGCATGCTCATCAGAAAATTGTTACAACTGAGGTAATAAAACGGTTGTATGGCGGTCCGGTTACATTTGGCGTCCAACTGTGAGGCTTTACCTGGATAAACTATTTTTAGTTCTCCAGTTACATTTGTCTTTCAACTGTGAGGTTTTATTCAGCTAGCCTAACCATAGGCACTTATTACATTGCCACCTTACTGTGAAGTCCGATCTAGCTAACCTACTAATAAGTATAAGCAGATCACGATTCTGTGATATGAACAGTGCATATGATGTGGTGATGTAAGTTGTTCAGGAAGGATAAAGAAATAAAAGTTTAAAAGAAAGGCAAAACGAAAATGAATGGCATAATGAATGAAACGGGCATTTCAAAGAAGATGGAGTAGGGTCATGGTGTGGATGGAGAGAGAAGCTTACTAAGTCAGAAAACAAAGGAAAAATGGTGAACATAGAAACTCAGGAAACAGAAAAGAAAGCCATGTTAAAGCAGCTATTCGATATGATCAAAGAACGAATAGAAGAAGATGAGAAACAAAGAGAAGAAGATAAAAAGAAAAGCGACAAACAAAGAGAAGAAGATATCAAACAGAGAGAAGAAGATAAAAAGAAAAGAGACAAACAAAGAGAAGAAGATATCAAACAGAGAGAAGAAGATAAAAAACAAATTATGGAAGCAGTGGAAAAACAGAATGAAAAGTTCAACCAGTTAATGAAAAAAATAACTCAGTCTAAAAAATTGGATGAGGAAGAGACTTTGAAATTTCCAACCAAAGATATTTTAAAGGAATCACAAATTGAATATCCTATTACTGATGAAGCAAAATTTGAGATTGTTAAAAAGGAAGAAATTGAAATTACAAAGAGTGATCTTGAAATTGTCAGTCTACCTTCAGGAAAACTTCTGATTGTGGAATATACCTCTAAAATTGAAAATAAAGAAACAGTATATACAGAAGCTGAGAATGAAATTGTATCAAATACAGTAAAAGAGTTTCAAATGGATGAAAATGAATCTAATAAAGCAAAATTAAAATCTTCTGATCTTCAAGAAGATGAAAAACGTGAAAATGAACATAATCAAAATATAACAAAGGAACTGTCCAATATAGAAGAAAATGTTTCAGAAAAATTGTCTGATATATGCTATGAAATAGTAACAGAGATAGAGAAAGGAACCATAAAATGGAAAGAAAAGTGTGTTAGTCCTCACCCATATATAAAAATTATAAACAAAAGCTTAATAAACTCAAATCAAAAATTGAGTACAGAAAGAAAAATATAAAGACAGTTATTAAAAATATAGTTGCTTATGCAGGAAAAGACACCAAAAGGGAATCTGAAAACTCAGGATTTATAAGTGTGAAAAAAATTAAGCAACAAGAAACCTTTATAAATACTAAAAAAATAATTACTATGGCAGAAGAACCATTTAAAAGGAAACTTTTATGTAAAAATGAAATACCACCATGGAAGAGGAACAGGAGAAAATTCACAGATGGTGTTCATGGTCCATATCGGACACGTATAATTAGAAGATCAAACAGTGATGATAACCTGCAAAAAAGTGTGGGTACAACTACTGAACCGCAGAGAAAAGAACAAGAAGCAAGACACCACAGTAATGTTGAACATGATAAATTTTCAACAAAGAGACGATCCAGAAGTATGTCACCTCATAATATAAAAGAGGACTATAGGAGAACTGATCATGATCCTCAGTCTCTCCAAACCAGGTTGCAGTTATGATTCAGAATAAAATAGAGATAGCTGATGGAAAAGGGTTTGTGAGTGTGATGTAGTGATGCATGAACTTGTGTTTTTCATGTTGAGATGGTGGATGATTGAGCAGAGCTGCTTGGATGCATTGTGTTATGATGCTCCGAAGTATATGCTCGGCACTATCCAGACCTGGATGTTGTGCTTCAAGAGTAGTCCAGCAGTGCGTATATATAGGTCTCATGGATAGACCTTGGTCTCATGGATAGGCCAAATGATAGCCCCTAAGACTCACTGGAGCTGAGCAGGGTTGGCTGAATGCCAAATTGATTTTTTTTTTTCTCTGGCTCCTATTCTTGGTTGGATGATGCTTCTAGGTACAAGAGAGGTAGTGCTTAAAAATGAGATATTTTCTCGTGACGTCATGAGGCGGTGTGTACTGGTAGTTTGTGCTTGGCCATCTACTTATCCTGGCATTGGAGGCTATGGTTCATGTATTCACTTTTCCAGCTCATCTTACCCATTCATCAGCATATCTAAAACCAGGCAGTACTGAGAAATAATGTGTATAGTATATGGAATGAAATCGTACTTCCAGGCGATTTCATCCCAAAAATTGGTGAGGGGTAATGAAACAGATATGCTGTTCCTCATATAAATATTCAAAAGATCCCCCCCCCATTCAAAAATGTCTAGCGTGATTCAGTCTAATTGGAAACACAATAAAGTTGTGATTCGTTAAAAATGAAAAATAAAATCATATTTTTGATTTTTAGTATTGATGGATTTAAATAGAATGTTATATCATCTTATTTTTTTTTTTTTTTATCTGTCTCAATAAAAAAAAAAGAAAGAAATTAATTATCCAATCATTAAAAAGAAAGAAAAAGGATACTTGAGTTAAACTGAGGCAGTATTCAAATTAGACACGTCGTTGAAGAAAGAAGGAATTTTTTTTTCTCTCTATCGTCTTACACAGAGGGCTTTAACAAAACGTGAAAATAAAAATAAAAAGTTTTACTAGAGAAATTATAATGAAACTGGAATAAATTAAGAGCTTCACTCTCTCCACGCTGTGCCATGACTTTCCATTAATAAAATAACCCGCCTTCGTTTGAATAAAGTGGACCGTAAAACTGGAAGGTAATTTTTATAAAATACTAAAACATAATAATCAAATATTACAAAGTGAATTTTCGAACTAATTGCGTAGAATTTGTTCAATAAATATTAAGACATCTTTATTACTGCTTTTAAGCTTGATTGTAATGTATAAATGCTTGACTGCTTATAAGGTTCTTACCTTGCTGAATTATGGTATAAACTATAAATGCCTCAATTATCAAATGATAAATACTCTATAAATCATAAATATTTAACTGCTTTTAAACTCATTGTAATGTAATAAAGTTTATGTGTAAGAATATGCTTCTACATTTGGCTAAAATATAAATGCCTCAATTATCAAATGATAAATACTCTATAAATCATAAATATTTAACTGCTTTTAAACTCATTGTAATGTAATAAAGTTTATGTGTAAGAATATGCTTCTACATTTGGCTAAAATATAAATGCCTCAATTATCAAATGATAAATACTCTATAAATCATAAATATTTAACTGCTTTTAAACTCATTGTAATGTAATAAAGTTTATGTGTGAGGATATGCTTCTACATTTGGCTAAAATATAAATGCCTCAATTATCAAATGATAAGATACTCTATAAATCATAAATACTTATCTGCTTCTAAATTTACTATAATGTCACAAAGATTATGTGTAAAAATATACTTCCATACTTGGCTAGAGTATGAATGTTTTAATTATCAAATGATAAGATAACGAAATGTTATATAAATCATAAATGTTTAATTACTACCAAATTTCTTCTCACAAAGGAATTAATGAACTATCATTGAATTAGGATATTCATAATTTTCTTCTCTCAAGTGAAGTCAAAATGAACTATTAAATGAATTCGGAATGAATTATTGTTAAATCAGAATAATCCCAAGCTTTTCCCATAAAAGAATTAATGAACTATCATTGAATTAGGATATTCATAATTTTCTTCTCTCAAGTGAATTCAAAATGAACTATTAAATGAATTCGGAATGAATTATTGTTAAATCAGAATAATCCCAAGCTTTTTCCCATAAAAGAATTAATGAACTATCATTGAATTAGGATATTCATAATTTTCTTCTCTCAAGTGAAGTCAAAATGAACTATTAAATGAATTCGGAATGAATTATTGTTAAATCAGAATAATCCCAAGCTTTTTCCCATAAAAGAATTAATGAACTATCATTGAATTAGGATATTCATAATTTTCTTCTCTCAAGTGAAGTCAAAATGAACTATTAAATGAATTCGGAATGAATTATTGTTAAATCAGAATAATCCCAAGCTTTTTCCCATAAAAGAATTAATGAACTATCATTGAATTAGGATATTCATAATTTTCTTCTCTCAAGTGAAGTCAAAATGAACTATTAAATGAATTCGGAATGAATTATTGTTAAATCAGAATAATCCCAAGCTTTTTCCCATAAAAGAATTAATGAAATATCATTGAATTAGGATATTCATAATTTTCTCCTCTCAAGTGAATTCAAAATGAACTATTAAATGAATTCAAAATGAATTATTACTAAACCAGAATGTTTACAAGTTTATTCTCATAGAGGAATTAATGAACTATTGTTGAAATTGCAAATTAATTGTTATCTAATAAATTTTTTTTGTTACTAAAAATTAAATTGGTTGTCCAGTTATCCAATTCTATTTTGTTTATCTATCACATCACCCACCAATTATGGCACTGGTTCATGAGAATCTCATGTTCTCTGAGCTACGTCTGACATAGCTAGACCAAGGCCAGTCAGGTTGTAGTAAGACAGAACTCTAATGGCGCTGTTTGGAAAACCAAACATATAAATGTTTAGATGTTCCCAGTCTCTATTATACTACATCCTCTGATGAGCAGGAAATATTGTTGTAGGTGCCATTAACATCTGCATTAGGAATGTCAATTGATAGTTCCTTCCTACAGCATGCTCATCAGAAAATTGTTACAACTGAGGTAATAAAATGGTTGTATGGCGGTCCGGTTACAATATATATATATATATTATGACATAGTGATGATAACATTAAGGCTTATATTATATAAAAAAAACTCTGGAATAAACTGTACAATATTATAAAATACCAATAATTATAAGAGACTTGAACTCAGACATTCAAACTCCCTACTGCAATCCAATTTATCTTATACAACTGATATACATGACCACACATATGTGAAAATAGACAAATGATCTTTAATATTTGTATTTCATGCTGAACCAGCACTCAGGTCCAGATCACCATCTCCCACACATATATATAATCAGTGCTCAGTTTATACAAAGACAGAAAATTTTCAAACTTTAATGGACAAGCTTCAATCTTCTCCATTCTCAAAATTTTCTGCCATGCATATTATTGAAAATCTGAAAATGGAAATGCTCAAAGCTCTTGACAATGCCAATATTATTGTCATACCCAAATTGACCTTAAGTCAGTATGACCCCTCACACATAGGATCTTAATATGTCCATTTATTTATACAGAAGAGGGATGGGAAAAATGCAAGCTGAATATATAATATTTAAATGTAAGTACATTTTCTATATTAAAATTAGTATAATTATAAGGGTCTAGAACTCAGACTTCAAACCTACTGCAGCCATCCAATCTATCCTATACAACTGATACACATGATCACCAGTACATGTAAAAAGACAAATAATGTCCAATATATGTATTTTGTGCTGAACCAATACTTATCAGTTGAACCAAATTACCATTTTCTACACATATACAATCAGTATTGTCCTGAAGGTTTGTGACAAGGTGTTGTAATTGTATTTTTATATTAGACTATTTCTATTATCTAATTTGTGTATTGGATGTCTTTAGAAAAATTTAACTTTATTTAAATATTCCAAATACATTTAATTGTTAGTAATAGCACATCAAACAGGTTAGTATATACATTTTTCTAAAGACATTCAATACACATATTAGATGATGGAAATAGTCCAATATAAAAATATAATATACAATCAGGGTTCATTTTATACCAAAATAGAAAATCTTCAACTTTTATGGACAAGCTTCAATCTTCTCTACTCTCCAATTTTTCAATCATCCATATCTTCGAAAATCTGAAGATGGAATGCTCAAACCCCTTGATGATGCTAATATTACTGACATACCCATGTTGACCTTAAGCCAATCTGATCCCATGCTCATAGAACCTGTCTATTTAATTATATAGAAGATGGATAGGTATGATAATAATATTAGCATCATCAAGAATTTTGAGCATTCCATTTTTAGATTTTCAATGATAAGGATGGCTGAAAAGTTGGAGAGTGGAGAAGATTGAAACTTGTTCATTAAAATTTAAAGAACTGGTGAAATATGGTTTAGCATGAAATATGTATTTTGGAGAACATCTGTTTTTTTCACATGTATGTGGTCATGCGTATTGGTTATATAATATTGATCAGATAGCTATAAGGAGTTTGAAAGTCTGAGTTCAATTCCTCTATAATTATATTAAACTATAGAAAATATACTTTTATTTAAATATTATAAAATACCAATATATAAAAAATAAATTATGTTATAACACAACTGCTATTCTGGGTAGCATTGTACACTTTAAAAAAAAAATTCTCACTAAAGTCAGACAACATTAACATTCTCACATGATGGCTAACTTTCTATAATTTGTATATATATATTAATACAATTATATTGCTTATTTCATAAATTATCAATCATAATGCCAATTTGATTTTTTCTTTTCTCAAATCGTTTTCATATGCAAAATAAACATATTATCAAAATAAAAAACTTCCTTTGCAAACAATTGAATATTCTCCAAATACTGGTTTGCAATTATCTGCAAAATATTATAGTTTATTTTATAAATTTTCACCATCATAAATTCTTTTTTTCAATGTCCATTTCATCTCACCAATGCAACTGCATTCATACTAGTACTCCAATTCACATATAATATTTCGTTTATTGATTTTAATAACAGCTCCCATTAATAAACCAATATTTGGTTCTACTTTAAATGCAATATTAACTCAAATTTTTCTCCTACAGCAGCAATTTTTTTTTTAAAAATGAATTTTGATATTATTTATTATCCTATTATTTAAGATCAAATATCTTAGCTCTTAAATGATTTTCATTTTGTCAAATTCATGTTAAATTTTATTTCATATTGTAATAAGCTTTTTTAAATAGGTTTCATTTAAAAAAGGATGGTTGCATAGTAGCATTTTTAATACAAAAATTAATTTAAAAATACCATTGCTTTTCAAGTAATTTTTTAAATCAATACAGACTTTCTTTTAACTGAATACAAATCTGTTTTGTTAAACTTTCATTTGCACTATATATAAAATAATTTTAAAATTAAAAAAATAAACCATACAATATGAAAAGAATAGAAGATAGACAAGAAGAAAGGGATATTAGCTTAATATCCCACTGACGTAGACTAATTACAAATCTAAATAAAGAATCACGACTTTTGCCAGACAAATCTACATAATTAAAAAATAAAAATATCTGCATTTTCCATTAATTAATATATTAAATTAACTAGAATAACCAAGGAGTGATATGCAACGAATGCAATCTATAATGATAGCAATAAATTAATCCAGCAGTTCTTATTGTTAATCAGGTTGGCATTCATTATCACGCAAATGTATGTATAGGTAGACATTCATTAATTCAGACACATCTAATTCAAAAACTTCTATTCTTCAAACAAAAGTATCAAATGTTGTTTTGATTTATTGTTTTAATTATTATTATATAGACAATTTGTGCGAATATTAACATATGCATCTTCTGTATGTTAAAAAGTTGCATTATTATTAATAAAATAAATTTATATAGTTTTTAGAAAGCATTTCAATAAATACAAACTATAAATAGTAAAATTAATGTTTATGTTGAATTTCAACAAATAGATTTTGGATTTATAATAAGGAGAAAAGGGGTTTATTATTAATGTCTGAAAAATTCACAAATCAAAAAACAGGAACCTCAGATTTGTAATAATTTACTAATATATATAAATTCTAGAAGGAAAAAAAAATAGACAAAAACATTAGCTTTAAATAAAAAAAAACAGTAGATATTTATTATATATAATTAGAAGTCTATGTTACTTTAACAGTCTAATTTAAAAATCACAAAGTATAATTAACTAACTAAAATTTTAAATGAAGATGAGTTGGCAGCCTAATTTCAGAGATAACTAAAAAACATTCTTAATTGCTTTAAAATAATGATATTTTTTTAAAAAAAAAACTTGTATCAAGTTTAGTCATCTTGTACACTGATGCAAATAATTAAATTCTTAAATATTCTGAAAAAAAAACAACAATATTTTAAATATAACTCATTTGGAAAATTCTGTTTTCTTCAATAAATTATAAAGTAGAGAAGCAGATGGACAAATAAATAATAGATGGGAAAAAAAAGATAGTTAAATAAATAGATATATAATCAGATAGACAAACAAATGTATAGGTAGGTAGATTAATAGATAGATAGCTTTACCCAGCTATCTATACCCAGCAATCTATCTAGGTAGATAGGTAAATAGATAGATAGATAACTAGGTAGGTAGATAGTTAGATAAAAAGATGGACAAACATAAATAGGTAGAGATATTTTAATAAAGGTTAAATGTTTCATAATCATTGAAAGTTATACTGGAAGTAAACTAAAAGTAAAATAAAATGAACAGAAAATATTATTGAGTTTATAAACCAACATATGACTGATATCAAAAGAACACAGAAAAATGTTACTATAATAACCTGAGATAGAAAATAATCAGTAATTTTTCAATTTATCAAAGACCAAAACAACTATGTTTTCACAATGGAATACATTCATTTACTCATATATATCATCAACCATTATCAATCTACTGCAGGATGAAAGTCTCTCCAAGTTCAATCAATCTTTTTTCAATTTTAGCTTCTTTTCTCCGCATCACTCTTGCACACTTTATTTCATCTATAAATCTCACATGTGGTCTCTTTCTGGGTTTTTCACAATTTCTTGGAATCCAGTTTAAAATTTCAATTGTCCATCTATTATCATCTCTTCTAGCAATATGTCTAGTCCAAGTCCAGTCTTTTAATTTTTTCAATGAAGTCAGTAACACCTATTTGTTCTCTTATCCGTGTTATATAAAGAGTTCACAAATAAGCTCTTAACAAGTTTTGCAGAATATCCCCAATCCCAGACCGATTTCTACTACTGGAGTCTTCAGTGAGGTGTTAGAATATTAAAGCATTAAAATACCCATATATTGTGTTTTGATCTCTTCTTGTTACTCCTAACATACATCTCTCTATATTGTTTTGAGTGGTCTGAAGTTTCTGTATTGCTGTTCTATTAAATTTCGAAGTCTCAGATCCATAAGTAAGAACTGGAAAAACACATTTATTAAAAACCTTCCTTTTTAAACACATAGGCATATTTCCTTTTAGTATCAAGTTATTTCTACCAAAAGCACTCCAACCAAATTTAATTCTATGATTAATTTCATCCAATATACTTCCATTTGAATTAATAATCTGACCAAGGTATTTGTAGCTTTATCTTCTTCTAACTTATCATAATCAATCTTTATTTTTATATTTTGGAAAAAAATCCATTGAACAATACTTTAGTCTTTTTAACATTTATCTTTAGTCCTACTTTCATCTGATAACTGCTGCAACATTTCCTGCAGCTCTAAAGCATTATTTGAAAAAAATAATTATATCATCTGCAAAATCTAAATGATTTAAATAATCTCCATTTACTTTCACTCCTCTAGCTTCTCATTTTAACCCACAAAATACTTCTTGCAGCACTGCTGTAAAAGGTTTTGGAGATATGGAGTCAACCTGTCTTACACTCTTCTCAATGTTGACTTTCCTAGTATCATTATATAATCTAATTGTTGCTGTCGCATTTTTATAAATATTCTTCAAAATATGATAATATGCCAGATCTAAACCTTAATGATCCAATGCTTTATTCACTAAAAAAATGTTTATAGAATCAAAAGGCATTTGATTCATGTATATATAAAATAGTATTAATTCTATAACACATTCAAGTTCTTTTTTGAAATGATATATAAGTTTATATTTAAATTTTTCATTCTGATAGGAATTTTCCATACGTTTAAATTTTTTTAACAAACTTGCAAGCTCTAATTCATACATATTAATCATTTACTTCTTAAATAAGCCATGAGATAATTATTTTATACTTTAAATATATTAATAGTGTATTGGATGAATACAAGTTTTACTATAACAGATTGCCTTTTTAAAAATTCATTTATCAAAAGAGTTTTATGTCTGAATCAATATTTGTGAGTTTCTATCAATATTCCTGCAGACTCTTAAAGCCAAAAAAAATTTTAGACTGATAAATGAAAATGAATTTTATTAAGAAATTTGTTTAAAAAATGTTCAAACAAAATTAATAGCACTAGAGTAATCTGATTAAAGAAATAATTTTTTTTAAATTAGTAATTAAAATTATCAATATTATAGAAAAATAATTAAGCAAAATTAAATAATTTTAATAATTATAAATAATCCGAAATGGCAGGTCAAACTGATCCCATAATAGTTTTTGACCATTAGCCTTTTAGAACAAGAAATACAATTTTGTATTATAATCTTCTTAAAATAATATTAGATATACCAATGCTGATTACATATGTTATAAATATATTGTTACATATCCACCAACCGTAGAAACATTATACATATACTATTAGAAAAGGCAGACCTTCTATAAGATCGCTATTGAATAACATCAAATTATACATTTAGTATTGTCAAATAATTTAAAGTTGATATAAATATAAATTTCATTCCACTTCTTATTTGCATTGCTTAATTATATATACTATAATACACCATATGCTCCTTAAACTACATTCTACAATGCAGTTTAACATATGATTTATTTTATTTTATTCCTTATAGTTTCAACTGTCCAGAAGTCATATCAGAGCTTTTATCTCAGTACTCTTTCTCCTATAACTGAAACAATTTCAAAAATTTTATTTTTTGAAATTGTTTCAGTTATAGGAGAAAGGGTACTGAGATAAAAGCTCTGAGGATGACTGCTGGACAGCTGAAACTGTAAGGAAGGAAATAAAATAAATCATATGTTAAACTGCATTGTAGAGTGTAATTTAAGAAGTATATGGTGTATTATAGTAGATATAAATATATATAAAGCTATAGTTTCTTTATGAAATAAATATGTGGCTTTCTTAACAGTACATATATATATATATATATATATATATATATATAAACAATATATAGATTTGTTTATCGTATATATATATATATATATATATATATATATACGATAAACAAAACAAGTTATAAATTTCATAACTTGCTTTTAGCTTGCATTTATGATCACTAGATGAAGTTTTACCAATAGCTCCTAACAAGCTTGTTTATATAAATGCTGAGAGAGATAGAATTCAATATCTTTTTCGTTGTCTCCCACCTCTGACCATGGTTTCGAGCTACTTGGCTCATGTCAGTGAAGGGTTGGAAGACTAAAAACTAGATCTAAATACTAACTCTAAAATCATCATTTATCAAACATGTTTCTATCAGTTTGAAAGCATGAAATTTCTCTGACATGTAATGTCTTCAAATCCAGCTAAACAAACTAGATAGTTATATGGGTCTAAAAACAGTTCAGTTTCACCATATAGTAAAAGTTTCTGCAATATATATCATTGAAAAAACTTTCAAGGGTACATCATTAAATTTCATAACTTGCTTTTAGCTTACATTTTATGATCATTAGATGGAGCTTTACCAATAGCTCCTAACAAGCTTGTTTACATAAATGCTGAGAGAGATATCTAGTATGTTTAGCTAGATTTGATGACATTACATGTCTGAGAAATTTCATGCTTTCAAACTGATAGAAACATGTTTGATAAATGCTGATTTTAGAGTTAGTATTTAGATCTAGTTTCTAGTCTTCCAACCCTTCACTGACGTGAGCTAACTAGCTCGAAAACATGGTCTGGAGGTGGGAGACAATGAAAGAGATATTGAATTCTATCTCTCTCAGTGTTTATGTAGACAAGCTTGTTAGGAGCTATTGGTAAAGCTCCATTTAGTGATCATAAAATGCAAGCTAAAAGCAAGTTATGAAATTTATAACTTGTTTTGTTTACCATAAATGTATCCTTGAAGGTTTTTGCAATGATATATATTGCAGAGGCTTTTACTATATGGTGAAACTGAACTATTTTCAGACCCATATAGCTATCTAGTTTGTGTAACTGGATTTGAAGACATTACATATCTGAGAAATTTCATGCTTTCAAACTGATAGAAATGTGTTTGATAAACACTGATTTTAGAATTAGTATTTAGATCTAGTTTCTAGTCTTCCAACTCTTCACTAACATGAGCCAACTAGCTCGAAACCATGGTCTGGAGGTGGGAGACAATGAAAGAGATATTGAATTCTATCTCAGCATTTATGTAAACAAGCTTGTTACAAGCTATTGGTAAAACTCCATCTAGTGATCATAAAATGCAAGCTAAAAGCAAGTTATGAAATTTATAACTTGTTTTGTTTATCATAAATGTACTCTTGAAGGGTTTTTGCAATGATATATATTGCAGAGGCTTTTACTATATGGTGAAACTGAACTGTTTTCAGATGCATAAAGCTATCTAGTTTGTTTAGCTGGATTTGATGACATTACGTGTCTGAGAAATTTCATGCTTTCAAACTGATAGAAATGTGTTTGATAAATGTATTTTGATGTAGTTTCTAGTCTTCCAACCTTCACTGACATGAGCCAGCTAGCTCGAAACCATGAAAGAGATATTGAATTCTTTCTCTCTAAGCATTTATGTAAACAAGCTTGTTAGGATCTATTGGTAAAGCTCCATCTAGTGATCATATATATATATATATATATATATATATATATATATATATATATATATATATATAATCATTAAAATTGGTCAATTGTTAGACAATCCCAATATCACTAGTAATCAACAATCTCATTCTGTTGTCAAGGCCGTTAAACAATAAAGGTGGAAGCATATTTTTATTTATGGTGTAATATATTTATATAGTCACTAAAGATTGAAACTTGATTACAGAGATTGAAATTATTAAGACAAGAAAGTTTATATAAAACACCTTAAACATATCAATATAACCTGTTCTGAATGCAAACTAATAAATAGCCAATGATAACATTAAAAACTACAATTATAATTAAGTTGCACCCAATGTGTTACTTAAATAATAAGTGTAATAATGCTCAAGACTAAATAGGTTTGTAAGTCATCATTAAAATTAATAAATACTTGTAATAGCAGATATTTCTATAAGCTGCGATTTATTTTTATATTTTTTTAATGTATGTGTTTATACATAGTTTGTTTAGAGTTCAACTACTTTGACACAAATATGGATAATTCAAAATTAAACTTAATTCAATGTTTTGAATTTTCAGTAACTATATAGTTTGGAAATTGCACATAATTATGTAAGTGAAACAAGTCTGGTACTAGATTAGCACTATATTAAATTAGTGACATCAGTTATATAATAACCACAGACAATTTTATTTATTAGATAAATACAAAATAAGTAAATAAGACTTAAACAATTGGCAACATGATACATTTTATAATGCAACACTCATAAGGCACCTAGATAAACATGAAAATATGCAAAAAAAATATCCCTCAGACAATTGAATGTTCAAGCAGAGATGATAGTTTTGAGCCAAACATGTTTTGATAGAATGAAAATTCTAAATTTATGATCTAAATAGCTGGAAATATTTTAGGTATTGTATTAAGCAATATTTTAAATTATTTATTTTTGCATCAAATTAGTTCAACTATCATCATCTTCTTTGTCAACAATTATTGATTCAATGCATGGTGAAAGTCTATCCAAATTTAATTGACTTTCTCTGATTCATAGCTTCTTTCCTCCATGTGATACCACCAAACTCCCTTTTTATCAATCTCTTGTGATTCATTTTAAAACTTCAGCTGCCCATCTATTATAATCTCTTTTACCAATATGTCCATCCCAGCTCCATTTCAATCTCTTGATTCTTTCAATGATGTGGTATCTGTTTATTATCTATTTTGTTTACAATTCCAATTTGTTAGTTACAAAATAATATCTCCATACTTCATTGAAAAGTTTGAAATCTCTATATTGTTTTGTTAATTGTCCAAATCTCAGATCTATAAATAAGAACTAGTAAACTCATTTCTTCAAATCTTTTTTTTTTTAAGCACACATTCTTTTTAAGTTTAATTTTGATTAATTTAATCTATTATACTTCCATCTATATTAATAATCAAAGTCAAACTTCTTTTTTGTGATTATAAATTTTTATTTTTTTTCTTCTGATAAAATTCATTGAACACTACTTTAGTCTTTTTAGTATTTATTTTTAAGTCTTTCTTTTTTCATCTGATAACTTTTAAAACAGTTTCTGAAATAATACCTTTATAATAAAAATAAATTTTGTTTATTTTCACTCCTTCAGCTGTTATTTTAACTCACAATTTTTTTCTTGTAAAATTGTAAAAACTTGGGAGATATGGATAACTCTATTGTACACTCTTATAAATGTTAATTTTCATGTCATTGTGCAATCTGAATACTGCTCTTGCATTTTGATAAATATTGTGCCTACTGAAATTGGAATGTATTTCAGTATGTGGTAAGATGTCATTCATATTTTTTTTTCTTTCTTTCTTATTTGATTTTTGGATAATGGATATGTTAAATTTGAAATATTGTGTTGCTATATAATTATTAATTGTATTATAAGATTATAAATTGGCTTTATTCATTTTTAAAAGAAAAAATAAATATATGAATAATAACATATATTACTTATAACACTCTATTCATATACACATTAATGCAACAAATTTTCTTAAAAACTTCTTTATTTTCTTAAGGTTTCGACTGTCCAGCAGTCTTCATCAGAGCTCTATCTTTTTTATTTCCTTAATTAAACTGCTAATTAAGGTAGTAAAGAAGATAGAGCTCTGATGAAGACTGCTGGACAGTTGAAACCATAAGAAAATAAAGAAGTTTTTAAGAAAATGTATATGAATAGAGTGTTATAAGCAATATGTATAATTATATGAAGATATGCAAAGAAAGTGAAGGAGAAGAATAAGAGAATAATAACATATAGGGCTTGGATGGAACTTTTTTTTTTTAATATGTTTCATTTTTGTTACTACATTCACTATAGTAAATTATAAACACTATATATAAATGTTTAATATTTCAAATATATTTGTCCTTTTTATTTATATATTATACTAGAAGATATGTATAAAATATATTTCCAGTATAATATATTGAAATTATGATGTAGATTCTATAATTTTTGTTGAAAGGAAAAATAGTATTTGTATATTAAAAATGTAAATATTTATTATATGTAATAACTGTGAAATATTTTTTATTTATTATGTAATACAATTTTTTTTATGAAATGCTATCAGAAATAGCTTAATGAGTGACTATAGATGATTACTATAGTTACTCAGATGTTAATAAGAAATCTTATAATTAGGACTGAAATATTTGTTTTTGCTTTGAATAGAGGCATGTATAAATTTCTTTATATGATTTTTTATTTATTTATCCTATAAGTATATAATTTGCAAAAGAAAATGGAGGAGTAACAATTAACATGGTCTGCCTACAAACCATGACAGTTAATAGATAAAATTCATAAGAAAACAGAAAATTTATTATGAAAAAAGAAATCACTAAAATTGCTTCTTTATGAAAACCATTAAAATGTTCTATCTTTTAAAATGAATGTTACATATATTTTTAAAGATGGAATACAAACATCAGAAGGTATACAAGAGTCATATTTATTGCTTGTGTGATTTTATTAGATCAATTGAACAAATTTTTATGAGATATGAATTAGTTTAATTTTCATCATATCACCATAGATAAAAGCTACCATATATTTATTTATATTGATTTAAAATAATATTTGCTTATGAAAGAATTTCTCTTCATACTATCAAAAATATAAAATAATGTTTATATGTGTAATGTCATATGACCCAAATAATTATTATTTAAAGGAATAATTTGAATACATATAAAAATATTGGAATTGACAAAATGTACTTTATTTAAAGTTCTCACATATTCATTATATCTTCTCTGGAATAAAGACATATTATTGGTTTTGTAGTTTGAAATATAGACACTAGGACCATGATGCCATAATGGAAATACAGTATGTAAAGACTTATTCAGATCATTTATTTATATTTGTCATTATTATTGAGATATATATGTTTTTGTTTATTTTTATTTAAAAATGTAAAATTATTTATTGATGAATAATGTGTAGTCTTAAATTAAATGGTAATCTTTTCACATACTAAAATGTAAGAGAATTGTGTTTTTCCCAAGTTTGAATTTATATCTTGAAGTATATTAATTATTAATTCACTGTTTCAAGGTATTTATTTTTTTTGTGATTACAAATTAACTTCCAATACATAATTTGTATTATAATTTCAAAAATATTACAATAAGTATTTATTTTACTTTGTTCTTATCAATTTAGTAACAAGAAATTTAAAACAAATTGATATGATTAGTTAATTGTACTTAAGTAAATATCCAATAAAAATCTATTGTTTCTTTTATATACTGGTATGATTGAATATTAGAGATTTAAGATTTTCTAATATGTTTATTGATATTATATCATTATTAAGCATTTTATTTTATTACAATTAATCAACAAAAATAGTCTATATAAGAATATAGCATGGCTGAGTTAGTATAATTTATTATTTTTAATTTTATTGTCTTTTATATTGTTATAAATAGTGTGATTAGTAAATTAATATAAGAATATAGGATGGCTGAGTTAGTATAATTTATATTATCTTAATCATTAATAAATTATTTTATTTAGATAAGGATATCTTTAAATTTTAGTATAAGTTTGTATTTTTATAAGCAATGTTTGATTAGTTGGGTATATTATAATTTGGTTGCTTAATGATTTATTATTGGTTTCATTCGATTATAAATGAAATCTATCTTAAGCATACATCATTGTTTTGGGACAATGATATTTGATTTAACTGCATTATTTTAATCTATTTTAAATAAGGTTTGTATTTAGGGTATTTGAAGTGATGATCTTGTTTGTTTTCTGTTTATTCTAAATGTTGTTTGAATTCATAATGCTGTAATAAAAAATATTATCACTGTTTTGTTTTGTTATGTGATTAGACAAATAGTTATATTAAATATTGAATAATTATCTGTTGATTGGTAATCTTTAATTTAATATATTATATTTATTCTGTTATGAACAATATTATTATTTATAGGTATTATAAAATTAGTATTATTTTCTTTTGTATTTTATTCAATTACAAATGATATTCAATTTTAAGAATCATTTTCATTCTGTTGCATAGCATGACCAATGACTGAGCTATACACCTGGTTCTCATTTTATGTGGTAGATAGGTTCCACAGAAAACCCGCATTAAAAAAAATCGCACAAAAATAGACTTAATTTATCTTGAAAAATGGGGGATAGGGGTTGCAATTTTCAGAATTTCGCATAAAAGCAAAGCAACAAAGAAAAATTACTTAAAATTTGCATTAAAAAAATAAGCAAATAAAGTATGACTAATAAAAAATTTCAAATATTTGAAAAAAATTAATACAAGCCAAACTTTTTTTAATTTATTAACTACAGTATTTAATTTTAAATTTTTCATACATATTTTAATCATTATCACTAGCGTTCATTTGTAAACTGGTAAGAAATCAGATTCAATGTGATGTGATGTATTGTGGTTTCTCCTTAAATGAAGTCAAGAATTTCTCAGCAATTATGACCAGAAAAACCTGTTAGCCACTTTATTTTTATTTGTGTGTAATGTACAACTAGAACCACTTTCAGTCTTGTGCTTAATGGTTTTCTGTTTTTATATTAAAAAAATGTGATCTCAATCAAAACAAAAAGATTATAAATTATTATTAGAAAGAATATTATTTTCAGTTTATAAAATCTTCGTTTTTTATTTTAAAAATCTAAAAGATTATTTACTTCTGTTATATATAACAAAATACATTTTAAAAGTTTAATTTTTTGAATATTTATTGCGATATTTTTATATGTAAGTGTAAATCTATTATTATTATTTACTCATTAGTAAAAATAGGTTATTTACATACAGATTCAGGCCATATTCACATTATCTGATAATCAAGTGAAAATAAGTTATTAATAATTTAAATTTCTTGATATCTAATAAATATAGTGAAATATGAAAGATATTAGGAAGAAACATGAATCGCATAACTTCAAAATCGCATTAAAATAATTTGCATAAAACGAGACCCAGGTGTATTTTATTCAGGTTATATTAGAGTTATTATTTCATTGAACATTTTTGATCTGTCACAAATGCTACCTAAATGATTGGGGCTACAACAGAAGTTTTCATACACACCCATTTATTCTATTGTAAATAAAGTCATAATTGGCAGGGTATAATTAAACAGAATCACTCTATTATAATTTTATCATATATGAATTGTACAATGGATCGCAAATCCATGGTGTTTTAAAAGAATATTTTTATCATATTATAAATGGCATTCTAACTTTAAGAATAGTAATAAAAGTTACTTCATCATCATATTTTTTATGTCAGTAATAAAGTGTTTTCTAAAACTTGTAAGATAACTTTCTATTCCATTACAATATACATTATAATAAGATAATATTCCAGATACATATCTTGATGAATCAAAGCTTTAATTACTGTGAAAATGCTTATAGAATCAAATATCTTTTAATAATCTATAAATCCAAAGCATAATACCAATTCATATTTATTGGTAATCATCTGTCAATACTTGGATGTAATCTTTAGTACTAAAAGTATTTTTAAATCCAACTTGTTCTTTTGATTTGTTTGAATCCAAAGTTTGCTGTACATGAATAATAAATAATAGAAGACTAACAGGTTTGGAATTTTTTAAATATGATGGGAGATGATGATCCAGTCCAACTGATGAGTGCTGGTTCAGAGAAAATATGTATATTGGGGATTGTTTATTTTTTTTACATGTATGTGGCCATGGGAATCAATTGTATAAGATGGAGTGGATTATTAAAAGGTGTTTTGAAAGTCTGCATTCAAATCTCTTCTAATTACATCTAGCTTAAATTATATATACTAAATATTTATTTAAATATTACATATTCAGCCTGTACTCTACCCATTTCTCTTTGGTACATTTAAATGGGATTAAGGTCCTGCACACGAGGAGTCAGATTGACTTATCAACATGGATATGACACAACAAAATTGGCAAACAAGGACTTTGAACATGCCATCATTAGATTTTCAATGATATGGATAGATGAAGAGTGAAGGAAAACAATTGAAGTCTGTCCATTAATGTTTGAGGATTTTTTATCTTAATATAAACTGAGCACTGATTTTATGTATGTGTGGTAGATGATGATCTTGATCAATTGGTAAGTTCTGGTTCAGCACAAAATAAGTATATTGGAGATCACTTATCTTTTCCACATGCATGTAGTCATATGTATTGGTTGTATAAGATGGAGTGGATGACTAAAGGGAGCCTAAAAATCTGGGTTCAAATTCCTTCTAATTGCATCTAGCTTAAAATATATACACTATGCATGTATTTAAATATTAAACATCATTTAGTACACATTTATCATTTATATATTTGACACATAATTTTGCCAACAGTTTTGCTATTTTTTCATCTGTATTTTTTAAGATATCAATAATAATTCATACTTACTTGTGATTTTCCATTTTTCATATACTTAATTTGATGTTTCATCTATTCATGTAAAATGTTTGGCAATTCAAAGAATATATTAAATTGTATTGGATGATTTGTTTTCTCATTCTTTATTATTATACAATTTTTTGTAGAACTCTTTCACACAGTTCATAACATATTATTTATATATATCATGTATTTTACATCTGTGTACTAGTTCAACTATTTGTATGTACATATTAATGTAGTTTTGGTTGAGATCATTTATGGATTTGTGTTCCACTATTATCATAATACTAACATTTTAGTTGGATTTTATCTACAATTGTTTTGTTGGTAAAATTTGTTCACTAATTAGTAACAGAGTCTCCGGCAACTAATACTGAGCTATTTTTAATTCCCTGTCAATTACAGATCCAATCAAAACAATGGTGTTACTAATAGTAATAAAAATCAACAAAAACACACAAATGAATTTGAAAGCTGTTATTATTTCTTTTAACAGTGAAAATCTTATTCAGTATATATATAATGAAATGGAAATACAGTATAATTAATTTCATATTATAACCAGCTTGTGAAATGTTATAATTAGCATTGTTATAATAAATTTCATAAGAATAAAACCAGTTTCTTTTATAATATGTATACTATAAGCTGAAATTTCAAATATTGTCTAATAATCTGTTAATTCAAACGTAATACAAATTTAATTCAATACTTAAAATTCGCATTTGTTATTTAATAATCATCAATATTAACCTTCATATAAATTTTCAATTTCCATTTAATTGTACAATAATAATATATTTCTTAATAAATTTATTCTAGAAGTTAAATGTAAGCATAATAGTGAAATTAGACCCTTATAATCAGCATTGCTATTTAGTCTTTGTCATTATAATGTAAAGTCACATATACGACTTATGCATATAATTATGTAAATATTTTACATTTTTTGAATATAATAATATGAACAAACATCTTTAATAATAATTACTTTTTAAATATTTCACTGATTTTACTCAGATTTTTAATTTAACATTTTTTAAATAAATAAATCTAAAATTAAAGTTGATGATTTTTTAAAAACCACCATAACACGAGTGATCAGCACAGCTGCCTTTCAAAGCAGTTGTACCGGGTTCGTTTCCCAGCCGATGCTTTGACACATGAAAAAAAAAAAAACTAAGACTATTTAAAACTCTTAGCCTCTTTTGAATATATATATATATATTAAATACTGCCTAATGCTATACTAGAAATTATAAACAAAATAGAAAATCATATAACACTACAATACTAGCTAAAACAACAAAATCAATAAAATTCTTACACAACCATAGTTTCATCTAATTCAATAAAACATACAACATATATATATATATATACAAAACAAAATTATCTTCTCAATATTCACTTCAACAACTAACTTCCTTTCATATGAAATGATGTCTTGATGAGATTAATGGTCTCAGATTCAAACAATTTTATTTTCAAAGCTTCTTTTACTCTTATTTCCAATTAACTTTGATGATAATTTTTTTTGAATCTGAGGCCATCAATCTCAAGAAGATAACCTTTGATGTAAAAAGAAATTGGTTGTTGAAGTGAATGATGGGAAGACTATTTTGTTTTGTATATATATATATTTAGTTGGTATACATATGTTGTATCGTTAATTGAATTTCACTTGAGATGGTCTAGTTGTTAATAGATAAAGTAATGGTTGTGAAAGAATTTTAGTAAAATTTTGTTGTTTTGGTTAATATTGTAGGGTTCTATGAATTGCTATTATATATATATCAGTATTTGTATATAGACAGAGGGAAGTAATTATTGTGATCTTATAGCAAATCTGTATTTTTAGGAATTGATGTAAATCTATCTATTCTCAGTGCCTTTTTTTTCGCATTCATTTATTTAACGTAAAGAAAGGTTAACATAAGATTTATAAACAAATCAAAAACTAGAGCTAATGACCCATTTCAGCTTTTGTTTGCGAATTTAAAATGATACAGTTTCACTTTCAAAAGCAGCATTTAAGTAAGAGGTTTGAAAAATACTTGACCACTTTCAAAGATTCACAGAGTACTAATAAATTTATTTAATGACTATACATAGCCAGCTCATTTACTTACTATTCATCAGTATTTTTAAAGTCTAGTTCGTTAAGAGCTGTTGTAGAATGCGATTCTAAACCATTGCTATTAGAAATATTTCAAATAACTTAAAAACAAAAAAAAAATTAATCTTATTGAAAAAATTAAAATATCAAAATAAAATTTAGATAAATTTTTATATATATAAAATTAAATCTAAATTTCTTATAATTTTTTTTTTGTATTTATGAGTTTTCAAGTAAACCAAGATGGCAGCCCGTATATTTGATAAATCTACAGTTTCAGGTAGCCCCTAAAAAATGTTTGTAAAAAAATGCCTGCTAGTAAATATCGTATTTAATAATTATATTTTATTTTTATTACTATTATTTAAAAAAGAAAATCATTGTCAAAAAATTACTATATTTACAGTTTCTTTTCTTTTCGGATTAATTTATTAACTGAAAAACGAAAAAAAAATATAAACACATTATTTACATTTTATTCATATCGGCGGTATGCAATCATATTGTGACCATTAACGCACAATTTTGGGAGGGTAGGATTCTCTATCTTTGGGAATAGTCCACTGCATCATATTAAATTTAATAATAGAATTATAAAATTTTGTTTTAATTTAACAACTAACATCTTTTCGGAAGAATATAGGTTATTGAAGCTGTTATCAAAAATACAAGGTGCCATCTTGGTTTACTTGAAAATTCATAAGTATCTTTCATTATTATTTTAAATATTCTAAATAGTATTTTTTACATTTTATTCATAGCCATAACTGCCTGAATTGATTAAATAGTGATTAATTCTGAATTTGCTTCAACAGTGACATAAATTATCTATGTATTTTTTTCTAGATTACTATTAGCTTTTATTACATAAAACAACAAAGTGGCTATTCAAATTATTTTAAAAAATAGTATAGGTATATCTATTTTTAAAGTTTTGTATCTGAAAGCAATTTTCCAGTAAATGAATTTGGTACTAAGATGAGCAAGTAATATATTTACTTAATCATTGAGCATATTACAATCTAATATCTCATACATTTGTACTAATGAGATAATTATAACCTATTGTAAATTTACTTTTATTAATGTATAGTTATAGATCATTTTTTTATAAATACCTATATAAAACTTAAAACTGAAGTATATACATATATATATAACACCATTTGCAACATATACAAATGTTAATACAGTGATAAATAAAAAATAGTTACACATAATACAATAATCAAAGATTCAAACATTTTTTAAATATACAAATGATATATAGGAAATATCTAGTAAATAAACAGCAACAGAAGTTAAACAGTTTGACATTATTGTAACTGAATTCTCTATAAATATTTTCCCAAATAAAATTTGGAAACATCAACTGAAAGTTTTTAGCTAAATAAATATTTATGATGAACACTTTATAATATAAAAAAGAATGACAATTATATATATATATATATCAATAATCATTCTATATTTATAAAGTTTAATAACAGACAGTATATAAGAATTAACCTAAACATTATGCATAGAAGTCTAGAAGTCAATCTAAATCTATTGTTGTGTCCAGTGGCACTCTATTGCCTGCTGGATTGCATATATATATATATATATATATATATATATAATAACAATAAGGGTCCTAAGGCATAACAAAAATAATAATAAGATCAATATGACCTGTTTACAGTTCCTAAGTTTACTTTTGAATGTCCAGAGGTAAACTTCTCCACAAGGCTAAGTGAAGGAAGAAGTTGACTGGGGCACCCAAGGAAATGGCACATCTGCCTTTCAGGAGCTTCACATAGCAAGTGAGCTGTCTCCGTTCTATTGTAGATCTGTTTCTCTCTCTCATTTTTAGTGTAGACTCCCTTGATTGGCCATCCTCTGTCCACATAGTGATTATCTCTTTAGTTACACTATTCGATACCTGATTAGATAACACAATTACATTAGAATTGTCTATTTTAAACAATGACTTTGTTTACATTATTTAAATCCTTTGCTCAAATTTATCTAACTTTCTTGATAAGTTTATAGTTTTCATTAATTAAACTATTTATCTAGTCTAATGCTTTTAAAAATTTTGTGAATGCAATTGGCATCCACACACATACATTTAGTTTACCATTATAATTTTACAATTATAATATTATCTAACTAATAATTCGTATTTTATATATACATAAATATATACACACATTTAGCACACTTCCCCCAAGTTCAGAGATTCGTGTTTTATTTTTTTCCTATTCTCTGAACATAAAACATAATAAGTAAGGTAGGGGGGAATTTTTTTTCAGGCTTTTAATAATTTCATTTGAGACTGCATTGCTGTTACAGCTTTTCCCAAACATCCACTTGTTGTTGTCTTTTTCCTGAAACAGTTGCAGTGTTTGTTGACTAAATTCATCTTTCCACAACTGGCTGGTGTGTTTGCATAACATTCTTCTGTCTGCCATTCAGATGGACACCACTTGCTTGGTTAAGTGGTGTATGATTTCAGCCTTATTCCAATCTGTCAATTTTGTTTCTAACCCAGATGTATTCTCTAGATACAAATTTGTAGTTTGGGACAGGTACTTCATACTCCTCAGGTGACTTACTTTCTGCAAACTTGGTTCACAATCTATGATCAAGATTTTTTGTGGGGTTGATTTCTCGACTTCTTTCAATGATTCAATTATCGCTGGAGGTATTTTCACATGTGATTGACACTTTTTATGTTTTTCCATAAACATTATGATGTCATTATTTTTGTTCATCGATAATTTAATTCCCAAGTGATTGAACCAATCATAGCCAATGAGGGGATTTATTGGGGCATGAATTATATATAATGGTAATTTTTTTTTGCCATTGTAGGAATTAATTGCAGCCTGAATTGCTTCTTTAATCTTTATGGCCTTGCCATTGATGTCTTCTTTCAATTTGGCATGCATAAATCTAGGTGGCTGCATCATATCTGCCATGATAGTTTTCCAATCTTTAATGGACAGTAAAAACACCCCACTACTGCTGTCAATTTCCATCAATAAGGTTTTTCTGAAAATGTTGACAGTCATTTCAAATTTCTGTGATTTGTCCAAAGGCAGGTTATTAATCACCAAAAATTCCTCTTGTTTAGGTTTTCTAGTAGAACGCTCTTGGCTGTCATTACTTGTGTAATTATCAAATTTCTTATTTTGGCACATTTTTTCCAAATGGCAAACTTTATTACAGTGTTTACAGCATTACTTATAAAAACACTCCCATGCCATATGACCTAATTTTACACAGAAAAACCACTTAATTCGACTTTTCTTAATATCAGTTATTCCACTTTGATCAGGCATCCTTCTTTTGGGTTTGTTGACTTTGTGGATTTCATAAGGATCATTGTCCTCTACCTTCATGGCCACAAATTCTTTAGCTTACTGTAACACAAGTTCATGAGCTATACCATGTTTGATAGCTTCTTTAAAATTGATATCCTTATCTGCCAATAACTGCTGTCTCAGACTGTCACTGCTCATACCACATAAAAATTGTTTGAGGAGCCTCCAGGTATGAGTCGTAGACACAGTTTTTTGCAAGTTCATGCAGAGTAGCATCATAATCTTGTGTTCTTGTCTGTGATTTCTGAAGTGGAGTCTGGAGATGTGTCTAGACTCATGTGGATTAAAATAGTCAGCCAAAGATCTTTGATCTGTTCGAATGTTAATTCTTCCAGGGTTTGGGTTCACAAAGCCTATTTGCAATTTGGATGACCCCTTTTCCAGTGAAACACAATAAGGTTGCTGTTTTACATTTATTGTCATTTACTCTGTTAATAATTAAAAGTTTTTCTATTTGTTGGATGTACAGGAGCCACTCACTTGCCTCTCTGATATCAAATTCAGATATTGCCAGCTGCATTACAGACTTAATCAATTTAGCAAAAAATATTTTTTTTAGTAATTTATCCACTAATGAAATCAATTATTTAGATGCCAACATATTCGGCTGTCAATGTGCTAATTGTTATTACTGACAATTTTGCAATTTGCTGAGGATTAGACCATTGAGGTTCATAATCAAGATTATGACTGTGTCAATTGCTGTGTCCAGCAGCACTCTATTGTCTGCTGGATTGAAAATATATATAACGCAAATATATAATAACAATAAGAGCCCGAAGGCTTAAAAAATAATAATAAAGTCAATACAATCTGTTTACAGTTCCTAAGTTTACTTTTAAATGTCCAGAGGTAAACTCTGCAAGGCTAAGTGAAGGAAGGAGCTGACTGGAGCACCTGAGGAAGTGGCATATCTGCCTTTCAGGAGCTTCATTTAGCAAATGAGCTGTCTCCGTTCTATTCTAGATCTGTTTCCCTCTCTCATTGTTTTTAGTGTAGACTCCCTTGATTGGCCATCTGCTGCCCACATAGTGGTCATCTCTTTAGTTACACTATTCGATACCTGATCAGATAACACAATTACCTTAGTATTGTCTATTTTAAGCAATGGCTTTGTTTACTTTATTTAAATCCTTTGCTCAAATTTATCTAACTTTCTGGATAAGTTTATAGTTTTTCATTTAAACTATTTAATTAGTCTAATGCTTTTGTAAAATATTATAAATACCATTGACATCCATGCACATACATCTAGTTTACCATTATAATTTTACAATTCTAATATTATGTAACTAATAATACGTATTTTGTGTATACATTTAATCATAAGGCAAAATTTTTTACTAAATAATTATATATCCATGGCCATTCAGTCAATTGGCAGCTGGATAATTTTAATGTTAAAGAGGGAAAACACTAATAACTTCAAGAGTTCATTTTACTCTGAATAATGATAATACTATTAGTAAAAGATTAGTAAAGCAACTGGATATTTTACAGAGATTTAATATACACAAATATCTCTTTAACTCTATAATTTTGTAAAAACGTTATTGCTCACACACATTTTTCTGAGATAATGAATTTCCAGAATAACAGAAGTGACTACAGAAGATAACTTAAACTCAGTATTTTGTACATTATTTGCTGTACTTTTTTGTAATGCTATTTTTTCTCTTTATTTTTTCTACGACTTCTCTATTAGAAGTTTTGCAGTCAATTTTAATAACTTTACTAATTTGCATATTGTTAGATATTATTGCTATGTAAATTAAAATATATACTGTAGTTTAATTCTATTTTCTGAATATCAATTAGTTATTTCTTTTCTAAAATATTCTGGTAATATCAATATTTTAAATCTGTATATATACATTTTTATTTATGCTTTAATAAAACACACATGTACAGACATAGCAATAATGAAACAAGTAATCAATATTGCATAAACAAAAAAACATGTGATATGACTTGACCAAGATAAGCTAGAATCAAAAAAAATAACCTGAAAATCAATATCATATTCCCCCCACAAAATAAGAATGGAGTTTATATTAATTTTTGCTCCAAAGAATGGCATGGGATATCTTATTTTGTCATGTACAAAAATCTATATTTATTAAATATTACTAATTTTAACAGCATGTAAATAACATTTCCTACTCAATGAATATATATATATATATATATATATATATATATATATATATATATATATATATATATATATATATATATATATAAAATATATAGAATTATGATTCTTTACAAGAATATTAGAAGTTATTTATGTGCTATTGAAATTAGTGATATTTAATTAAAAATAATATATGAAACATTAAGCTGGCTTGATTAATTTCTGAACTAAGATCACTGCTAATAATAAATTTTAGCCTTTTCAGATAACAATGTTGATTTTTTTACAATATATACAATTGAAAGTCACATTAAAAAGAATTCTTATATCAGACTGAATGAAAGAGCATTGATAAATAAAAAGTAAAATTGTATTTGCAAATTTATTAAAATGCTTAGTTATGAGTTGGCCTGCCAAATAATTCTGAGTAATATATATTCAAGTATAAAAATCGATATTTATATTCATTTATGTATTCATTACTTTATGATTCAATATGCCCGCCATGTGTTTCAATGGAAAATGAAATCCTTCCATTCGGCTGACAATCTTAACTAGGCCTTACCTTTGGGGTAGGGTTTATATTATCAGAATCCTGAAAAATCATGTTGGGGCTTATTTTTTAATTAGGTATTTTTTCAATGAAACATGGTAATTATATGTAAAAATGATATTATCACAAGTACAAATGCTATTGCAATGAGATTGCATTCAATGATTTTAAATAAATATGAAAAGTATTTATAACAAAAGTGAATACCTTTTTATTTTATTATGGTTGCCATTAAATAATTTAGCATAAGTCAGTTGCTAATTAAAGCCAGATCCTTACTAATGATCTGTTCATGAATAATATCTATAAAACATCACAAGAAAGAGCAATAACATCTTCAAAAACATAAATAATAGTAACAACAATAATAATATAATTATTATCATCATTATTATTTTTATTGTTGTGGCTGTTGTTGAGTTATTAGAATTATTGCAAGGCTACATGATGTTCAAATATCAAATAATGGCATAAAAATAATGCTTTCACTCAATTTATTACATTTATTTTCTATTTAGTTCAGCTGGACATCAACCACTGTATCTTTAACTAACTTGATTTCCCCATCATTAGTAAACATTTCTTATTTATTTCAAAAGAGCATCATTATCCATGGTTTTAAAACACTGTATTAATTTTATTATAAGTAATAATAGTCTCTAGATTTTTTTAAAATTTTTTTTTTCAATAAAGCTGTTATTGACATTTTATTGGGAAAAAATCTGAAGAGATCCAAGTGGTATGCACAGTAAGCTTAGATCTAAGGAGAAATTGCCTTAAATTTAAGAGATAGTGCATTATTTATCACAGAAAAAAATACCCTTTGGGTAATTAATTTCATTTTGATCAAGTTTTCACTCAAAAATATGATTCTTTGCTTGGTTTATAAAATATCTTTGATCATTTTACACACTAATTGGTTGACTATTATCCAAAACAAAAGAAATACATATGTAAACTTTCAATTTATTAATTTCTTTTTTATTTTTAAAAATATTGGCATAGTGTTAAAATCTTTCAATATTGTAATTATTGCAAAGAAGATATCAGATTTTAAAGCAGAACTCAAGAGATCTATTAATAATGTACATTTGTTCATTCATATTTAAAAAAAAAAACATTAAATAAAAACATTTTGTCATTAAGAGTGTTTACATTAACTTGTTTGATGATATGTATGAAACATTGTTTGATTTATAAGTCAATTTTTAAATATTTAAAAATGTCAAATGTGATTATTTAGAATATTATTTGTTTGTTTATAAAATCAAATTAAAAATAAATCAAGTTCAATGTATTGAGTTTTATTATAAAATAAAAATTTTACATAGTAGTGAAGATTGAGCATTTTCAAATTGAGCATTTTCAAAAATTGTCATTAAATGGAATAAAAAAATGTCAAATTGTTAATCAGTTAGCATTTAAGTATGTCACTCTATCCTAGCATCTCGGGATATAGAATTATTAGAATGTATTATCTAAAGATCAAAATAAAAATCAATTTATAGTTTCAATTCTAATAATATTAAGAGTATAAAAATTTTTCTTTGAAAATAATTTACTGAAAATAACTAATATAGATTTAAGTAAATGTTATATATATATACTGCAAAATTCATATTTAAAAAAAAAAAAAAACACACATGTCGCCATGTACAATTAATCAATATTTTAAATTTGGAAAAAAATACTTCTATTAAATTTTGATGATATGTATATTAATTATCTGACATTTTAGTCAATACCATCTGGCTTGTTTTGTAAATAACAAAGAATGGCATCTATTAAAAAAATATTTGAAACCTATATCAATCCCTGTCATTAGAATTAATTTTGCCATTCTGCCACTGCAAGAAGGGCCTTTTTCTGAAATTATGCTTATTTGTTTGCTTATTTAAAAATTGACGAATAAAATTTATTATTTTTGTTTTTTATGTGCATAAGCAATTATGATATTAAATGGGCTTTAAGTCTATAAATGTGATTCTATTATCATTATATATATATATTATATTTAATGCTTTCATGGTTATATGATGCAAATACAATAGTTATTGGGTTAAACAATATGTTAGTTTTGATTAATTCTCAACGTTTTGATGAAATAGCAGCCACCATTGTCAAGGTTAACTTTTAAAAAAAAATCTATTAGATCTCAAATAGTAACTAGATTGAATGTGAGGTAAAGAATGAGAATGAACGTGGAATAGTTGAGCATTCAGAATATGTGAATTAACAAAATGTTTATTTTCTTCAGTTTCAACATTAATTGTTTTCAGGTTTATATTAGAAGAAAGAGATAAAATAAGTGGACTCCATAAGGCTGGAATATGTAGTACTTCATCAGCTCTATTTAAACCAATTGCTCTTTTTCATATTTCAATCAACTCCCTCATGGTTCTTAATTCATACTTTTTCAAATTAGCAAGTATTTTGGCATCATCAAAATCAGGTTTGTGACCAATTTTTAAGAAATGTGAAGTAAAAACTGATGTATTTAATTTGTGATTAAAGGCATTTTTATGTTCATTAATTCTAACATTAATTTATCTATTAGACTGATCTACATAGCCTTTTATTTCAATTTTTTTTAGAAATTGGTCACAAATTGCTAATTTTTAAAAGTGTGAATTAAGAATAAGGAATAAGTCAATCGAAATATTAAAAAGACCGACTGGTTTAAATAGAGCTGATGAAGCACAATATATTTCATCCAGTCTTATGGAGACCACTTATTTTATCTCTTCTAATATAAACTTGAAAACAATTAATGGTGGAACAAAAAAAAAATATTTTGTTAATTCACATATTCTGAAGGCTCAACTACTTCATGCTCAATCTTATTCTTTACCTCACACTCAATCTTGTTATTATTTGAGATCTAACAGTTTTTTTTTTTTTGAAAAGTTAAAGTTGATAATGGCAGATGCTATTTTGTCAAAATGTTAGGAATTAATCAAAACTAACACATGGTTTAATCCAAAAAAAATTTGTTTTTAATTAACGGACATTATATATATATATATATATAAATTCACGCTTGCAATCTGATAGAAACGTTTTGCATAAACACTTGAGAGTCAGTGTTTTAGATCTAGTTTCTATACTCTATCCCCCACTGAGGATAGCAAACCAGCTTGAAATCAGCTGATCTGGGGGTGAGCAAATGAAAGAGGTAGTTAATTTCTGACTCTTTTTTCGTTTATGTAAAACAAATCTTACACTTGTTCGGCGGTTTTGGTATAGCGCCATCTTTTGGACATAAATAACAAGTGATAGCAGGTTACGTGATTAACTTGTATTTGTTTTTTCATAAATGTACCTTTAGAGTTTTCTTGCAATGATATATATTGCAGATACTTTGATTATATGGTGATTCTGAACTGAGATCAGACCCATATAAATATCTAGCTTGCTAGGCTGGGTTTGAAGACTTTACCGGTCTGAAAAATTCACGCTTGCAATCTGATAGAAACGTTTTGCATAAACACTTGAGAGTCAGTGTTTTAGATCTAGTTTCTATACTCTATCCCCCACTGAGGATAGCAAACCAGCTTGAAATCAGCTGATCTGGGGGTGAGCAAATGAAAGAGGTAGTCAATTTCTGACTCTTTTTTCGTTTATGTAAAACAAATCTTACACTTGTTCGGCGGTTTTGGTATAGCGCCATCTTTTGGACATAAATAACAAGTGATAGCAGGTTACGTGATTAACTTGTATTTGTTTTTTTATATATATATATATAACTCTCATGAGAAGATGCTTAGTTACTGATGAGGATTTAGAGAAGTTGTAAATCTTTAAATTCTTATTCACAAAAAAAATATCTGGTCTGGTTTACTAATCATATAAAATCTCAGTTGTTAAGCAAAAGTGACTGTTTTTTAGATTATCTCAAATCAGATTTTGATTACTTATTCCTTGTTACATCTTAGCTGAAAATTTATTCTATTTTAATATTAAAAAAATGCCATTATAATTTCAGTTGTTTATGTATGTAAATATAAGTCATGGATTCTGTGCTTACAACATTAAGATTCTTTATTCACCAAGACATCATATTTCTATTATATTATAGTCATGTTTTATTGTCAGCATCTTAATTATTCATTCAGAAAATATGATTAATTTGGGGCATGTACATTTTAGTTCATATTGGCTAGTCAGCTATTTAGTAATCAACACTAAATGGTCAATTGCAATAATTATTGATCACACATCTGAAACAAAAATCTTACATTTGTATTTAAGTTGAAATTATTTTAAATAATCATTTAGCATAAATTAAAACTCCAGATCAGTGGTATTAAAAGGTTGAAAGGATATTCACAAATTGGTACACACATAATCTCTCCCTGTAAGAGTATTTTTTAAATTTCTATCTTTATTTGATATGTTGTAATTATAATTATGTGTTTTTTACATTTTTTAATCCTTTGTATATCTAACTTTAGCAGAACAAATAGTAAATCTGGATTAAATTTTAGTCAAATAATTACTTATACACTTTAACAGCTTATAGAAAATTATATTAATTATTTAATAGACCCAACATTAAAAAGAAATGCAATTCAAGCCTAAAGCATCCTAAAACTGATTTATAGCCTCTTATTTAAGCAAGATATTTAGGTTAAATGAAGACAACACACTACTTATATTCTCTGGATTTGTACTATCCAGGCTAAAAGCAGAAATCTTCAAATGTTTTTTAGGATTTGAACAAAAAGTTATCAAACTATCCAATAATATAGATATGAAAATCACTCAGAATTCCATCTATTTTTAGAATCAATAGCAATTAAGACACTGTGACTATAAAATTGTTGAAAAAAAGTTGCCACACATAGATTTCTGATAGCTATTCTTAAATATATTAGTATTCAAAAATAATAAGAATTGTGGATGAGATAGGTATCATTAATCTTATTCAAGTTTAACTCTTTCAAGTTAGACAAGTAAAAATCAAAATACATTTGGTTTCTACTAAAACTTTATTCAAGCCAATTATGTTTTTAATGACTATATGGGTCATATCTTCTGTAAGGCAATTCTTATTAATCTATTCAATTAGATGTCAGAAAAGTTCAAACATAAAGTGTTTGCTTCATCTCAATTATCTTCTGTGAAAACGTTAATTGTGACTACTATATAATGAATAAGAAATAACTAATTCAAGTAAAAAAAAGATAATGCTTTGCTGATCTATGCTGTATTTTTTTATTAAAATTTAGTTTACAAAAGCAGTTCTATAAAAAAATTTATAAAAATAAAATTACATATCAAACTCTCACACCTCCAGATATATATGCAGCCACATGGAGCTTAATAACCTTATTGATACCACTGTAACCAATAATCCCTAATATTAGGATATAGTTTTGTTTAATATCTAATATATATATATATATATATATATATATATATTATATGAGTAAATATATATATAATATATATATATATATATATATATATATATAATTAACCATATAGTTTACTCATTTAAAAATTAATATATAACAAATCAACCCTTCCAATTGAATACTAACACTTAAAACCATTTTAAATCTAACAGACATTTTATATCCTAATTAATTTTCTACCAATTGTATATAATTAATTTTGAAACTTGTTTTATACAGATACTCAGTGCCAACTAAATGATAACATGCATATATATGTAATAGGTTAGCCTAATATAAACTGTGTAACTATATATTTTGACAATAATGATTATGTTAAAAGTAAAGTTTATAAAACTCTAAATTAAATTTATATCTGAACAAATGTACATGTTTCTGCATGGATTTTGACAATGTCTCCTGTCTGAGGAAGATATAAATATTTAGAAACTGGCTGTGACCATCTGCAGGCATTATTGTATTGCCATTTGACAATTTATTTTCTTAACCTTAAAAATGAGACAGAAATAATATAGGCCACAATGATATAGTGCCAAAGCATTTTTTGAAAATATAACTCTTTATTTAAAAATTTTAATTTCATACTGGTTAATGCATCCATCCACTAATATCTTCAATATAATGTTTGAATTCAGGTTAAATAAAACTTTAAATTTTTATGGTATCAAACAAGTTAAGAAATTCTCTTTCATATAATCCATTAGCAAGCATTTAATATTAGTATAAATATTTATCTATCTTTTCTTGGCTAAAAGTCAAAACAAGAAAGAAAAACCATAAAACCATCACAAAATCCTTCTGGATAATGACTTTTCATTCACTAATTCTGTATTGAAAAATTGTTAAACTGACTTTTGCTTTGCAGTATGTTATTGAAAAAGCTTGTTTTGCCTTTATCAGTTTTCTTTTCTCAATTATATATATATATATATATATATATATATATATATATATATATATATATATATATATATATATATATATATATATATATAAAGAACTGTCTTATATTAAATGGGACATTATTGGACTTTGTGAAGTTAGAAGAAAAGGTGAAGAAACAATTGATTTAAAAAGTGGACATATACTCTATTATAAAGGCACAAATATTGGAAATACAAGTGGAGTAGGATTCGTTATAAATAAAAAATGGAAGAATAACATTGTGGAGATTGATGGTGTATCGGACAGAGAAGCAAGATTAGTTTTACAACTTAATAGCAGATACCAAATGCAGATAATTCAGGTTTATGCCCCAACAAGTTCTCATAGTGATGAAGTAGTAGAAGATTTTTATATGGATGTACAAAAGGCTTTTGATCAGAGTAAACAACATTTTAAAATTGTTATGGGAGACTTTAATGCTAGAATTGGTAAACAAATGAAAGATGAAAATGCTGTAGGTAATTTTGATTATGGTAATAGAAATGAGAGAGGACATAGACTTGTGGAGTTTTCAGAAAAGGAAAAAACTTTATATTATGAATTCTTTTTTTGAAAAAAATGTTAAAAGAAAATGAATATGGAAGCATCCAAATGAAAGTACAGCAGAATTGGATTAAATTTTGATTAATAGAAAATACATATTTCAAGATTGTAATGTTCTTAATAAATTTAACACAGGAAGTGATCATCGATTAGTAAAATGCAAAATACATGTTAATGCAAAAGTAGAGAGACAAAAATTATTAAGAAAAACAATATTTACAGTTGATATTCCTAATCTTCAGAAACATTCTAATGAATTTAAATTAGAACTTACAAATCGATATCAAGTATTATTAGATTTTGAACATGATTCAGATTTGAATGATATTAACAGGAAAATAACTGATACACTTTTAAAAAATTCAACAGAGATAGCTGGTAGAAAAAAGCAGCAATTGACCAATAAAATTTCTACTGAGACTAGAGAATTTATGAAAAAAAGAAGGAACATGAGAATATACAACAATGATGCATTAAAAAGGATTGAATATCTCAAATTTTGTAAAATGGTGTGGAAAAGAGTTGAAAATGATATAAGAAAGTATAATTGTGAACTAGCAAGGAAAGCTGTAGAAGAGAATAAAAGTCTAAAGAGTGTAAATCAACATTTTGGTATTGGTAGAAAATTTATATCTGCAATAAGAAAAAAAGATGGCATTATTACTAAAAAGAGAGATGACATCATGAAATGTGTAAAAGACTTCTATCAAGAATTATATAGTAATAAAGAACAAGTGCCTCCTATACCTATTATATCTTCCAAATTGCCCAGAATTTTGAATGAGGAAGTGAGACATGCAATTAAATTTATGAAGAAAGGGAAGGTTCCAGGTAATGATGGAATTATAATTGATATATTAAAAGAAGCAGGTGAAGAAACAGAATTTTTTTTAGCAAAGTTATATACCAAATGTCTAAATGATAAAGAAGTACCAGATGATTGGAAGAATGCAGTAATAATATTAATATTTAAAAAAGGTGATAAAGAAGATATTAGAAATTACAGACCTATCAGTCTTTTATCAGTGTTATACAAAATTTTTACTAAGATAATTATAACTTGTCTACAGAAAACATTGAATTTCCACCAATCAAGAGAGCAAGCTGGTTTTAAAAGTGGTTTTAGTACAGTAGATCATATCCAGGTATTGAGAGAAGTTATAGAAAGGACAAATGAATATGAGTTTCCATTATGCTTAGGATTTGTAGATTATGAAAAGGCATTTGATTCTATAAACATTTCTTCAGGGATTAAAGCATTGGATCATCAAGATGTAGATCCAGGATATTGTCATATTTTAAAGAATATTTATAAAAATGCAACAGCAACAATTAGATTACATAGTGATAATAGGAAAATCAACATTAAAAAGGGTGTAAGACAGGGTGACTATACCTCCAAAACTTTTTACAGCAGTGCTGCAAGAATTATTTTGTGGATTAAAATGGGTAGTTAAAGGGGTGAAAGTAAATGGAGATTATTTAAGTCATTTCGATTTTGCAGATGATGTAGTTGTTTTTGCAAATAATGCTGTGGAGTTACAGGAAATGTTGCAGGAGTTATCAGATGAAAGTAGGAAAGTAGGACTAAAGATAAATGTTAAAAAGACTAAAGTAATATTTAATAGATTTTCTCAAAATATGAAAATAAAGATTGATTATGATGAGTTAGAAGAAGTTAACAGTTACAAATACCTTTGTCAGATTATTAATACAGATGGAAACATAATGGATGAAATTAATCATAGAATTAAAGTTGGTTGGAGAGCTTTTGGTAGAAATAACTTGATACTAAAAGGAAATATGCCTATATGTTTGAAAGGAAGGTTTTTAATAAATGTGTTTTTCCAGTTCTTACTTATGGATCTGAGACTTGGACACTTAATAGAAGAGCAATACAGAGACTTCAGACCACTCAAAGAAGTATGGAGAGATGCATGTTGGGAGTAACAAGAAGAGATTGAAAATGCAAGGTATGGGTAAGAAAACAAACAGGTGTTACTGACCTCATTGAAAAAATTAAAAGACTGAAGTGGAGTTGGGCTGGAAATATTGCTAGAAAAGATGATAATTGATGGACAATTGAAATTTTAAACTGGATTCCAAGAGATTGTAAAAGACCAAAAAAGAGACCACATGTGAGATGGATGGATGAAATAAGAAAGTGTGCAGGGGTGATGTGGAGAAGAGAAGCTCAAGATAGGAAAAGATGGATTGAACTTGGAGAGACCTTCATCCTGCAGTGGATTGATAATGGTTGATGATTATCATGATGATATATATATATATATATATATAAATTCAATATCCCCATGGACAAATCATGATGATATATATATATATATATATATAAATTCAATATCCCCATGGACAAATGAATTCATAGTATTATTTCTGGGAGCTTCTGGGTAATAAAATTTTATTAGCCAAATAGCTGACATTTCAGTACAATAACACATTATTTTCTTCAAAGCTTCTTTATTCTCAAATCATAAGAAGAAATTCTGAAGCAAGTACTTGTTATTATAATTAAATGCTAAAATAATTATAATAATAAACATATCAAAAAAAATCTGAGATCATTATATCAATGTTGATCATCATCAACAATTTGTATCATCTTGTATTATGAGTGTACATAGTAATCATCATAAAATTTATAAAGTGACTGAACTTTAAAAGTAATCTTTATAATCACAGCACAATCTAAAAAGTACACCATAGACATCAAACATAAATACCCATATATACACAACAATCATTATGTCTGAGATAGATTTGGCCTTAATAACTATAAAGAAGAGAAAATATACCATACTTACACTATCTTAGCATTAAATAAATTTATGGGAATAAATTTAAAATAATGATTATAGTCAAAGAAATCCAGAAAAATTACTGGAATCATATTATTTCAATTGCACAACCATCTATTGAAACATTTCCCTTTTTTTAAAAAAAATAGCACACTCATGTACTTTTTAACATTGATTTTTTTAATTAAAAAAAATCTAAAGAGGTCAGTATAATTGAAAAGTGGCAAACTTAAAATATTTTACTCCTGCTTTCACATCTTTGATGAATTTGCTTTTTTGCAGTTCATTTTAAGATCATTTATGAGATTAGTTTGAGAAAATGTTTTGAATAACTAAAAACTTTATTTTATTTTTTGTAAAGTTTATTTATTCACAATTATTTTTACACAATAATTGTATAATAAATACTTCATTACATATTTATCTTATATATTTATGTTGTATTTTTAAAAACAAAAAAAGACAATGGAAATATGATCACCCTATCTTATGAATTGATTGTGTATATGTTATTATTGACCCTGTGCTTGGAATTATTGAGCTATTGTACAAAATTAATGCAAAATTTGATAGATTTACCAGAGATTAACATGTATTTATTTTCATTTTAAAAGTAAAAAAAAGATTTTGTTTGTTTTCTGAAATTACTCTGTGCCTGCTGACTATTCAATGACAACCACATTCTTTTTTATCATTGCCAACTCATTTTTTTCAATATTGCAAGATTCAGATACAATTATTTACTCTTCATTTTATTGTAAATATATATTTCTATCAAATGAGTATAATTTATTGAAATCTAATATATTAAAATCAAAAATTGAAAGCTTACAACAAGTTTCATCAGAGAGAACAAACAATCATAGGAGATTTAATAAATTTATTAATTAGAAATAATAATAATAATAATAATAATAATAATAATAATAATAATAATAATAATAATAATAATAATAATAATAATAATAATAATAATAATAATAATAATAATAATAATAATAATAATAATAATAATAATAATAATAAATGAAATGTGTTATCTATACTGTGGCCTCAACTTTCTCTGCGCACTATTTCACTTATTTAACCTTAACAAACTCTCATTTAGTTCAAGTAGCTAGTCAATTGAATTTTATACTAACTTTAGGATCAAATATACCTGGGCGCCAAATTGCAGCTATAAATTGTAATGCCCACCAGAGATCATCATCATTAGCCATATTTAGGACTATAGAAGATACTGGAGAAAGTAATTAAATTGTCTCTCAAAAAATAATAATATTGATCAAACCATTCAACCTATGTGGTCTTAATTTCAATCCTAGCATTAGTCATGCAAATATTTCAGGATAACTTTATTATAAAATTCATAATAATGAGACAACTTTCTTCTACAACTTTATTATAAATATCAGATCTCGAGTGGTAACTACAGAAAATATTATATACATTTCTCATTTATATCTGACTGGAAATAAATCAGTAATTGATGCAGAGAACTCGTAATCTATGTTTATAATATAAAATTATTATTTTATTTAATACTAGATAAAAATTTATCATAAATAAATCCTCCCCATTTAATTCCATTACTTTATTTTTCATTCTCAGCATCTATCACTTTTATTAGCTACAATTATATAACATGGAATGTCTATGTTATGTTCTCTAATCTGAGAATCCCTAATCCTATTTCTCTAAACACGTAAATTAACCTGTCAATTGACTATCAATTCCTGATCCCTATTTTAATAACAGTGTAATAATTTTATGATAATATGCTACTTAACTTCCAAACTAGCTCTTAGATTAATATTCGAACTGCTCTTTCTCAAGGTCTAGATCTGTCAAGAGGTGCCCTTATAAGCGATTACATTGTAATGGATATGATTCCAAATATGCTAAGTTGGATTTTGATACGAATTTACTATTGGGAATCACTCTAAACACCGAGAGCAGGAAAGGGATTTTATGTTTGCTCCCAATATTCGCAACATTACAACAAACCAAAAGATTAAATTTATTAAATTTAACTTAATTATTCCCTGTCATTTTATTCTATATCATATAATCTATTAAACAAATTTTAATTAATAATTTTAAATCTATTATATTTTGCCAAAGTAAACTATGGAAGTAGAACATGGACATTAATCATATAAATCGATCTAAAATTACTTATGAAAGTAAAATATGGAAATAAATCATAAAATTAGATTATGCTAATTGATTATGTGAAAATAAATTATATAAAAGTGACTTATACAAAAATGAATTATGTGAATGGAATATGGAAACAATATAATAATGACTACTGCAAATCAATCATGGAAATAAATTATCAATATAAAATGAGTTATGTGAATCAAATATGAAAATAATCAATATAAAAACCAATACTGTAAATCAATCATGGAAATAAATTATCAATAGAAAAATGAATAATTAAATTTAACTATGAACTAATATTACTTTAAATATAGGTGCTGGATGAGATTCTGGAGATATTTGAAACATCAAAACACAAGATGCAATATAATTTTATAACAACAATAAATCTTTATTACATTAAAGATAATGATAATAAATAAAAATAAAAACACATTTAAATATATTATTGTGACACTCAAATATATGATTCAGATCTACTAAAGACTATGGTTCAAATACATGTTTAAATTAACTAATTTTCTGAATGACTTATTTATTGTTTTGACCCATTTATTTATCAAAGAAATAAATAATAATAATAAACAAACACAAATGCTTATGCATGGAATCAGAATTCCATTTTTTTTTTAACTTTAAGAAAACCTATATCTTGAAAGAGAAGAAAACCTACAAATTTCTACTTCCCCCCTTTTTATTGTAATCATTGTCCATTGGACTCTTCCAAAATAATTTATTCATTTAAATTATTCTCACTAGCAATGTTAAATAATCATTAATTTCTAAATAATTTCAACAAGCAATAACTTTTACATTTCTGATGAAGAAGGATGACATGCCATGAAAAATCCCCTACTGATCTTGCAGATGGGTTTAAATTCAAAAACCTATACTTTTATGTTCATGCCTGTCAGATCTTTATGTTTTTGACCGTATATATCTTGATAGGTCAGTATGTCGATCCAGCTTGATGATCCCCAATTTACCATCATTCACAAAAATCAACACATATCGGTTAGTTCATTAATTAAAATCTTTGTCATTCCCCAAATACATATACATCTGACTGAATCCTTATCCTGTCAGAGCAACTATTATTCTGTCCCACATAAGAAAAAAAACAACTCTTTATATCCTTCACTATCAGGCAATATTTTATAATGTGCACACAGCAGCGCCTTGGTAAGGGAAACTCCTAACTTCCAATGTTGGCTTTAGCCAGAGAGAGAGAGGTCATCTCTTGAGACCTAAAATTGTGTTGAGAACTCTTGTCTATACACTTATTCAATATAGGCATGCACAACATTTTCTACAACTTGAACAAGTTTATTAATAATTCCCTCCCTTAACAAAATAAATGGAGTGAAACTCGATCATCTCCTACTGCCATGGTAAATAAATCATGAGACAGCCATTTCCCATCTATGAGGTGGTAAGATAACTCTACCTCAGGAACAACAAGCATTTATTGCTTTATATATGCCCATAAAAACATTGATTGCAATCCAGATAAATGACAAAGACTAACCAGATCCCAAATCAAAACATATATGAATTATTTCAATTTTAGACAGACAAGCCAACAACTTACACCCAATATTTCTATTAATAACAGATCAACAACACTTATAGCATAATTATGGTTTTCCACATGATCATCCATATCACTTCATATCTAATATTAAGCACAAATTAAAATTTTGTGAAGAATAAAAAAATATTTTATATCATTTCTGTCTTTTCTTTTTAAATTTAAATTTACATAAGCATTTATACTTCAATTGGATCAAAATCATTTTTTCCTCTTTCCTTTACACATTTTAAAACACAAATAAAAACAAAATTATTAATTAAGATAATCAAGTGGTTAGACATGCGACATATTATATAAACAAAATGAAATAAAAAAAATATCAAACATTATGATAATCTCTTTCCAATGTCTTTTCCTTTGATTGTATTCAGTTCACTTTATTTGGAGATAGCTTATATAGATGCACAACATAGATAGTTATTTTTACTCAAATGTATATAAAAACATGTAGACAGTTATTTTAAAACAAATGTATGAAAAGTAGATAGTTATTTCAAATCAAATGTATATAAAAACACACAGGCAGTTATTTGAATCAAAATTTATAAAAATGGAGAGTTATTTTAAATCAAATGTAGCTACAGGATAATTAATAAATTTTAAAAGAGTTCTGTTGATTACCTTCCATTTTGATGAGCTTCTTTCTGGGTTTGAATACATTTGTTTCTTTTTCTTCTTTTCCATTTTTAAGCTTAAATTTTAGACAACAAGTAGATTCTGATTACTAAACACGAATTAACTTTTTAAACATTATACAGAAGTTTGCTGCAGTTTCTTCAAACAAATTTTAACTAGCCAAATAATTATTGTAATCTGAATTGGTCTTTTAATATTATATAATAGTTTGACAGCTCTCTCCTTAAATGAATTTTTAATAAGCCAAAGAGACGGATTATGGTGTTCAGCAGAGCATATCTTATTAGAAGTTGACTTGTTTCATAATTGATTTGAGAAAGAAAAAAATGTGCACCACTTATATATGAATTAGAAATTCATATTTTGGTATACTGTAATACTTGAATACATTATTAAACTCTGAGAAAGAAAATTAAAAAAAATCGGGGAAAACCTTCAGAGAAAGATTAATTTTAGTTAGCCCTTTCTTCTCAATTAGCAAAAGTGCCCCTGATTCACTCTCTCCCCCCTTTTTATATTCACCTCGATGGGGAAGAAAAAACAGCTGTTAACCCTTCCCCCTCCAGGTGGTTCCTATCAAATCTTAATCAAGATTCCATCTCAGAATGAACAATTTCTTACTTGTCAATTTTGACAACTTTTTCTTATCTTAAACTTTATCTTTTGAGTTAACACATTATTGATTAATTTATGGAAAAGCAATCAAAAGAAAATCTAATCAAAAGATAAGCTTATTAACACTTTTTGGTAGAACAAATGTTACATTTCTTTTGATCTAAATAATTTCTTATTTAGATTTACATTTTAGAGTTAGAAATAATAAATCAGAACAGATTCATTTATTTTTCCCTTTTCACACTTATCATGAAATAATATAGAAAATTATATCAATTTATATAAAAGAAAAAAATCAAACCCATATATCTGTATTACACACACATACATGTGCAGACCATTCAATAGAAAACTGCTTATTCAGACTACATGAACACAAAATATCCATTATAATTTTCTAATAATTACAAGCATAAAATCAATTATTACTTCTGATAATCATAAACATAAATATCCATTATGATTTTCTATAACTCTAAACTTATTCTCCTGAAAAGAAACTGTTAAACAAAAGCTACTGATAATCATTTCAATTTCAATTCTCACCAACTTTTTAGTAAATAAACATTAAAATTCATAAAGACTTTATCCTAGCCATATAAATATTTATTTCTCAATTATTATATTGGCAAATTATTATAGCAGCATATGAAAAAAAAATCAATCATCCACCCTGCATTAAATAATGCTAGCTACATTCTATACAAACACAAACTGTCTCTATATATGTTACTTTTTTAGCTAGCTAGTTATTGATTTCTCCAATAAAACTTTTTAACTTTTCTTACATCAAAAAAATTTTTTTTTGCCTATAATTAGTTTTATTTCTTACAATTGGTTTATAGATGAAATAAACCAAAGGTCACAATACATAGTAAAAAAATCATTTTGATTTTGACTATTTATAAATATCTCAAAATATTTCAATATATTGAAATATCAAATAATGAAATTTACAGATATATAAATAAGTAGTTTATGTAATACATATCTATAAACCTGCAAACATGTTAAAATAATAAATAGTACTTCAATTTAACAAAGCACAAATAAATTGTTAAATACAAATGTATGTGCATACATGTTCTAATATAAAAACAAAATACTTCACTTATTAATTTTAAATTGCCTTTACTATAAAAATCAAGTTATTTTTTTAAAAATTGTAAAGAAAAGTTCTTAACATTAAAAAACATTACTTATCTTTTAAAGTCCTGACAGTTCTTTTGTTTTTTTAACATTTTATTCACTCTTGCAAATTTTAAAAAAGTCACAATATTTGATTTTTTTTTTGTTTTTGTAAATTTGTAAAATAGATCTCGTACTGGACATACATATTAGAAATTGTTTTTTTTTAAATAAATGCTTTGATGCATATAAACAAAATAGTGTAGGTATTAAATATAACACTAAAATCTTACAAAATTAATAGGCTGGCTTTTGTTATAAATTGCTGATATAATTTATCTTGATTAAATAATTACACATCAGTGGTTATTCAACTCTATTCAACTTGCTCCAAACTTATCTTATCCAGTGTCAGCTGTCTAATACTCACATATGAGATTTGAATTTCCACAGAAAGGAGTCTCTTACTTTTATGACAATTGAATTTCCACAGAAAAGAGTCTCTTACTTTTATGAGAAATCAAAATCTATCAATGTAAAAACTAGCTACTGCTTTTCTACACCCCTTTCTATCTAATAATAATAAATTTATTTAGCCTCACTATTTATAATAATAAAGAGATATTTAAAAACAAAATAATTAAGAATTTCCATCTTGATTAATAAAAACAAGATAAGAACTTTTTTAATGTACATTTAATCCTTTAAAATAAAAACAACTTATAAGATTAACTGTAATTAATGTACACTATAAAAATAATTTATTTTTACTTAAAAATATTTTTTGTTATATTAAGAATTTTCTTCAAAATCAAAAATAAATATAATAAAAATATTTGTTTTAACTAGCTCTATTCTTTTTACATTTGATTTTAAACAATTTATAATCCTTAAAAAATATCACAAATTATTATTTAATCAATATTTCAATTATCCCAGACTACATTTTAAATAAATATATATAATGTCCCAACTCCTCACTGAAGAGACCCATAGGTCGAAACCGGTCTGGGGATGGGGACCATTTAAAATAAAAATGATTTGAATGCCTTCTCTTGTAGTAGCATTTATCATAAAAAAAAAAAAAAAAAAAGCTTGTTTAGAGCTATTAGCACGCTCTTAATTTTACATATTTGTAAGTGCAAGCTATATATAAGTCATGTGACATCTGACTTGTTACTATTACTATTATTATTTTGCTGTTGTGGCTTTAGCTAAATTAAAGAGCTAAGCCTACTAATATATGGAGTATCTGAATTAAGTTCAGTCCCATATGATTTTTTCAGTTGGAGAGCTGACTTTAAAGACATGTACATGTCTAAAAGTTTCAGATCTTCTTCTAACAATTATCTTTTAGATAAATGCTTTGCTTGAGTTGGTTTTTTTTTAGATCTAATGTCCCAACTCCTCACTGAAGAGACCCATAGGTCGAAACCGGTCTGGGGATGGGGACCATTTAAAATAAAAATGATTTGAATGCCTTCTCTTGTAGTAGCATTTATCATAAAAAAAAAAGCTTGTTTAGAGCTATTAGCATGCTCTTAATTTTACATATTTGTAAGTGCAAGCTATATATAAGTCATGTGACATCTGACTTGTTACTATTACTATTATTATTTTGCTGTTGTGGCTTTAGCTAAATTAAAGAGCTAAGCCTACTAATATATGGAGTATCTGAATTAAGTTCAGTCCCATATGATTTTTTCAGTTGGAGAGCTGACTTTAAAGACATGTAGATGTCTAAAAGTTTCAGATCTTCTTCTAACAATTATCTTTTAGATAAATGCTTTGCTCGAGTTGGTTTTTTAGATATAATGTCCCAACTCCTTACTGAAGAGACCCATAGGTCGAAACCGGTCTGGGGATGGGGACCATTTAAAATAAAAATGATTTGAATGCCTTTTCTTGTAGTAGCATTTATCATAAAAAAAAAAAAAAAAAAGCTTGTTTAGAGCTATTAGCACGCTCTTAATTTTACATATTTGTAAGTGCAAGCTATATATAAGTCATGTGACATCTGACTTGTTACTATTACAATAACCAATGAAGCAAGTCATATATAGTGTGATATTGCTTTTATGAGCTTGTATAAATTTTATCTATGCTTATTTCTACTTTTTCTTTCAAGTTTTAAATATATACGCTTACACATAGTACATTATGTGACATAAGACTATTCTGTTTCAACATATATATATATATATATATATATATATATATATATATATATATATTATTAAATTAAATATTTTATGGACTTATTATGATGTAAGTAATGGAAATTGAGGGGTTATATCCAAATACACAACCAGAAATAACTTTATCTTTGTCATTGCTAAGAAACTATCAATTATTCATTATTAGTTCTAAGTCTAAACAAGTTCTCTTTAATATCCTATTACTAAAGATCTTTTGTCTTGACTTTAATTCAAAGAAAAAAGAAATTATATACAGTACTGCTATTGACTTCACTATATTTTGTTCCAAATCTGTCTCACATTTAATGTATAATAGTTTACATTTTGTAGACAAACACTAATTAGAATAGAATACTGAACTGCAATTGTACAATAATTTTCAACACACACACATATATACATATATATATATATATATATATGTAATATACAAATCAATATATATATCAAAATACAGTACAATTTATATAAATTATATTCTTTTAGAAGTACTTTCGACTATACACTTTGTAGTCTTTATCAACTACGTTATATAGTTGATAAAGACTACAAAGTGTATAGTCGAAAGTACTTCTAAAAGAATATAATTTATATAAATTGTACTGTATTTTGATATATATATTGATTTGTATATTACATATATTGTGAAACGAATACAGATATCAAACTTTATTTATTATATATATATATATATATATAAATATATACAGATATCAAACTTTATTTATTATATATATATATATATATATAGTAATGGGATGGGTAAAATGGAGTGAACCTGGGATGATGGTACATCATTATCACTCTCAAGTAAACAAAATTTAAAATTAAATTACTTATTAATAATGTTATTAAATAAATAATGAGATAAATATTATATTTAAATAAGATATTATTAAAAAATGTTAAAGTAATGTTTAACATCTGAAATATATAAACTTTTTTTTATAAAAGTGCATGAGATCAATAGATCCCTGTGAGATCAGCCAGCTAGATCAAAAGAGTTCAGTTAACTCCTTAAAGCAACTATAATTAATTAGAAATCAACCAGCATTATAAATAAGTTAAGCAGTACTCAAAAGAAACCATTCATCATCATGAATGATCAATCAAAAATACAATAAAATCCACAGTTCATCTTGTGTTTGGATTTGAACTAAAAAAATATAAATCAACAGTCAATCTGGTGACTGGATTGGAAATGGATCTTCTGTAGACCAAGCTAACTATTGAGCCTTTAACCAGCTTGGGCAATTATTTAAACATAATTTTGGATGTACCACTTGAGTGCTAATCTATTAGAATACATAATTATCAAAACAATAATGCTGGAACATTAAAACATGCTGATCATCATCAATGCTTTGACCTCTTAGTAACATTAATGCAGTGGCCAACTATAAACTTCATTTCTACAACTAAACCAAAACAAAATGTAGTGCAGTAGATTTGAATAATATCCTCACACCACACCAGGACAATGTCACACTGGAATGCTCCTAAAGCACTAAATCATCCCCATTTATATATTCATCTCATCGTTGAATTTAGCTCAGAGAACATAAGCTCCATTACTATATGTGACCAAGAGATTATGGAAACATATTCTAAAAGTATTTAGAACCACTGGAATAATTTTCAACAACTGAATATAAGCTTATTAACAACAATAACAAAAAATTGAAATTAAAGTCTATATGGCTATACATGAAATTAATTCTTCTGATTTTGATTAACATACACAATAATTAAAGTTATCACATTATGATTCACAAGATTAATATACATAATTTCAAGTTATTACATTGATTATATTACTTCTTAGTAGGTTGCTATAAAAACATATATATATATATATATATATCCATACACAGACATGTATTTTATAATATACAATGAAAACATTTCATTTGATATTCAATGTTAAAAATGATTGCATTTTACATGTATATCCTATTTGACAAGCATTGACATATATATGCACACAGACATGGTGTGGCATAATAATTTTTGAACATCTTTGAAACATATAAAATATGACAAATGATTAAAACACATTTTAATGATATAGATATCTATTAACATATGTGTGTGTACATAGAATTGTATGTGCATGCTATTGTTTATATCATATATTTTAACCTGTCAAAATAATAGAGTTATTAAAATGTACCTTTTCACAATTAAATTCGTTATTGAAATTATATTATAACATTCACATATTTTTATGGTAAGATTTACTTTGCTGTTTATAGTTTCCTCTTTTTTTCTTTAAAATAAGTACTATCAAATTTTTGATAGTTGTTTGTTGATTGATTATCAATGCATTTTAAATTAATCTAAAAGATTTGCTTTTTTTTTATTTCTACTTTTTTTTTTTTAAAAAAAGTAAAATCAGACTTTAATGATTATAATGTTTTTTTAAGAATTATTTTAAAATATAAATTTCAAAATGTTACCCTTTTTTGTTCTCTCAACAAATGAGCTTAAACAAAATTGTTCTATATTTTATAGCTTACTTTTAGAATGTAATTTTTTAAAAAATATGAAAATTATTTCTTTACAAAATATATATAGCAAATAGTCCCTCTTTTAGATGCTTGATTCAAGCAAATTACTTATTTGTTTTACTTTAAGTTACTAAGTTAAAATGTCTTTTTTAAGAAATATTACAAAAAATAAAACTCATTGTATATATATTTGTCTGTGCTTCTCTGGATATAGACATGGCAGTATATGTGTAACTACTTCATCAACTGATGGTTTCTTTTGATAAGGACCAGTTTAAAAAAGTCATAATCAGGAAGTTATTATCCAGGTAAATTGGTCTTCATTTAGGTCCCTTCTGTCTAGGACTTACAGACTTCAGACCAGCAAACTGTCTTCTCCATATTTATGCAGACTAGTGAATATAGAAGTGGATAAACTTTATGATTCATAACTTCAGCAGTAAATTAAGGCAGCTGTTTCCTTGCATTATTATATCTTCATGGCAGTCCTCAGTATAATTCTGCTAGCCATCACTGCAGCTAGCTTCACTGTGGCCACTCTCTTTTACAGTTATAAACAAATTGCAGATAACTCTTCACAAAATATTTTAGCCAATTTTTCAGCTAGCTATGAAACAACTGCTTCACAAAAATATTAAGACAAGAACTGTCTTCAAAAAATTAATATCCAAACTTTGCAGCTAGACAATTTGGTCATCTGCATAAAATATTAAACCAGACTCTTCTGGCCAGCTCTTACAAAGCTACAAGTCAAACTGTTAAAAATAACAAGCCAGACTGAACTGATATTTTATGAGGTCATTTTATAAAGTCATCTGAGGTGATAACTACACATTGATTGAAAACAGTTTTTTCTATCTAATCCTTATCTTTTCAAAAAAAATCACTAATCCTTTCAAAAGCAAGTTGAAGTTTTATCAAGGTGTGATCTACATGTTTTTATTTAGAGATTTACCAATTAATTAAAAGATTTTTTAAAAAGAATAGATAATATAAATATTTACAATTATCATTTCTATTTAAAATGTAAAACATACTTGTTTTTTTAATTTTCAAAATCAGAATAAAAATATCCTTTATTTATTATTTTTATTCCAGAAAATATAGAAAATATCTATAAAAAATAATGTCTATGTTTATTTTTACTTTTTCTTTCAACTTTATAAAAAATTGTGCACACACACTATATTATGTGCAATGTAACATACCTGTTATAATATATATATATCCTATATATATATATATATATATATATATATATATATATATATATATAACAAGGATATTTTTTATATGTATAACAGTAATATAAATCAAGTTTATAGTATTAAAAAAAAATTAAAAATAGTAATAAATTGAGAGACACATTTGAATATATTTTATTGAGTACATGTTCACTCATGAATTTGCTAAAGCAATAAGAATAAGAAAGAAAAACTATCATATTTCTATTTTAAAAATAAAATAAATAGTAAAATGTCTGACTTTTATAGCTATTAAATACACTCTAGGCAATCAATTTTCTTCAATAACTTTTTTTTCATATAGAAACACAATAACAATCTTGTTATCAACAAATTAGGATCTATCTAGTTGGTTTGCTGTTTTTAAATCAGTATCACCTTTTAGTATGTTATAAAATTTTATAAAACTTTTAGCATTTCACCCAGAAAATATATTATGCAAAATACAGCATAACCAAATTCAGATAGAATAATAAAGAATAATATATGCTTTCAACATAAACTGAACAGTATATTAATTCTAATATTCTCTTGAATAAATGATGAATTTATAGTATTATTTCAAGAAGCTTCCATGTAATAAAAATATAATAGCTAAATATCTGACATTTCAGTACAATAATAAGAACTTTTCTCATAAATTTTTTCTCAAATTATAAGAATGTGTCATGAGATTTAATATAGTTATTTTTTCTTTTGTTATTTTCTTCTCATTCTCATATTCTACTGGTTGAAAAGTTTTAAAAAATATTTCAACCTCCAATAGCTTTTTCCAGATATTTTTAATTTTCTTTAATTCACACTTTTTATTTATGCTCTTGGACCTTTTAAAAATCTCTATACTTTCCCTTAGAAATCTCTAGTTATATTGTTAAATTTTTGCCAAAATATGTGCTCTATTGAAATTGCTGTCATGGTTTAATGTGTGAATAAATGGCTAATGAATTATATTTTTCTCTTACTTTCAAAATGTGTTTTTCCTTTCTTACATTTATTCTACAATTGGTCTGCCAAATGTATGAATTTAAACAAACTCCACATGGAATTTCATATACACCATGACACTCCAAAGGAATTTTCTCTTTAGGGCATAGAAATACTTCATTAATTTTTTAAATCTAATATAAATTGTTTGGATATTATTTTTCTTTAAAACATTACCAATGTTATCAGTTACTCCCTTTATATATGTTAAAACAGAATTAATTTTTGAAATAACAAAATCTTTTTTTTTATTATATAAAAAGCCCTATTAATAATCCTATGATCAAAATTATTATAAAGAAGCATTTTTAATAGCATAGATATCTTAATGAAAATGGCTGTCAGAAAGTCTGTTAGTCCTATTTAACAATGTATTTACCACTGAAAACAATTATGTATAGCACTCAAAGAAAAAAAAAATGGTGGCTAAATATTTGAAATTTTGTAAATTTTAATGTTTTTTTGTTTACTTGTTTATATTTTTGTTTGTTTCTTTACAATAATGTAGAGTAGAAGTTGTATAGTTAGATACAGAGTAACTCATGGCTTTATTTTTTTTTATATATATATATATATATATATATATATATATATATATATATATATTATATATATATATATATTTCACAAGATGGCATTATAAAACCATTATGTTGTCTTTCTAATATACTATTCTCTGAAATGAAATATAATCAATTTATAAAACAACTATATACTTAAACAATATATAAATAATAAATTTATTAACATCTAATCGATTTTTATTCAAAAATGAACCTTGTCAAGATATTATAACAATTGAAAAAATTCACGTGATTTAGATATTATCTTACCACATCATCTACTAATCAAACTAAACAATAAAGATGTTTTTATATTGTCCAATTTTTATTTAATGACCATTTTCTTCCTAACTTTAATGACCCTTGTACTAAATTCATACATTTCTCTTTATTTTCATGTATATACAATGTTTCATATACTTTTCTTTCTTTATAATTTTTACAATATTTGATAACTTCAATACTTTCTTCACAATTCATAATGTGTCCTGTTTCTAAAAAAAATGGCAAAATGGTCCTGATTTAATATCTTTCCTAGTTATAGCTCTGTCATGCTATTTACCCCTTTCTATCTTACTTTTTGTTGACCTATGTATATCATCTTGCATCTTTTACAATAATTTTGTAAACTATTCCTATCCTATCATTCTTATCATTTCTTATTTTAGAATTACTAGTTTTTTTAAAGATTTACTATTTTTCCATCCAATACCTGTATTAAGATTTATTTTTTCTTTTCTATCATTTAGAATTTCATATACATCCTTGGAATATGGAATAGAAATCCATTTCTTATTTTTTCTTTCATTTTTATTGCTAACTTTTTTATATCTATTTTTATTTATTAAAATATTTCTAACAACCTTACTATTATATCCATATTCAATGTATTTATCTTGGATTTTCAATTTTTGCTCCATTGCATCTTTATCATTTAATGTAAGCCTATCTTTTTTTTATTCCTATTAGTACCCCCATTTTTGACACATAGGTTGATAAGATTTTGGATGTATTATTCCTCTAACATTTTATTTTTTATGTAGTGCTTTATATTAATCATTCCACTTTAATCCTTTTTTATAAATAAATCTAAATATTTTATTCCTTCTTCATTATTTTCTATAGTAAATTTAATATTAAACATATTTTTATTTAGCTCATTAAAAGCTTTCATTATGCTTCTTCCATTTCTTACAATTAAAATATCATCCACATATCTAAAATACTTTATAATTTCTCCATTTTCAATATACTTATCAATTACTTTCTGCTCAATCCAGCCAACCATAGTTGATGCCATAATTCCACTTATCAAACAGCCCATTATCCATCCTTTTTCTATATTCCAAAATTTATTATTATATTTTACATATAAAGTCTCATTAATCATGATTAAAACCTCTTCTATTATTTTTATCCATTCTTTTGAAATTATCTTCTCATCTTTGATTTTTTTACTACAATGTTAATACTTTCCATCCTAGAAACACTCTGATACATTTTTTCTATATCAAATGATGCTACATTACCATTCCTATTTAATTTAAAAGTTTGAATACAGTTAAATTAAATAGGAATGGTGATGAAGCATCATTTGATATAGAAAAAATGTATCAGAGTGTTTCTAGAATAGAAAGTATTAACATTGTAGTAAAAAAGTCAAAGATGAGAAGATAATTTCAAAAGAATGGATAAAAATAATAGAAGAGGTTTTAATCATGATTAATGAGACTTTATATGTTAAATATAATAATAAATTTTGGAATATAGAAAAAGGATGAATAATGGATTGTTCGATAAGTGGAATCATGGCATCAACTATGGTTGATTAGATTGAGCAGAAAGTAATTGATAAGTATATTGAAAATGGAGAAATTATAAAGTATTTTTGATATGTGGATGATATTTTAGTTGTAGGAAATGGAAGAAGCACAATGAAAGCTTTTAATGAGCTTAATAAAAATATGTTTAATATTAAATTTACTATAGAAAATAATGAAGAAGGAATAAAATATTTAGATTTATTAATAAAAAAGGATGAATATGGAATGATTAATATAAAGCACTACATAAAAAAAAAGTGTTAGAGGAATAATACATCCAAAATCTTATCAACCTTGGTGTCAAAAAATGGGGGTACTAATAGGAATAAAAGAAATAAATGATAGGCTTACATTAAGTGATAAAGATACAATGGAGCAAAAATTGAAAATCTAACATGAATACATTGAATATGAATATAATAGTAAGGTTGTTAGAAATATTTTAATAAATAAAAGTAGATATAAAAAAGTTAGCATTAAAAATGAAAGAAAAAATAAGAAATGGATTTCTATTCCATATTCCAAGAATGTACATGAAATTCTAAATGATAGAAAAGAAAAAAATAAATCTTTATATAGGTATTGGATGAAAAAATAGTAAATCTTTAAAAAAAAACTAGTAAGTAATTCTAAAATAAGGAATGATAAGAATGATAAGATAAGAATAGCTTATAAAATTATTTGTAAAAGATGCAAGATGATATACATAGGTCAGTCAACAAAAAGTAAGATAGAAAGGGGTAAAGAGCATGACAGAGCTATAACTAGGAAAGATATTAAATCAGGACCATTTTGCCATTTTTTTAGAAACAGGACACATTATGAATTGAGAAGAAAGTATTGAAGTTATCAAATATTGTAAAAATTATAAAGAAAGAAAAGTATATGAAACATTGTATATACATGAAAATAAAAAGAAATGTATGAATTTAGTACAAGGGTCCATAAAGTTAGAAGAAAAATGGTCATTAAATAAAAACTGGAAAATATAAAAACATCTTTATTGTTTAGTTTGACTAGTAGATGGTGTGTTAAGATAATATCTAAATCACGTGAATTTTTTCAATTGTTATAATATCTTGACAAGGTTCATTTTTGAACGAAAATCGATTAAATGTTAATAAATTTATTAATTATATATTGTTTAAGTATATAGTTGTCTTATAAATTGATTATATTTCATTTCAGAGAATATATATATATATATAAATAAACCAAAACATACAAAATGTAGCAGTTATAAATTACAAGAATGAATAGAAAATAAACAGTAATAATACAGAAATTATTTAGAAATACTTTTGATCACTAAAATTGAAATAATTATCAACAGAACTTGTGTAAACAAAAACAAATGTCATGTAATTTTTCTGGAATTGCGTATATCAATATTAGTAGATTGATCTATTTATTATAGAATATTGAAATTAATTTATATGAATAGCCTTTTTAATTTATGTCTTTCTTCTTATAATATTTTCGGGAAATCTGAATTGAAAGTAAATTTAAAGTTAAAAGATATTTCATCATCAAAGAATGAGAAATTGTATTAGACTGTTTATTTATGGCAATTTTATACAATTATACAATGGGTGGTATTCATTTAACATTTTCTAAAGCATAACTTGGTTCAATAATGTATATATATATTTAACATTTTCTAAAGCATAACTTGGTTCAATAATGTATGTATATATATATATGCTCAAAATATGAAAATAAAGATTGATTATGAAGAATTAGAAGAAGTTAACAGTTACAAATACATTGGTCAGATTATTAATACAGATAGAAACAAAATGGAGGAAATTAATCATAGAATTAAACTTGATTGGAGTGCTTTTGGTAGAAATAACTTGATACTAAAAGGAAATATGCCTATGTGTTTGAAAAGGATGGTTTTTAACAAATGTGTTTAACCAGTTCTGACTTATGGATCTAAGACTTGGACACTTAATAGAAGAGCAATACAGAGACTTCAGACCACTCAAAGGAGTATGGAGAGATGTATGTTGGGAGTAACAAGAAGAGATGGAAAACGCAATGTATGGGTAAACAACAAACAGGTGTTACTGACCTTATTGAAAAAATTAAAAGATTGAAATGGAGTTGGGCTGGACATATTGTTAGAAGAGATGATAATAGATGGACAATTTAAATTTTAAACTGGATTCCAAGAGATTGTAAAAGACCCAGAAAGAGACCACATGTGAGGTGGATGGATGAAATAAGAAAATGTGCAGGGGTGTTGTGGAGAAGAGAAGCTAAAGATCAGAGAAGATGGATTAAACTTGGAGAGACCTTCATCCTGCAGTGGATTGATAATGGTTGATGATGATGATGATATATATTTGGATGCATATATAATATTACTCTTGATTATTATGAATAACATTTTGGTTTACATTTGGAGCAAATAAAATGAAATATATTTCTCATCAAATATTTTTACCAGATTTAAATTGAATAATATTTAGACAAATTATAATGAAAAAATAGAAACTGTATTTAAAAAATTGTTAACAAAAAAAAGGTGAAATTTAAGAAAATAAATGAATAACAAAATATACAAAAGCTAGAATATCCTCTACATTAAAAGATACTGAATTGTTAACGGTATGCAAATCATTAAAAGTAAAAAACTCCTGAGCCTGATGAAATTTTGTTTGAATAAGTTAAAAGTGGTAGTAGGAAAAATTTTGAACATATAATTGGATTGAATTGGCAATCTTACAAAAGAATAGCAATTACTAATTTATTAAGCCAGATATTTGGGAAAATTCTAAAAATTAGAAGTGAATATGAATATAGTTTGGAAGCAGAGAAACAAATAGGTTTCAAAAAAGGAAAATATATATTCTATCACATTTTTGACCCAATTTACAAAAAAAAATATGACTTCTCTGTATAAACATTAAAATGTCAATTGATAATATCTCTTTAAAAAAACTATGAGAAGTACTGAAATTAACAAACATAAGTTAAATTTTTTATTAAAACTGTTAAAAACTTACTTAATATGTATGCAAAAGTAAAAATAGGAAATATAAAAATAACCAATCAGATGGTAATGTTGCCTTTCATCATGTTATTTAAATTATACCTAGAATGAGTCTTTTAAATATGGAAAAGAAAATGTGAAAAAATGAAAATTCCTCTACAAAATAATAAAACACTTTATATATTGACTAAATAGTTTTGTTTTTGCATTATATCGTTTGAATAGACAAAGAAAATGGGTATAAAAATTAATAAAAAAAAAATTACATTGGAAGAACACAATGATAAATAATATTAGAAAATGAACATTGGATTGGAAAATGTAAAGAATATAAATATCTGTATAAAATTCACATAAAGGAAAACAACAGATAAAATTACAAAAGAATAAAATATAGTGGCTAAAAAAGCTATGATAATAAATGGGTTATTATAGTAAAAATATATCAAAAGTCAATAAACAATATATAAATGACACAATGGTGAAAAGTGTTATTACATATGAAAATGAAGTTGGGGAATTGAAAAAAAAACGAAAAAGAAACTGTGGACAATAATATTTTATTTGTGAAGATTTTCAGGAAGGTCAAGAAGAGAGTGCATAAGCAATAAAAGAATTTCAGAAATAATAGATATTAAATATACTAAAGTAAATGAAATTACAATAATTTAATTGGAATTGTAAAAACATTTACAGAGGATGTCTCAACAAAAATTACCAATATACATATTTAACTGATTACTTCTGAGAAAAAAGAGAATGTCCAAAAAGAAATTGGAAAGAAAGAACAGGAAGAGAAATTAGACAGAAATTTGCAATATATATATATATATATATAGAGAGAGAGAGAAAGAGGTATGGTGATTGAGGATCAGATGTTATAAGACTTATTATTAAATTTATGTAATGTATGTAGACTTTGTCTTCATTATATCCTACATTTATAAGTTTTTGATTCAACAGTTTAATGTTTTACATTTTGTCTTTTTTTATAGTGACATAGCATTTCCTTAAGTTGTTAAAAAACAACTAATTAATTTTCTATATCAGTGATATACATGATTCAAAGTGAATGTATTCTTTTTTAAAAAAAAATAAGAGAGATTAAATCAAAGAAGAAGGATTAAAGATAATACTAAAAAGATTAAAGTAATCTTCAATAGCTTTTCAAAATAGGCAAAATTGATAATATGAAATTAAAAAAAGTTGACTACAAATGTTTTGATAATTGAAATACGAATGAAGTATAATAGTTTAGATTATTCTTAAAATTATACTTGAATAAAACTTTTTAGTTAAATAATTAAAAATATATGCTTAATTATAAAGTTAAGATTTGAATCCATAATAAAAAAAAGAATATTGGTAAGGCAAAGTATAAATAGATATTGGGATTAACAAAAAAAGAAGTGAAAATATATAAATAAATACAAATAGGAATTACTTTCATTATTGAAAAAATTAAGATATCAACTTAAATCTGTGCTGGATATGTTGCAAAAAGATGAAAGTAGATGGACTTGAAAATATTAAACTGAACACCAAAAGATGTTAGATAAATTTAAAAAAGATTATATATTTATTGGATAATTGAGATGGGGAAAATTTGCTAGAGTGATATGGGAAAGAAAAACTATAAATCAGAAAACTAGATTAAATTCAGAGAGACCTTTATTCTGAAGTAGAATGATAATGGTTAAAAATAATGATATATATATTAATATGGGATTTCTATTTTTATATAAAGACTGAAGCAATAACCTTTCAAAGCACTGTTTATATCTATATTTCACTCTTTTTTTTGTCAAATTTGCTTTCAAAATAAATCCATTTATATTTTTTCCCCTAGAATTTACAATAATGTAAATCTGTGAATTGATAGTATTTAGGGCAAATTTTTAATCATATTCATATGTAACACATCCTCATTCCATATGCCCGAAAAGTTTATTATTTTAGTGTTTACATATAGCTAAAAGAGCTGCATTAATTTTTATGGATGTGATATTTGATTACTATTCACAAGCATTCAACATATATATATATATATATATATATATATATATATATATATATATATATATATATATATATATATATATATATATATATATATATATATATATATATATATATATATACAAAATAAAATAGACTTCCCATCATTTACTTCAAATTTAACATCAAAGAATGTCTTCATGAGACTTATGGCCTCAACTTTGACGATAATTTTTTTAAAATCTGGAAGCCATCAATCTCATGAAGACACCCTTTGATATTAAAGGAAGTTGTTTTTATTTTGTTTTATATATATAAATGTTCAGTTGAATTTCACTAGATGAAACCATGACTGTGAAAGAATTTTAGTAAAATTTTGTTTTGGGGCTAATATTGTAGTGTTATATAAATTTTTATTTTATTTATAATTACTAGTATAGCGATGGCAGTATTTAATTTTTGATTATCATTGTATAATGAAATATTATGGTAAGAGATATTACATTTATGCAATTATTAATACAGTTGTTTATTATCATAAGTTGGAATATTATAATAAAAGCTAATGCATTTATTCTGATCATAAAAAAATTGTTTAGATATTTTAAAAGAGAATTAACTATTTTAATGAAGTATACATAATAAAACACATATTATTTGCCTTGATCTCTTAAAAAGTTGTCAGTAATTCGTGATTAATGATTAAAATTACATTTAATAATTGTTGCGTTTCTTTGCCAAAAGTCTTTATTGTTTATAACTATTATTTAAAACATAAAAAACATTTTTATAAATCTTTATTAGCGATTGATTTATAAACTTAGAAAAGTACATTTCTTTCTCAATACAAAATGAATGAAAATGTATGTAGAATTTCTGACAGCTTCCACTTTTAATTCTTAAAAGTCTATCAAAGAATTTTTTTTAAAAAGGCTGACTTTTTTTACTGAACATATCGACTAAAAGTTTGACGAATATTTTTAAGTTCACTCATATTAAAACATGTCCTAACAGTGAAACAGAATTCAAAAACTTTAAATAATTTTTTTTAAAAAATCGTTCATTAGTACATTTATTTTACTTTTAAAATGTGTTCTTAAATACAATTTTTAACACTTCTTTCAACAAATCATTTGTAATATTTAAAGCCAGAGATCTATCTATATCAATTTTTTAATTAAACTACAAGAGGTTTTTCCAATGTCCTATATTTAAAGACCTATTGTTTTAAAATTAAAAAAATAAATGAAAACATCTAGCTACAGTTGCTGTTCATTTAAATCACTAATGTATAAATTCTGATTGGCTGCCTTATGGATACATCCTTCTAGTAATGTTATTCTACCACAATCATTTCACTTTTTTATATTATTGTACTTAGTAATGGTATAACAATGTTCTATGACTTCATTACATATAGTTAAATTAGATTTTTAAAAAATCTATTACTAAGTCATATTTATTTATGAGTGAAAACAGAAATTATATTTTTATGTGATGTATATGAATTTGTAATTATGAAAAGAGTGGCTATATTAGATGAAAAGATAGTAATTTCAAAAATGTTTTTCTGTTATTGATATATTTAGGGTTTTATAATAAAATATTTTATATTAAATTTTCTAATAACAAAAGTTACACTATAAACATTCTTAATGAATAATATTTCTGCATGTCCTTAAGTGAATAATTTCTAGTCTAATGAATGACTAATAAATTCTATTACTATGAACATTCTGTTTATTAATTTAAAATAAAAAATATAAAATTCTGTATATGTAGAAAGTCTCCTTAATGTAAATATAAAACATACAAATTGAAATATCATTCATTATTTTAGCTAATCTAATTTTTGATTTAACTCTTTTTGCTACAATTACATTTGAGATTTAAGGATATCAGACATTATACTAATTGACAGAATAAATAAAAAATGAGTTTTCCTACTTTATGTTTATGTGTTTATGTGCATTTTTGGTGAATATTTGATAAAAAAGTTGATTATCCAGCTAATATAAAGGTTAACATGATTTTCCTGTGTCTTATTAATTTGTTAACAATACACAAATTACTTTTACTACTATTTTAAAATTGGGACACTGGAGATAAGTAATTATTGTAGAGGAAAGACAGCAATTGCTTTAGTGGTCAATATCTTTAAATTTATCACTACTTATATTATTTTATAAATTTGATATTTAACATTCTGTATGGTAATGAATAGTTCATCAATTGGCATAATAGCTTGATAGTGAAGAAAGTTTATAGATTTTTTCTAATTAGAGCGTAAAAGTAAATAGAATTACAATGTTACTGGCAGAATTTACCAAACTCTTATTAGAATCATATATCTAGACACTAAAGAGAAAAACATGTATAGTATTGAAAATTAGCATTTTAATTAATTTAATGCTATTTCATATCTTGTAATAATGAAATCATAATTTCATAGTAAATCATGAATAAAAATATAAAACATTTTTGTTTTAAAGTTAGTAGAAATGAGTAATGCTCCCACAGTATTTAATTTATCTGCTTTGATGGAGCTGCAGTGATTGAAAGAAAAACTAATAAAAATAAATTGGTATACATTTATTCTTGACTTTAGGACTTTAGAAATATATTTTAAAAAATCATAAAATTTATATATTTTGCAATAAAAATAATTTATTTAATAAAGTATTATCAATTCTATAACATATAATTATATTGATGATAAATAAAATGTATGCAAAAATGCAAATCCATGAAAAAGGTCAGCATTTATTATTCAGTTTGAAAATGTCCACATTTATTTTTGAATTTAAAAGTGTAAGTATATATTAAGTAGAATTAAGAAATATATTTAGCAATAAAAGATGTGTATTAAAAAAAAGTAAGTATTGCACAGAATGAGTGAGTGTTAAATAATAATAATAAAAAAAAACAAATGGTACTCCAAACAGAAAATATGCATTAAATAAAAAAAAATCATGGTGATAGACATTTTAAATTGAAGGCAATTCCTTACTAAACAAAATACAGGGGCAAGGCAAAGTCAAATATATTAGAAATGAAATTACAAAAAAAAAAAAAAATCCACACTCTACCAAATAAAAGCATAAGATTAAATTATGTTTCAGCTAGGAAAAAAAAATTGAAACTGGAAATTTAAGAATGAAAAAAAAATTTGATTAATATTCCTTAGATATCATTTTAATACAAATGTCAAAACTGAAAAAAACTAATAGAGACTATATAATAATGGTAATAATGTACCAAAATGCACATGATAGGCTAAATATCATGATGTTTAATATTATCATATCATTCACTGACATAATATGAAAATAGTAAAATGTCAAAAATATGAATGGCCACAATTTAATGTATATTCTAATCTGTCTTCCTTATTTTATAACACCTACATTTTTCAATATTTTTTAATAAATTGCTTTTTGGCTGAAAGCTACATTTATTTTTGTAACGAATTACTGCAGTGAACAACCGTTTACTTTCTTGACATGTGAATTACTTTTGGTTTGTTTTATTGAATAGAAATTTTATGTATGGACTAGCTTTTGTTCTATTTTGTTTAATATACATTTTTATTGTAAAATATATTTTCTTCATTTTATTTAATATACACTTATATCCCCAAATTTAACAATAAATGCTAACATTTCTCATAAATTTATATTTCTGCATATATTTTATTTATCATTGATAAATTTATTTATTAAATAATCAATATTGTTTTATTAAATAAATAATTTTTATTGCAAAATATATAGTATCAACTAATTGTTTTTTGTCAAGCATCGGTGGTCAAGAGATCAGCAGAGTGGGGTTAGCAGGTTCGCTTCCTGGCCAATGCTATGACCCATGAAAAAAACTAGTTGGTTTTTATGCATTTGTAAAACAGATAGACTATACACTATATTAAGAACTTAGAATCCTTACAATGATGACAGTCAAGACATTATTGAATTACCATAGCACTTTTTGCCAATATATTCTTTGGAGTCATAAAAACTTATTTTCAGAAATTACAAAACAGTTAATGAAATGAAATATACTAATTGAGAATCAAAAAGAATGATTAATTGTGTGAAAATATTATCCTTAGCATCTCATTTTGGTACTTGAATATTACTAAGACTACAACATAAAACCCAATATGATTACTTTTTAATGATAATAGGTACTCAGTAATCAGAAAACACAGTAAGAGAGAGAAGAATGTATTATATATATGTTATCAGATTCATCAACACTTAAAAAGTAAATCCAAGATTTATGCAAAAATTTGCAACTTTTTTTTCTTCAAAAAACATAATTTTGATATAAAATTTAAAAATATATAAATAGAACTACTGTAATTAAAAATATTATGAATAATGAATCTATAAATCATTTTTAAATGAATATTTTAATTAAAATATTAAAATCACAATTTTATCATTTATGCAAATATTTAACAGCAGAATATAAATTAAATGTAAGGCAAAATTAAAAATATTTTATAATCTTATAATAAGCTAATGTTGTTAATGCTCCAACGTTCTTGTTAAAGTAACCACTCCTTAACAAAGACCAAATGTTTTCAAAGTAAATATGAATTCAATTTGTCATTTTGATTTGTACTTTTTTTTTCTTTAACGGTAAAAACGTTCAACATTAAAAATAGATTTTCTCTAATGTGTTTTCAACTAATTTTGTTCAAATGATCTAAAAATAATAATTCTAATGTCACAACATTGGTAAATTGTCATTCTTCTTCTCTCCTTTTCACCTATTCTAATAACAAAATTCCATTTATCAAATTAAGTAATTATTTGAAGTAAAAAAAAATGAATAAAAGCCAGTAATAAATCAAATATTTTTTATGATTAAAGTGCTAAATTATTGGAATATTGATTAATTATAATATAAGCAACAGGCCTACACTAATAATAAGAAATTATAATTGATTTTTCAAAACGATATTGTTACTATGTACTTGTAACTTATTATTTCAATATTTATATACATATTATTTTATTTTACATTAAAACTAAGCAGGAGAGTATCAAACCCAGGCCACACCATATGACCATCACCATTAGCAATCTATTATTATTTTGATAACCGGTTTCATAAAATTACTTATTGTTGCATATCTCATGGAATTAAATTTTTAAAATATAAAATGTCATGTTTTTAGTAAGTTATGCATCTTAATGCTATAAATAGTCTCATTATTATATAATGGAGCTTTATTATAGGTTAAGATGGAGCAATAAACAAGATATATTGAAATAACTTATAAAAGGAATGGCAAGCAATAACAAAAAACTACTACCACTGATAATTAAAGACTTTAGTGATCATAATATCTTATTTTCTAGAATTTCTGTACACATAAAGCACACACTCTTAATAAGCATTGAATCTATTTTAGTAGTAGTAGTGTACTTTTTATTAAGCTAGTAACTTAAAAAAAATAAAAATGGTATACTTACAAGGCTGTGTGGGTGTGCAGATTATGTGTGGCACAAAGGTGCTTCACCATGGGTGCACCAAGATACTAAGTTAATTAATAAATGTATATTTAAATGAAAATGTTTGTATTTTCAATGACTTCATGGTTAGAAATATGTCCTGAGTGTAAATATTTTTTATTTAATTATGAAAAGAATGTTTTTTTTTACTTATTTTGACAATTGCCCAAGCCTCAAATTTTGAGACTTGAAATATACTATACATTTACTCTTATCACTACACTAAACTAAACATGTAGATGACATTTTGTCATGAACATTAACAAAACTTATACATAATTGTTTAAATTTCTGAATCATTTTATTGTTAGAAACACATTCTGATTATAAATATTTTTTATTTAAATATAAGAATTCTTTTTTACTTGGATTAATTATGACAATTGCTTGAGCTTCAAAATATATTTCATATATTCTCTACCTTTGCATCAAACTTAACAGAATATATTTTTTTTGTCACTATAATTAATAAAATATGAAAATGTTGAGATTTTCCAAACATTACATTAATTTATATAAAAAGTAACATATTACTATTAATAATTTATTTAAAAATAAAATTTATTTTAAAAATATTAACTCATAATTACAATAATTTTGCATGTGAGAAAATTAATTTCATCAATCATATTTTGCTAAGTGACTTGGAAGAAGTTATGCCATATTATCTTTTTTACACATTTTACTAAACAGCATTTTTCTGAACACCAAAATATTTAATTCTTAACAAATGTCATGATAACAATATTATCTAATGGAATTCTCTTATTATATATAATAAACCCTCTACATGATTGTATTATTGACATAGTCTAAAAAATCTTTCTATTGAAACAAACTATAACTTTATTTTTTTTTTATATAATCTAGCATAAACTATGAATAAACAAAATAAAGTGTAAGCATTTTAATGGCTTCTAAAAATATATTCAATAAACAATCTAAGTAAGAAAATTTAATTTTTTTTCCTGCTTAAATATCTCATTGTCAAACTAAATATATCTAATACAACTTAGTTATTAATAAATGTCAAAAAATAAAATTATATAGAATATAAATAATATTTATTAAATGAAAATAAGTGAAATTATTTTTGTTAATAGAAAATCTAAACAAGTTTCTGTGAATTAAAAATTAGAAAGAATTTTTAAAACAACAAAAAAACATTTTAACCAAGAAGGTGTATAATGGGGTAAAACATAACAATAGAATTTTTAAAATAAAGAATATTTAACAAGAAGGTAGGAATGAGATGTAAGAATTCTATCAGTTGTCTTATTTAATATTGACATGATTTGGCTGGCCCTAATAAAATATTAAAAGTATGTGATCAATAAACAATGTAAATATAATAATTTAAAATATCAGGTTATATCTATAATAAATTAGTTATTAATAGTGGCCATATCACATAAAATATTACATAATAGTGTAGATATTTTGTCATTGAAGGAATATAATTTTGATAATACAATATGTGAATAAGTTTGTATATGAGAGATTTTTTATCAATTTTCAAACAAACAAGGATTAAGTTTTAATGAATTACAGAATTAAGCAGGCGGAATGAAGCTCAAAAGTGAAGTATTCCAAATAATCATATTTTGAATGTAAATAACATTTGTTAAGTAATATATGTTATATAATATTAGAGTTGACCCAAGAAATGGAGGGAAGCATTGCAATGATTTTGTGGATATGTCTGGTGTTGGTGGTTCTTTTAATATAATAAAATATTTAGATATTAAAAATTGTCTTATTTGCAGATATTTCCTATCTGTATTAGCATTTTTGCAGGATTGTCTAAAAAATAATATGAAAACCTTTTAAAAAAGAAACAATTAAAAGTTTCAAATTTACTAAATAAATATTTAAGTAACTAGAAGAATTTGAATTTAGGATTTTTCAGACTATATTCATCCTCTACTTTATCTCAAATAACTAACACACATCACCACATATAACTATATATGTCAATTCTTTGAAATGGAGTAGAGGACAAATATAGATTGGAAAATCCTAAGTTCAAATCCCTCTAGTTACTTATATTGAAGGCATTTAGTATACTGAATGAGGAGGTTAATTAAATAAATATTTTTATTTTAAGGTATTATTTAATTATTGTTTTACAAATTATTTTATTTTATCAAGTGTTTTATTCTTCATGTTTATTTTATAAAAATAAATGTATAAAACACATACAGTATTTACCGAACATGTTAAGTGACTAAAGCTATATTTTCAAGTTTTTCTTGTGAAAGTGCTGGAAAAAATGTCTTTTAATTTACAAATTTTACTTCATAGAATGGGGAAAGGTGCTACAATTTACCTTGCACAAGGACACTTCTTAGTCACATGGTGGGCCTGTATACTTATGTTGCACTGTTTGCTATATAAGCCTAATGGTATAGTGGTGGTGTACATAACAAAGCTTGTAATTAGTGGTGAACTTTGAAATTATTCTAAAACTTGTTCATAAACAAGCTTAGAAATTATCAACCCAATTAGTTGTCCAATAATTATTAGTCAATGAATATTTACCAATAATACTTCAGAAGTAAATGTCCAATATTTCTCTGGGTTGGTCAAAGGAGTATTGTTGCTATGATTGTAAAAATATTATTGTGATATGATAGGTTTTTATTATTAATGAAAAAAATATCATATTCCTGAGGATGATCATTCATAACCCATAGTTACCTTTCTTTATTTTGTAATTGATTGTTTACATTTATAGAATTAAATTATCTATAATTACTCAAGAGATGCATTTCTATTCATATGCAATGTAAACAATGTCTTTATTGTGTTCTGCATCACAAAAACATAACTGCTCAATGTTCACTATAAGCCTAATTATATTCAATTCATTTATAATACTTTTAAGTGCTATAATAGTAATTCACCAATCCAAAGATGAAAAAAATTTTAATTTTAAATCTATTCATTTGAAAAATGCTATCATAGAAAATGCTAAACTTGATCCACCTATTTATCTTTTCAACATGTGTGGTCATGTGTATCAGTTGTATGAGATAGTGTGGATAGATGGAGAGTGCTTAAAAATCTGAGTTCAAATTCCCTATGATTATATTATGCTACATTTCTAACAACCAATTATGATAGTATCAACTACTGAACTTTTCTAATATATAATTGAAACCATTATTTGAATATTTTTTTAATTTTTGCATTGAATTCTTTTGTAATTAATTTTTGTATACTTGTAACTATTACACATGCTGTATGCTATTATTTCTTTTCTCTGAATCTATAATACATACTTAAAAAATTAAAAGTAAAGCATATATGTAGTATTATAAGAGTATGAAATCTATTTTATAAGTAGTTCTGGCCATTTATCCTCCATATAAAAATAACACATCAAATTACCAATTAATATTAAATGATTATCTGGACTGAATACCTGATATTGCTCTAAGTTTATTTGATAGCTTTTTAATTACAAAAAAATAATTTCCAAGTTAAACTTTGATTTTTTTTTTATGCAAGTTAGATGAATGTGTTAACACCACACCATTAAATTATTAAAATTTGCTCTAAGGTTAATTTATTATTATTGATCTTTGTCTAATGTTTTCTCCTTGGAGGTTTTAATAAATGCTTTATACAAACTTTATAATCTTAAAAAAGTATGTTTCAGAATTAATGACTGAAACTGAAAATGTGTTTTTCTTCATTTTTCTTAGCTAGTGACATAAATAAAAATCTAAGCTGCTGTAGTTTTTTTTACATTGAAGAGAATTTTAAAGATTATACTGTAACAATATATATATATCGTCTTGATAAATTAGTTACATATAATAAAATAAACTCATATATCACACGACCCAATTTTTTAAGCTTGTAAAAAAATAATGAGCAGTGCTAATTGCTTTAACAAGCTTTATTGATAAATGCTGCAAATGAAAGCATTCAGACACTATATCTAAAAATATCCACTCAAAGCCAGCATTTATCTAAAAGTTAACTATTAACTAAAAAATATAGTAGACATATAGGTGTCTGAAAATTTCATATTTTCTACTTAATAGTTATCTTTTAGATAATTGCTGACTTTGAGTTGGTATTTTTAGATCTAGTGTCTGAAATAATTCTAGTGCCTCACTGAGGATTGCCAAAAGCATAAAACCAGTGATCTGAGGATTAGGGAATAATTTTTAAATGTTTTCTTTTGTGGCACTTACCAATAAAGCTTGTTAGAACAATTACCACCACTCATTAGTCATGTGTATGTTAATAATGTTAAGTATATTAAGTTCATTGATTAAAGCACTTTAAATAGAATAATTAGATACAAAAACAATGATCAAAAACTATTTACCAATGTTGGACTTAGTTTCTTATATTCTTTGAAAATTTTTAATAAAATCTATTCTAACATTTCAATAAATTTTAGTAAATTTTTTTAAAACAAAAATGGATGGCATATATAGTGAAATTTTAATGCAACAATTCTGGCATAATTCAACCATTCTTTTTGATTCTACAATAGGTATCATGTAAATAAAATTATTTTTTTATATCTCCATTGTATTTCAAATTGACATTTTATTATATCATTCCTGAACAAATCATGGTCTTAATGACAACATTTATTCATATGAATAGATTTTTTTAAAAAATATTCAAATAACATAAAGACTTTGCTATTCATGGGGGGGGGGAGTCTAAGTAAAAAGTAAAATTATTATTATTAAAAGTAATGCTATATCAAAATAAGTGTTTACATTTGAGTTTCAATTCACTGCATGCAATAATTTTGTTTGTTACATTGGACTACTTTCCATTATTGTTTTGTTATACAACTGTCAAACAATAACTGCATTAATTTTTTGTTTCTCACATTATACACACAACATAATGTATTCAGTCATAAAATATTCAAGACCTTAAAAGATTATACTTTGAATTAAAATGTAAAATTTGTACAAAGATCATGAAAATCTTGCATTGACATTTTATTGTATATTTATAATGCAATATTAAATACTGAGATAATAGAATAAATTATTTTAGGAATGAAAATGAAATGTGGGAGATTAGCACCAACAATTACAAATATCACTTTTTGATGTTTGACTATTTTTAATTATTCCATTTAATAAGCTGTAAACAAAGAACTTAATATATATAACTAATGTATTACACACACATATATAACAATACATCTAGCTCTTTTTTAAACTGTTATATGTAATTTCTGGTATTGATAAATGAAACCAAATATGGTTGAAATACATTTCAATGCTCCCATTGCATTAGACTGTTAAAAAGTCTTGTACAGTGGAGATGATGAAATGTTTTCCTACATCATTTCATTGGTTACGAACAAGAACACATATAAAATTTATTATGATGTTATATACTGTTTCAGTATAGTTATTAAAACTATTTTGATGGTTGTCTAATATACTAAGAGAGCTTAAAGTATTATAAAAAGGCTGAAGTGAGATTATTTATATATAATAAGTCTATAGTGGATTATTGCATATGTATTCCTTACAGTAAAATATTTACTGTCTATTGATCAACCCAGATAACCATCCAATGGTAATTGATATTTACATCTCTAGTTATACTCAGTTAGAGATTAAAACAAGATTGAAAAACATTCAAACCATGACCATCTGGCTATTGTCAAGTATGTTTTCTCTATTATTTTTAACAATGGTTGTTAGAAGAACTTTAGAAATAATAGCAGCAACTTAAAGATTGTTTTACCTTTTTTACATTTGATGTTTAGTCTTATAATATCATTTTAGTTTAGATATAAACAAATAACAGTTAATTAATGTAAATATTTTAGATCTAAATACTTACTGCATTATAGTATTAATATCTCTGCATTTATAGCTTTGATTATAATGTCGTTCTGTATATTGTCAAGTAGTTGTTTTTTTTTAAATGTATATAAAAGTATAATTCAAATTTAAATACTTTTAACTAAAATGAAATTGTCATATCTACATTTAATATCAGTATATTACTTTAAAAAAAAAAAACTGTAATAAAAGCAAGAATTTCAAGGTCTCTGAGCACTTCAAATTTTAATATAACAAACTTATTTAAATATATATATGCTAGCGGCAAAAAATGATTTCATTAGCAATAATAACAACAAAAAATAGTAACTGCAAAGAAAAATTTTAGAAATAATTAAAGCAACAATAAAAACATATGTTAAAAATTTAAATTAATAATTTTTATTAATTGTAATACAAAAAAAAAAAAAAAAAACAGAACATATTGTCTATTCCACTCTTTCCTTAATTTAAACTATACTCGTAAAACATTTTAATATTATTTATTATAAATTTTTCTCCCGTTTAATATTTTTAAATAGAAGTCAGTTATAACACAGAATCTCCAAAAAAAAACTTTAGTATAATTAAATAATAAATGATAATGTACAGTATATGTAAATATATTCAGTATAACACAGACAAATATAAAAGTAAATGAAAATCATTAATGTTAAATACTCAAGCTAAATAAGAAAATTTTTAAAATATCTAGTTATTTATACTAATGAAAAAAAAATAAAGCAATAAAATATTTAAATATCATGTGTGTTTTAACTTAAAAAAAAAAGTCAATTCTAAATTTTTACAAGGGTCTAGGCATTAGTATTTAAATAAGAATTGTAATAAGACTTAAATTTAAAAAAAAAAACAACAACTTGAAATTCTTGAAAACATAAATCTAAATTTTTATAACATAAATAAGTTATAAAAATTTAGATTTGCATTATCAAGTTCTTAAAAATTCTTATTTAAACAGTTGTCTCTATATCTGTGTAAGTATTTGGGGTTGAGATTTTGTCTTCAAATATTATTTGATAAGGCTTGATCAAAACAAAAATATTTGTTGTGGTGATATATTTGTCTGTTTTATTTTTTGCATTGATGCAGGTGAGTAGATATTTTGGATTTTTCTTTTATAAATTAAAATATTTGTGCAGCAGCTATAATTGGAAATTTATTATAAAAAGAAATTTAATTTACTATTTAATGAAAAGTGTTGTTAAGACCAAATATTCTATTTCAATTAATTTCCAAAAATGTAATGCATTTATTTGCAATTTTTTTTTTTTTTAAAGTTGAAGATAAAAAAAGAAAACGTAAAAATAAAAATAAATGACCCAAAATTAAAAAATGTCCAAATTAATCTGACAGACATTAAGTTAAAATGGGATGCAGCTATTTTTACATAAAAAATAAAACAAAAATAAACTTTACTAAATAACAATTGACTAGCTGGAAACATGTCAGACATGTCTAATCTGAAAATAAGCAAATGTTTTTATGCACTTTATAATATTAATTAAATAATAACAAAAATTAATATTAAATTATATATTCAATTTAACACATACTATAGTTTTATAATAAAAACGATAAAAGTAAAGCCTGAATTAAAGCAAGACTTAAAAACAAATAATATTATAGCCAGTAAATGAATTTAAAAACCCTCCATTCCCTGAAATAAACAGTTAAACTTATTGATTGCAACAAAGTATGCATTGTAGTAAGAGCATTACCAAATGAATGTACTTAAGAACCTCATTATTCTTCTGACAAATGTTTATATATAAAAAAAAAACTATTAAAATACATTTAAAAAATATGTCTGGCTTTATATTGGCAAAGAAATGATATAAAACTACATTTTACTGATTATACAAAATAATCTAGAACTTCAAATGTAATTTTAAATTTTATTAATTTTAATGTATATATAAAGATAGAAATAGAGACAATGCTTTTTAAATTAATAATTATAAAAATTTTAATCAAGTAATAATATACCATGATCATGTAGAAATAAGTGATTACCATTAGTGATAGTTTATTGTTTGCAGCCCATTTTAATAATTTACTGCAGCACTTCAAATTTAGAGGCATGAGAAATTATTTTAAAAAAGTAAAAAAAATTGAAAGGTTAAAATATACATATAAAAGAATGCTAAAAAAAAATAAAGTTTTGAATACATATTACTTAGAAAATTAAAAAAAAAATGAATTGAATAGACAATTAGAAATAGTAATTTATAAAAATGGAGATACAAACAATACAAAATAAATAATATTAACTATTAGACAATTTTTAAAAGGTAAAATAATTTGAAGAGGCAGTGAGCACTAGCACTGCAGTCTATTCAGATGCATGATGTTTGCCTTTATATAGAAAATATAAGATGAATATATATACACATAATTTTTAATTAATAAATTAATCTAAGAGAACTATTTTTATTATTATATAAGTTCTCACTCTAATATGATATAAGGGAAAGGTTTTACAATGCTAATAATTTAAAAACATATTAATATCTATTATATTTAGATCAAAGATAGATATAAATTTGTGTTATTAAAAAGTTAACATCGTTTCTTACTTAAGTATATGATTTTGATATATTTGATAATATGCTGTAGTTAAAATAAAGCAGAAAAATCAATAATTCAATAGTAATTGTAATCTATTTAAAGCTCTTAGAATTTCAATTGTTTATTATAACATGAAAAAATCGAATAATCCAGGAATTAAAATTGTAGATTTTAAAAATGGATAAGAATGATTGATATTAATAATATATGTTATATTAATACTCATATTTTAATAATAAATATTTGAAATTTTATCTTAGATTGATGAACAAATTTCTCTTAAAAATTCACAATAAAAAATAACAAGCATTGGCTATTGATATTAATGTTATATACATATACATATAATGAAGGTATTGATATTTTGTCCATATATTCTTTAAATTCAAATATAATGTAATTAAACAGCTAAAAGTGAAACTTGTTTTTAGCTTATTGCCTCATTTTTAAATAATGAAGATAAATTAAACATAATACTTTCTAAAATCTTTTTACAACTATCATAAAGAGGGACAAAATATTAATAAATATTCACTATTTTTATTTAAAAAGAATACAGAAATTAGCAGATCTTCAACTGATCATCATCATATCAAATATCCATGGCAATATAAGTAATACCACATTACAAGTAACTATCACCAAATCAGCAAATAATTAATCAACAGTTAAACAGAGAAAAATTAATCAACAGTCCATACTTTATGAATGGATTTAAAAAAAGACATACTACAAAATCTTAGTCTAATAAATGTGAAACTTAACATTATAAAAAAACAATCATGAATATTTCTTCCTGCATGCATAAACATAAGTGATACAAAAATAATCATATATCAAAAAATATTGAACCATTACAATTGATCATCATCAATGCTCAGCGACATCAGTGAACTAATTGTCATTATAAAACTTGTGAAAGGATTTAAAAGATGACTTCATTATTTTAGCTCCATCTAAATAATTCTAAAGAGAATTATACAAATGTCAAAAAACCTTATGTATTATATATGCACACACATGCCATTAAATCAATCTGGCTTTAGTAGGTTACTTTAATGGAATACCTTGAAGTAACGATTAACAAATTTATAGATTAGAAGTAATATTAAAAATAAAAGATCTGATAAACAATCTACATTATAAATAAGTCATTCTGATTTGGACTATTTATTTGCATAGATCAAAAAACAAAGCTATACATGTAATATTGTTTAAGTTGTAGATTTCAGAAAGACCAAAGTTGTAAATGGTCATAAAGATTGATGTGTGCTCTCTCTCTCTCTCTCTCTCATACAGATATATATTGAACCGGATGTTTTATCTGCTTCAAAAGCAACCATTGGAAAATCAAAACTAAAATGTATATTTTTAAAGATTTTAAAAGAAAAGAAAAAAGTGTATTTGAAAATTTTGTATTTTTTTGTTTTATTTGTTAAGATAACACATGTACTCAATTATAAATGGAAATTGTAAAGAACATTTTAATTTTAAAAAAGTTTTGATTGAGATAAGTTTTTTTTTTCTTGTTTTGTTTTAATCTATTTTAAAACCTGAGACTTATTTTCTCATTTACTTAGATTTAATTAATGTTTGAAAATAGTGATAAGAGCCCTAGTTAGATTTTCTTTTTAGTTAAGATTATGTGGGAGATAAGAAATTAACCCTGTTTAAAACTTTGTAACTAAGATTAGGCAGGAGACAACAATTATATATAAAAGCTGTGGAATTTTTGGTATGTGTTTTATAGCTTTTAGATTCACTAATGGTGGGCTGCTGATATATAACTTTCATATTCACTAAGAGATATATTCTATCTTTGTCAGCAGATAAATTTTATATTGGCTAATTATGGACTGTGGGGATATAGATTTTTATATTTGCTGCTTGACAACTGCTAAAGGAATCCATTTATTCATAATGCAGAAACTACTTACCTTGAGGAGCCAGATTAGAAGTATGCCATGCTAAAAACTTTACAAGATTTCTGTACCCCAGAACTCCACAATTATATCATGAACATGACCTAAAAGCCTAATCCAGAACTGATCACAAAGATTGCCTTCATACTCCTGACCAGATAAATGAAAATCATAAACCTTCATAATGAACTCTAGATAAACCTAAATGGTGTGTGCACCACTTGAAGAAATCAACCAAACAGAACATTATGCCTGAGGGTAAATGAACATTTTTATATCATAATCAGGGAAATCTTTTTGCTTAGGTCTCAGCTAATATAAAAAGAAATATAGGCCTATGAGTAAGAAATTTGATATTATTAATATTTCTTTGGTTGGATGTATTTATTGTAAAACCTATAAATTGTAAATACTTGGATTAATATTTTGTTTTGTCACTTTGTCTGGGAGTGTGTGATGAGTTGATATTTTATATTCATTGTAACTATTGTTAAAGGCTTGGGAAAATATTAGTGGTTTTCTTTTTAACTTACCTGTTCCTTATTTTTTGTTGTAATTAATTTAGTCAAACTGGGATTGTGTTTCCTACAGACGGTAAAACTTTTGGAGTGCAATTTATCGATTGTATTGCTCTGTTTCTTTTTGAACCATAGAGATTTTGTTTTCTTATATTTAGGATTGTGTAAAATTGTAATATTTTCTTTGTGCTTGGATGCAGCAAACCTTAAGAGACAAATTGTAATAACTTCTTATGAGTGTTTGCAGGCATCATTACATTCCTGTTGTTTCCCTATGTTTTACTGGGTTTTAAGAAGAGATCACTCTGTGCTGTTCATTGACTCCATGCAAGATATTTTTTATTTAAATCTCTAAAGTATTTATTTAGATAAATTGCTGGAAGAAAGAAATTATAATTCACTTTAAGCTTAGGTGAGAAAACAAAGTTATCTGCCAAAGTGTTTAATGCCACAATATTCTCATGCACTCTCTAACAGAGAAAGTTGGGGTATTCAAGTTAAACTGTTTGACTAATATTTGTTTTTGAATTTAATAAAAATTTAAAATTATCAATAATTATATTTGTTTTTGGATAATGTTTGATTATGTGTCTTGTCCCTCTATGGGCTGAACAATGTTAAAGATATTTTCACACTAAGTGTAACTGATAGCATTCATTATCATTAACTTTTGATCACCAGAAATTTAATTTTCTAGGTTGACAGTGGCTTTGTGGCACTCTCAGTGATAAAAAGGAAATGAAGCATCTGGTACAATGAGTAGAAAGTTTTAGTCCTACCAATATGGGACTCTGGGTTTGAAAACCCATGTGATATTCGGTTCAGATAGTTGAAAAATATTTTAGGGGTAGTGAGGCAAAATTTAATATTAGAAATGAGTTATACTAGTTGGTGTGTATTGTTGGAGCAATTTGGAATATGGGGTTCATTTTTGAATATGAAAAAAATAAATAAACAATCAAATAGCACATTTTTTTTTATTTTGAACTTAAGAAAGAGAGATAAATAAATAATAAACATTAGCATACATTTTTTTTATCAAAGTGAAAAAAAATTTAAAGCAGAAAATAAAAATTAAAAAAATATAAAAATTTTGAATTTGATCTTGTTTTGTAAATAAAATCCAGTGTAGAAATTGATAGGGGAGTAGGTTGGAAGAAAGCCTTTTTTCTTTCAAAAATCTCCAAATAGTCAAAAAGAAAAAAGTAGCAATGGAAATTCAGATGATGATGAAGATGATGATGGATACAATGAAAACAAAGATGAGAGAAATACAACAAGAAAATAAAAGAATTCAACAATGTCAACAGGAAATATTAGAGGAGTTCAAAGCCAAAATGATAAATGAAAGGAAAGAAATGAGACAAGAAATAATGAAAAGAGTTGAAAAAATCAGGAAGCCATAGAAACCATAGAAAAACATCTGGCTAAAGAAATTCAGGAAGATGGTAAAAAATGTAAAAGAAGTGAGAGATGAGTTAAGATAGCGTTATGTAATGTTTTCACATTGAGCTAGATTCTGATAGGCCTATTTTTTACACACTATTAAGTGAAAGTTAATCAAGTTATGGTATTAAACAATTCAAAACAAAGCAAAACTCTCCATACAGTAGTGCCATCTTGTGCTAATAAGAGCATGTGATGTTTAGTGGTTTTACAAGTTATGGTATAAAGAAATATCTTGTTCCTATGTCCAAAAACATAGCTATATTTCCTGATTAACTAGCTTACTAATTATTATGATAGGAATTGCTTGACAAAGTTAGTTTTAATTTATAAGAGGGCACCATAGTCAATAGACTCCTAACTTCCTCATATCACATAATTTTGATGCAAGTTACTAAAAAGATCAAGGTTATAATTTCCTGTAATTTTATTTATTTTTTTAGAGAATATTATTCCCAGAGCTTAATTATTGACATAAGTAAATTATGCATTTAAGTATAAACCGATTTAAGTTCTAATAAACTAAAATAAATAACTAAAATTAGTAATGTAAAGGTGAAAGTGATCTTAAAGGTAAATATTTTATTATACACTTAAAATATTTAATGATAAATTATTATTACTAATTAGAAAGAACATGCACGCTAATCCAGGTAATCACTTTACACAATTAACACAGTCTATTTCTTTTTGTTCTCTCTTTATAAAATAATCCATGGCTCAAAATGTCTCATAAATTAGGGAATGTCTCTATCAGGGTGATATTACAAGCTTATAAATTGTAAATAGTTCATTAATCACAATCAGGATATGGTTTAGCTTACCGGTAAGTTTGTGTAGATTTGTGGGATCCCAAGCTCACGAAAATTTAATTGATCTCTCCTGCCAACATATTCACTTTTCTGGTCTGTTCTATAGCTGGAGCAAGAAACATGATTGTGATGACCTCTTTGTTACAAAAGATGGTGTTCACAAGATTTCATTTCCATTCTTGCATGATGCCTTCATTCAGAAAGTGAGTAGTGTTTCTGTGCAGATGCATTTCACTGCAACAGGTCACTCTCACAGAAACCTCCACTCTAAAAACACATAACCAAAAGATAAATGAAAAGACCTAGATTGAAATTGTCTTTTTCTTTTTATACCTTGATCCAGTTTTGAAACTTCTGCACATATTATTATGATCATGATGCTTAGGTTTATAATCTTATACATTTATTTTTAACGTTCTGTACAAAGTTCTTTTTTTTTTGTAAATCATTTCCACCATTTTTAATTAGAGTTAGAAAGATTTTCTTGATTGTAATCTTTGTATTTTGGAATCTCTTTTGTTTAACTGGATTAGTAATCAGCATGCCTTTTTTTATTCTTTCCAATTTCAACTTTTATTAAATTACAGATAAATAATTTGAAACAAAAAGAATCAACTCTCATTATATGTTTTAAAAAAAATTGTACAAACTAAAAAAAAATTAAAGATCTTTAAATTTACTTTTTTTTAGCTCTTAAATATTCTCAAATGTCAATATATTTGGACCATAACATGGATAACATGGAGATAAAGATAGTTTAGGTAGATGTATAAAGATTGGATAAACATAGATAAAATAACACAAAAGCAGTTAGATCTACTAAAGAGGAGGGAAATAGAGCGGTATAGATAACATGGTAAGAAAGTTAGAACAGGCATTTCAAGATATAGAAAAGAGTAAAGATAATTTAAAAACAGAAATACAACAAACATGTGTTGAGATAACAAGGGGTCTTGAATATATACCTGAAATAGAAAATAAATATGGATTTTTTTACTACTGAGAACAAACAGTATTGAAGAGGTCCTATGGAAAATGAGCATAGGGACTTGGAAAATAAAAGACAGGATGGACCAACCCACCTGGTTTTTGAAAATAAATTCTATATTGAAACTTTCAGAGCAGATAAAACCCATTAAATCACCTTAAAACATTGGCCAGTTTATTTCAAGTTCAAAACTGTCAAAAATAAAAAGTTATGGTTACCAGGAGCCACCTCATTGAAACAGCCTCGAATTTGTGGCATATTCTGCATACAAAATCTAACCTTTGAGGAATATAAACAATGCTATTTTAAGGATGTTCTGGAGTGAAGCAAGGCAAGATGGGGATATATCTCAGGAAAAATACCCTATTGTTCATGGGGAAACACAAACTCAATTTTTTTAGGATTTCCTCTTTTGGGATGGCCAGATTATACAGTCCATCCATTATAATAAGCTACCTATAAACCAACAAATGATATTGAACAGCAGCAGTTAGTCTATTGTGAAAATGGTAGAATTATTAACATCAATAGATTATGGTATATCCAAGGAGCCTATAGATAAATTCAAGAGGCTGGATTACAATAGTTAACAAACTCTCAAAAAAAAAGAATGACATGACATAGGGTAGGTGGGTTTAGAATAATTGAACAGTCTTAAAAAAATATTTATTATACATGATTATAAGAGTAATGAAAGTTAAATTAGTAGTGATAGCTCAGTAGACAGAATGCAGCAGAGTTTCCAAGGGGGATTTAAATGTTTTTTTTAAAAATAAGATAGTAAAGAAAGCGTTGTTAGCGAAGAGGTCATCACAACCGCCTTGCAAGCAAGTAGTTAGTCGCAGACGGTTGTAGGTTCACATTCCAGTTGATGCTATGACACATGAAAAAAAAGAAAAAAAAGAAATGTTTTTTTTTTCATGGTGTGATGGGTGGGGCAGTTGAACTGGATGCTTTATCCATTTCAAAAGCAACCATCAGAAAATTAAAACTAAAATGTATATTTTTAAAGATTTTAAAAGAAAAGAGAAATTTGTACTAAAAATTTTGTATTTTTTTTTATTAAGAGTATGTGCCAAAACACATGTACTCAATTATAGATGGAAATTGTAAAAATATTTTAATTTTAAAAAAGTTTTGATTGAGGTAAGTTTTTTATGTTTCTTTTAATCTATTTTAAAAGCTAAGACTTATTTTCTAATTTACTTAGATTTAATTAATGTTTGAAAAAAGAGATAAGCCCTGGTTACATTTTGTTTTTAGTTAGATAAGAAATTAGCTCTTATTAAAACATTGTAATCAAGATTAGACAGAAGATAACAATTGCATATAAAATCTCCATGTTTTTAAGTGTTTTTATAGCTTTTACATTCACTAATAGCAGACTGCTGATATATAACATTTATATTCACTAAAGGTGGATTGCTGTTATTATGCCTTCTATTTGCTAATTGTGGACAACTGCTGAGAGAGTTATTCTATCTTTCTTGGCAGATATATCTTATATTGGCTAATGGTAAACTGTGAATATATAGATTTTTATATTTGCTATTTGATAACTGCTAAAGGAAACCATTCGTTCATAATGCAGAAACTACCTACCTTGAGAAACGAGATTGGAAGTATGCCATGCTAAAAACTTTACAAGATGAAGCCCAGAGTTCCACAATTGTAACATCATGAACATGACCTAAAAGCTTAGTCCAGAACTGAGCCTAAAGATTACTTTCATGCTTTTGACTAAATGAATAGAAATCAAAAACCTTCATAATAAACTCTATATAGAGCTAAACTGCATGCACACTGCTCAAAAAATCAACCAGAGAGAACATTACACCTTGAGGATAAACAAATATTTTTATATCATAAACAGAATAAATCTCTTTTCTTAGGTCTCAGCTTAATATAAAAACAAATATAGGACTATGAGTAAGAAATTTGATATTATTAATATTTCTTTGGTTGGATGTATTTGTTGTAAAACCTATATATTGTAGATAATTGGATTAATATTTTGTTTTGTTACTTTGTTTGGAAGTGTATGGTGAGTTGATATTTTATACTCATTGTTTCTTTTTTTATATTACTAATTATTTTTAAAGGCTTAAGCAGATGTTAGTGGGTTTTATTAACTCACCTGTTCATTGTTTTTCATTGTAATTAATTTAGTCAATCTGGGTTTACATTTCCTGCAGACCATAAATCTTTTGGATAGGGATTTATTGATTGTATTGTCCTGTTTTTCTTGAAGTGTAGAGATTTTGTTTTCTTATATTTCAGATTGTGTAAAATCATAATCTTTTTTTGTGCTTGTATGGAGTTAACTTTGAGAGTCAAATTGTAATGACCTAATATGAGTATTTGCAGGCATTGTGACATTCCTGTTGTGTCCAGAAGTTTTACCAAGTTTTGGGAAGAGATCAATCTGTGCTGTTCATTGACTTCCATGCAAAATCTTTTTTTTGTTTAAATCTCTAAAGAATTTATTTTTATAAATCACTGTCAGGAAGAAAATATAATTTCCTTTAAGCTTGGGTAAGAAAACAGTTATCTGCTGAAGTGTTTAATGCCATAATACTCTTGTTCACTCTCTGACAGAGAAAGTTGGAGTATTCAAGTCAAACTTTTATATATTGTTTGACTAATATTTATTTTTGAATTTAATGAAACTTTAAAACTATCAATAATTACATTTGTCTTTAGCTAATGTTTAATTTTGTATCCTGTCCCTCAATTGGCTGAACAATAAAGATCTTCTGTCCCTGAGGGTAGTTAGTAGCATTCATCATCATCGACATTTGATTACCAGAAATTAAATTTTCTAGGTAGACAGTGGTTTAGTGGTGACCTTGGTGACAAAAAGGAAAATGAAGCATCTGGTGCAATATATTGATACATGTATATGTCTGATAATACAAAATATTCCACTTATTATCATTAATTTCATTAACTATACAGACCAAAATAATGATTAGATACTAAATGTATATATGTCATGGTCATATACTTATGAGATACATATTAAAATATATAAAAATAAAACGTTTCACTTATTAATTACAGCAGAAGTTAATATTATTTTTCTTCTGACTACTTAAATTGTAAATGAAAGATTTTAGAATAAAGAAACATTACTTAGTAAAATTATATATTATACAATTTTCATCATCTAATATTAATTGTTAAATATCTTTAAAAAATCAAAATTTATTTAAATATTTCAGATACATTCAACTGTTAGTTATAGAATTCAGGTTAGTATATAATATAATGTTTTAGTATTGAATTTAAGAGATGCTCTAAAGAATTAGGTCATTCTGTTAAAGGCACTCAAACTAAATAACTATCATTCTGTTGAAGGACTGTTTTTATTTCTCATGCTACTACTATCACTGCTAAAACCAGTAACAACTGAAGAAGAAAAGAAAATAATAATACTCATTCCATTGGGTTATATACTAACTTGTGTGCTATTACTAACAGCGAAATGTATCTTAAATATTTAAATAAAGTTCAAATTCTATTAACGACTTTTAACAATTAATGTTAGATTATTTCAACATACAATTATTACTAAAACATCTTCATTATAGACTTGTTTTCTTTGAATGTCTGCCTGGAAGATTTATTTGTTTTTAGCTTATGTTTTCATCATGCAAATTTTAAGAAAGATTTTTCAAATTAATTTTTGTCCACTAATTAATTTCTTAGTCAGCTGTTTTAATTTTATCCAAAGGTTGTTACTTCCAGTTATTGTAAGAAATTTTACTGGAACTTCCTTTTTTAAAAAAACGAAGTAAAATAACTCTGGTGGAAGATTTTTCTTCATACTGTATCACTGATTTAACTGCTATGCACTGTCTATATGTATTTTCTCAATAAATGAAACTTTGAATGGGATTTTCATATATTCTTAATCTAATAGATGGACACTATATATATGACTGATAATAGATTTATCACATTATTGCCTCCATACATATAAAAGAATATGTACAAATATCATATAGCATGGGAATCTCAAAATTATGCTGTTCTTATATAACATGTTTTAATTAACAGATATATAAAATAAATGATGTTGATCCTCAACTCATTTCAGCTTCTATATTTTTATCAACAGTATTTAGGTAAATAGTATTTACTTCACACATATTGGGCTATAAAATTATGGAGAAGCCATCTTACTTTATTTCTCCCAGAGTTCAAACTTGACTAATGTGCAAATTAGCAAAAAACTTTTTATCTTTTGAATCTGTTAAAGTAAACTCATTATTTGTAGTAAACATGATTGAAATTTATAAATAGCAAGTTTAATAGTTTTTTTTTTTTTTTTGATCAATAAAATCAAGATAATAACTAAATTACTCCTGTTCTGACTTTTTAATTTTCATTCATCAAAATCACAAAAACTTTTAATTAAAAAAATTATTTCTTAATTCCTTAAATAAAACGGATTAAAATTTTTAATTATATATGTATTATAGAAGAAAAAAATTGTTTTAGACAAAAATCACTTTCTTAAATTGTTAATTTTTTTTTTTATCAAAATTAAAATTAAATCAAATAAAATATTTGTATTAAAACATTTTATGTCATTTAAATAATTTCTAGTACTTCAAAAATATCAAAAATTATTGTTAATTAATCAATATTTCTATTATTCTAGATTTTATTTCAAATAATTATATAAATAAATGTTGCCTACTTTTTATTATAAGCTTTAAATATATATGTTTCAATGATAAGCTTTATTTGGCTTAAAGGTTACAAAAGTTTACATAGCTTGGATTGCTGTGTTTACATGGGCAATCCGTAATTGTAGGTTTACATATATAAAAGTAGATTTATTGTTTTACACAGGATTACAGGAATTTTACATGCTGTGAATTAGTTACATAGTTTTACATAACTTGCATTGTTGTGGTTACATGGGGAATCCATAGATATAGGTTTACATATATAAAAGTTAATTTATTGATTTACATGAGATTACAAAAAAATTGTCATGCTGTGGATTAGTTACTAGGGTTTTTACTTGGCTTGGATTGCCATGGTTTCATCAGTAATCCATAGGTGTAGGTTAGTTTATTTATGCTGTGGATTAGTTATAAGGTAGCTTTAAATATATATGCATAGACTTTAACCAGGGTGTTAGTTTTGATTAATTCGTAACATTTTGATGAAATAGCATCCACCATTGTCAAGTTCAACTTTTTAAAGAAAAAACATTAGATCTCAAATAATAATGAAATTGAGTGTGAAGTAGTTGAGCATCCAGAATATATGAATAACAAAATGTTTATTTTCTTCAGTTTTACCATTAATTGTTTTTAAGTCTATATTAGAAGAAAGAGATTAAATAAGTGTCCTCCATAAGGCTGGAATACATTGTGCTTCATCAGCTCTATTTAAGCCAGTTGATTTTTTTAATACTTTATTTGACTCCCTTGGGATTCTCAGTATATATTTTTCCAAATTAGCAAGTATTTTGGCTTTATCAAAATCAGGTTCATGATTAATTTTTAAAAAATATAAAGAGAAGTTGATGTATTTAACTTCTGATTAAAGGTATAGTATATTAATTAATTTTGACATTAGTTCATCTATTAGACTGACATACATAACCTTTTACTTCATATTTTTTTAGAAATTGGTTACAAAGCTGATTTTCATAATGTCAAAAATACTTGCTAATTTGGAAAAGTATGAATTGATCACTATGAGGAAGTCAATTGAAATATTAAAAAAACCAATGGGTTTAAATAGAGCTGATGAAGCACAATGTATTTCAGTCTTATGGAGAACATATTTTATCTCTTACTTCTAATATAAACTTGAAAGCAACTAACGGTAAAACTGGAAAAAATAAATATTTTGTTAACTCACATATTCTGAATGCTCAACTACTTTATGCTCAATCTCATTTGTTACCTCACACACAATCTCATTACTATTTGAGATCTAATGTTTTTTCTTCGAAAAGTTAACCTTGACAATGTTGGTTGCTATTTCAGTGAAACATTGGAAATTAATCAAAACTAGCACACAATTTAACTCAAAAACTATTTTATTTACATCATATAACCATGAAAACATTATATATATTGTGACCTTCCAAGTTGGCACCAGGAAGAAATGTGGAAAGTTCACATTTGTGCTAACAATGGCTAAAGTTAATTATCTGAGAAAAATGAATTGAGATGTACTTTGCTAGTTAAAATTAGGATTTAAAAAAATAAAAACTTTAAGTGGGTATATTGATTGGTAGAGTTTTGGATTATATATGTTTGGTTGTAGGAGAGGAGGATGAATAACATCAGAGATATTTGTATGTAGTAGAAAAATTTGCATGTCATAATGAGCAGAAATATAGATATATTATTAATTAGAATTTTCTTTTCTATATTTTATTTGTTATTTACTAATTATATATTGTTCATAATCTTATACTTAAAAATGATAAAGATTATTTGTATATTGGTGAATAACATTTATAAATTAATATTTGATATTTAATTTTTTATTATTATTATGTTTATTCTATTTCAAATATTGTATTGTTAAAATTTTATAAGAAAAATTCTGGCACACTTCCAAAGTTGATTGTAATAAAAAAAAACCACAGATGGTGTGAGTAAAGAAAGATATAGAGTTTAAAACTTGAAGAAAAGTAAAAAAAAAAGTTCCAGGGAAGAAGATGTAAAAAAAACAAAAAACTTAAAAGAATCAATAACTCTCTAAGAGTATTAGAACAAATATTAAAAAAAAAACATCGCAAGGATTATAATAATATATCTGTGGAGAATTTTTGTTATTATACTACTTTAATGATATAAAAATGAGGAGATAGACACCCCCAGAGGGATACCAGCCTCCAAATTTCTGCCAAATGATGGTCCATATTCACTATCTTTAATATACCTGGATGATATGTAATCTAAATTATTATGATTTATTTTAAAGTATTACCAAAGCTAAATAATATTAAAATGACAAAATTGTGTAATATAAAGCTAGCTAAAATTTTCTTATTAGACGCTATAATTAAATGCTTGATTTTCAATTTAAAAAATTTTCTATCAATATTCTACAAAATAAAATTTAAAATGAAAAAGTTTATCTATTAATCTTATATCAAGAAGATAATTTTATACTGTATAACTTTGCTATTCACGCATATATAACAAAATAATTCCAATGCATGCAAATGTCATTTATTATGCCTATAACGAAATTCTAGGATAAAAAGGAAAAAGATTATTGTCGTTCTTAAAAAATTATGCTTTAACAATGGATAGACTTTTTTTTTTATGTTATAATTTACTGTTGTCTTTGAAACTAATATGTATGTTTCTTTCAACTTTCAATTTTGTTTAAAAAAACTTAACATGTAATGATGGGATATTGATAAGTATTTTCGTTATTGATTACAACAGATGTATAATCAATTTTTTATATTTTTTGTTTTCTTTTAAAAAAAAAACAAAAACAAAATGTAACTTCATATCATTATAATATGATAATCTATTATTTTGTATGATCTAGAAATTATATTATAGGCGGTTATAGATGTTCAGATGTATGCGTGATGCTATAAATTATTATTTTAAAAATGTTGTATTTATTATGCTTCAATTTAGTTAATGAAGTTTATTTAAAAAAATAAAGAATTAAAACCTTATCTGTTATAAGTTTGTTATATAGGAAGTATATTGAATGTGAGTTGAAGGTAGAAATGGTCAAGGGATTAGATCGAGTTTGAAGATATTATTTAACCCTCATGTATATAAGTATAAGTATAAGTGTTTAGCTATTGTTTTTCCTTGCCTTTCTTTATTTTGTATAGTTAATGTTAGATGATTTACACTGATTATAACAGATAAGTGTTGTATAAAATTTTATAATATGTATAAAAGATGATTGATTTATGGCATTATCCAAGTTTTATAAATAAGCTAATAAAAAGTATGTTTTAAAAATACATCATGTTTAGGATATTATGAAAGCACACATGTTCGAAAATATATGATTCGTATATTAAATATTAGTCAAGTTTGGTTTTGCTATAAGAGCAATGTAATTGGTTAGCAAAGTGCATAAAATAATATTTCTTTTTATTTATTCATTATTTATTTTGTCTTTTAATTTTTAATAAATGTTTTGATGAATTAAAAGCCCAAATGAATTGTTTTATTATATGTTTGATTCTCCATTTCCACACATACACATATGGTTAACATAAAATAGTTATAGAATATCTAGATTTTCCAGTAGAAGTCAATTTATTTAATCAGTCTGGAGATGATAAATCACCATATTACAGTGCTAATATTATATTTTACTTTGCTTGGAATAGATAGTGATATGGATATAAAGGTACCCGATCTTAATCATTATCTATCTTATATTAGATATGATAATTGATAATTTTGTAATAGTTTTATAATTAAATAAATGTGTGGCATATGATTAAATTAGTGTTATGGAATTGTTATTAATAAATGTTTTATTACTCTTATTTGCATCCTATATAAAGACCATATCCTATAACCTCAACTGAGCTAACCCATAGAGTAATTACAATATAAGAATTTTTTAAATAAGTTTAAAAGCAATTTACAATTATAAATTTTATTCTATCTTGTATAGAATTGGCACCTGGGCAATTATAAATCTAATAAGGTGAATAAGTGAAGACAGAGGTTACAATATATATATATAATCTTATTCAGAAAATCTCTATAAAAGGTCATTGAAAATATTTTTTGTTATAAAGAGAGCTATTATAAAGTTGTTATATTAGTAATAATAATATGCACAAGGAATAAAATAATTAATGTTTATTGTAAGTTTTTCTTATTTTATCTTTTTAAAATCAAATGCATTTTCAGAATTGTACAACAAAATCGTAACTATTCTCAGCAGTTAAAAATATAATTATAATGCACCACCCACACAAAACATGTATTAATTAATCCTGAAAGGATTAAAATAATAAACACACTAAAAAATTTTTTTTCCATTGATACATTAATTATTGTATATCTTGATTGGAGCTTTTTAAGGATTTTATATTAGATTTAATAGAGAAACTATTCATTATTCTGCATTATTTAGTGTAGTAGTAGACTCAATCATCAGAGATTACTAGAATTTTCAGATAAGTATACTAAAAAAAAGTTTAATTTATTTAACTTACTGGAATTATTGTACTCAGACTGCTATTTAGATGTTTGAATATCATGTGACTTACTAATAAATTAATCACATGATTTTAAAAAAAATAAGCATATGAATAATAAATAAAATGTTATATACCTGTATTTATTTATTCCTCAAAATAATTATGTCTTTTTAATTTCCTACTCACTTAAAATGCTTATTTTCTAGCACAGTGTTACAGTTCTTATCTTGATATTTACTTTTTTTTAGCAAAGAAGGGTTACATTTCTTAAAACAAACATTTTGTTATGATGACATTAGTTTTCTTATATTTTTTTACATCAACTTTGTGTCTCTTGATTAGGTATACTTGCATTTTAATTACAGAGCATTGTATTATATATTGTAATGGATAAATAGTTCAATACATAACTTTACTGAAATGTGCCACTAGATAATAAATCTAGACTTCTTTGCAATAACAAATTGTAATTTAATATTGAGAATTAATATAAGAAAATACCAAAGAAAGAAATTAAGTTTACTATTAAAGTTACAATTAAATAAAAATGTTGGAAAGCTATAAATTATAAAATAAAACTCTTCTAATTAATAATAAGTCTTGAAGTAAAAGGCAAGTTTACCCAGCATGAGTTACACTTGGACATTTATTAATTTGGCATATCGAAATTCTATATTTTATACTTCAAGTAATAGTGTATAAGAAAAGAAAAAAAATTATTATTAAACAAAATATCTTATTTAAAAAATAAAATAACAATGATGTCATTGTAATAGTTACCAATATTAATACATCAAAATCAACAAACTTACATGTATGATCAACAATTTGAGACAGTACCAAAACAAACCAAGTGTTCCTTAATCTCAATACCTAGTAACACTGTAACCTATAGTATGAGGGCTATAAAACTAAGCAATGGGTAAAATGATTGTTAGATATAAGCTTAATTCTCTACTGCATATGAAATATTTAAATAATAATTCATCATTATAGCTTTAAACATTATTCATGCATAAGAAAGTATTGACTACAAAAACAAAATCATTATAAAATAAAGCCATAGGAATTTATAACTGAAACAAACCAATAATATCAAGCTAAACATATCAATAATATCTCAGTTGCCAATACATACAGTAACAGTCAAATTCCATATGTATAAAATAAATATTTATTACCATTTAAACAATCATTATTTAAAATTATAAATATTATTAAGTAACACAGATTATATATTTCGTAATCTGTATTGACATGTGATGTTTATAAAATAAAATAAACTATCATTTATTACATCTATATTATTTTTGAATATTATATTTAAAATGTTTTGAAAATGTTATTTGCATATAGCTTTGATAATTATATACATAGTGATTGATTCAATATTTAAGAATGGAAATTTATAAATAATTAATATCAGCATAATATTTATGTGAAAAACAATTTATTATAAATTAAAAAATATTAAATAAAGATTTATAAACTGTTTTGTAATTTTAACTTATTTACCAGTAGTTGTTAATGTTCTTCAAATTTAAGAGCAAAGATCTCTTTATTCTTTATGGTGCTTCATTTGAAATATAGAAAATAGGCTTAAACAAAGATATAGAAAAAAATCATGATTTTACAGCAGTTAATAATTATGAAGTAATCCTACATATGACAAATGAAAACAGGAAGTATTAGATTATCCATGGAACAAAAACTATTTATTTACAAGTTCATTTTATCCAATGTTTTCCTTTTAAATTCAATAACCAATGCAAAATAGTTTTCTAGATAATAAATCATTCTTGGCTACTGGCTAATAGAACAATAAATAATGCTTGTCTATTTAAAAGTATATTTCTCTTTCAAAATAATTTTATTTGACCTATAGGCGAATATAAAGAAAACAAGCTTTAACTAGGTGAGATTACAAGGTGATATATACAAAGGAATGATCCAAATATTAGTAGAATACAAAATGATAGTTAGTAAAGAACTTAATCAGTGGATGCAGAGTGAATGTATCATTTATCTAGCCTATAACGAGATACCATTGTTAGTGAGCCCTGTTTTGGCGAGCTATGGTGGGAGGGTTTTATTATTCTTAATAGTTATTTTCACATAAATTATTTAGAGGTTGGTTGGGCAAGTGCTGTTTAGGCCAGTTGTTTCCAGGTTAATATGGCCAGGTATGGATCTGCCTCTCTCTTGTCTGTTTCTTGGATATTTTTAATTATATATGTTTTAAAAGTATATTTAAAACAAATAATTGTCAATTCTTTAAAATTAATATTTTTAAAATAAACAAATGACTTTATTTTTAAATTATCTTTTAACAAAATCAATTTTTACTTAAAAAAATATAGAATCTTTTAAATAATAATAGTAACAACTCAACATTTACAAATATTAATGATGTCATAATTTTAAATTAACATTTTTTTTCTTTCTATACATTTTCTTAATTTATAAATCAATGAATTATATTCCAAAGGAATATACTATTTCAGTATTTATACATATCAATACTTATTAAATATCGATTTGCTTAAAATTTTAATTTTAACCCTTTGAAATAATATAACAATTTCAAGTTCAATTGTTTGTTTATTAAATCTTACACACACACAGACTATGAATTAAAACATTTTTTAAATAATAAAATATTTTAAAACTATATAATTTATTTATCTATGCCAAATTATATAATATTCAATAAAATTTAATAAACTTGCAACTTTGTAATATATAAGAATAATATAAGATCTACATGAATTTATTCAAATCACAAATTACATAAAATGAAGAAAAATAATATGAGATGTTGAAAATTTTCACACATTCCAAAGACATGTTATTTATTACTTTTAATTGTTTTTAACATTTGTTTACAATAAAACTTAAAATCAAACTCATTAATATCCTATCCTTATTATTCCAAATTATTACGTTAAGTGAAATACAGTAATTTCAATTTGCAATTTTAAAAATTTCTATAGTACAGACATTTTTTGTTTGAAATTCTAAAATGTGAAAATCATAGTTTTTTATACTTCTTAATAATTTTTTTAAAAAATCAATATCTATTATTTTTTGTATCAAAAATTAAAAGGCAATATTAAAAAAAGAATAAACAACAGACTAAAGAAACATATTTAGTCTTCACACATTTAATTGTATAGTCATTTTAAAACTCATTGTTTTTTTACACTTGCCTAACCAGACATAGAACATATTTTTATGCTATTCATTACAAAAATGAACCTGTAACAATTTACAAAAAAATGCATAAACTCAATTACTGTTTTTTAAAGCACTATCTACAATAGTTGGTCAGATAAACAAGACATATATGGAAATAACTGTTTACAGTAAAACTTAATTATAATTTATTTACAATTACTAAACTTAAAATAAATTTTGATTTAGCAAATAACATATTCCTCCATTTTGGTGAAGTTCAAAAGAACAATAATTCCTCAGATTAATTTGAAGATTTATTTCAAATATAAATAAGTTGAATCTCAATAATTCAGCACTTTTTCAATAACTCTTCTCCAAGAATAAATTTTCTAATCAGTACTAAGCTATTTCTCAAATAATATTTAAATAATTAATTAGTTTGAGATTACCATGGTACTCTTAGTCATTAACTCATTGCATAATAGATAAATATTCTTATGCTAGAGCCAACGATCTATTTGCTTTTTAGATATCATTTTATAAGTGCAAAAACTTGTCATGTGCCTGTTCAATGAGTTTTTAACAAGATATAATAAAATATATCAAAGTTATTGAATCCTCTCTGAGAATGATTGCTAGGCAATCAAATGGATTAATTTTAGTTTAATAAAATAAGCATTGAAAAATTAAAAAGAAAGATGAATTTATTTGATTTCTTGAATGCTATAAGTCTAATACCACTACTATAAGATTGATGATGTTATATGAGATTGACTTTAATTCTATCTTCAACTTTATCAATTGAGACAATATCTCATAACTAATATTTTTGGTATATCTTGTGCTTCTTTAACAAGTAATTATTAAGGCACTAAATGTTCATTTAGTTATCTCATTCTTATAAATCAATTGGAGAGCTTATACAATACTTTAATCTGACTTTACTATTATTTTAGATATTATGTTGAGCTACTAATTGGAGGCAACTACAAATGCCCTCCATCTTCCTCATCTTGGAAAAATAAATCAAACAGTTTTATATTGTAGATATTTTTTTTATCTTCTACATCTTCAATAAAAGATTTTTAATAGAATACTGGCCTCATTGTTACAATTCTCCTAATTTTTACTTTGGCAACATAGAATTAGTTTTTATTTATCTATTTTCCTTTATCACATCTCATTTAATCCACATTTAGACAATATTACCTGATTCTCAAATAATAAAATTTATTGTTTCAGGTCTGTTGGCTTATCATGGTATTTGAGCAACTTGCCAAAGGGAATATACCGAGATCATTTTTGCTTCAACTGTTTTCAAATAACTTTAATCAGTTGCAATAGTTTTTTTAAGTGTCATAGCATCGGCCGGGACGTCAACCCACAACCCGGGCAACTGCCTGCTAGTGCAAGGCAGTCACGCTGACCTCTCAACCACCAATGCAAAACATTAGTTGAATATGCTCTTTTTAATAATAAAAAAAGATATCTTATATTTTGTTGGTCCTATAAATATTTTATACAGTTAAAATGATATATAGTTCTCTATCCAATAGATAAACTGAAAAACTAATAATTATTATAATATAAAAATTTCAAACTCATTGAATTATTCTTTTTTCACATAATTGAAACAATATGTCCCATAAAATACATCTTTACATTTAATAATAAAAATGTAATGGCTTAAAAGTGAATTTATTGCCAAAGACAGTCCACACTGTTTAAGAGTTGAAATATTTAGTAGGGTTACTATTTGATAGTAAAGTTTATAACCCAATTATGATTAGATTTTTTTACACTTCTTAATGTGAGTTAATTATTTCATTGTCTTAATGTGGCTTTGTAAACCATCTCATCCTTTTTGTTCATTAATGCTTACATTATTGTAATATTTATAAGCACTTATCTATTACAAAAACTTCTCATTTTTAGTGATATTTAGTTTTTAATATCATAAAAGCACAATGAAAATAAAATATTAGAATAATTATGATTGTATTTTTTATAAACTTTTAAAGTCAAATTTATTTTTATTTTATATCTGAAAATTAAAAAAAGTATAAAGTTTTATTTTTAAATAAAATAATATAATGTTATATATAAATGCAGAATTTGTCATAAGAACATGTAATTCAAGAAAATGAATGTTAACATTTGAGAAAATTAAAGAAAATAATGGAGATTCCCTAAACATTGAATCATAGATATCATTGTTGATCTTTAAGGCTATTAGTGAATGTATAATGATATAAAACATGTTTAAATATTACTTGCCTGAATATGTATGGTGATTACATATTGTTTATAATTATATGTTGTACTATTTTCATCAAATTAAAACTACATTCATGAATCTAAAGATATTAGACCAAAAGATGAAAGGAGAGTAATACTACTCAAAATGTTATGTTACATATTTTTGTGTACATTTTACTAATAGCTGAACATATTTGAAAAGTTTAAATAAAGTTTGAAATTTTCTAAATCCATTTAACAATTTATTTAAAATGATGGAAATAATCCAACATATAATTACAACTGTTTAAGTATATTTTCAAATTAAGTGTTACCACAAGTATAGATATTATAGTTTTAGTTATTTCTCAGTATGAATTATTTTAATTAAAAAAAACAGCCTAGGCCATAATAATAATAATAATAAAATATGCTATACTATTGACTAATTTATGTGGATTTTATTATTAGATGTTTTCAGATCTTGGTAGCAAAAAAATTCTTTTTGATTACTTTTGTTTGTAAAAAATTCTGCACTCAAATGTATTTTTAGCCTGATTGTGTAAATGAATATTTGAAAATAATATATTATATTGGTGTTGAGTGTATATAATAAGTACCTATCTAGCAAAAAATACAAAATAAAAAAATAGTTACAAAACGAATAATTTAAAAGCAAATTTGTTTTATGTACTTTATAGTTTTGTAAAATGCATTTCCTTAAAATTTCGTTCAAGTAATTCAGAGTATTTTAGAAATGTTTAACCCTTCGTTTTCTAAAGTGAATTAAGAAATTTAAATAATGTTATTTATTCAAACCTACTGTATTTAAAGATATAAATTTAAGCAGAATTTTATTGATTATTGTAATATAATAAATTAGTTAAATTGACGTTTAATTTTTATTTTTAAATTAATGTCTAGCTAATTTAAAAAAAAAAAATATTTTGTTTATATGGTATAGTTTTAAAAAAAACCTTAAATAATTTACTGTAAGATAAAGATTTCTCAAGTATTTCTTTACACAAAAATGACAGAGAAAGCACTACTCACCAAAGTGGTCACCTGCTAAGTAATGAGGACTTTTGTAGTTATCCATTTATAAAAATTATTTAGCTACCTGAAGATTAAAGACATTTTGTGAATTCCACTTTTTAATGTTATATTTATCTTGAAACTATTAATTATTTACTTTTACATCTTTTGGTTAGTTATTTGAGGCTAAAGTCTGTTCTATTTAAGATATTGCATTGGTAATTATTACTAACATATTTATAAAATTATTAGATCTCAGTTTTAAATGACTGAATTAAGCTAAATCGTTTTCTTTACTAGCAAGTTATTTAAATTGTTTATGGAGGTAATCTAAAGATAAACCAACTGTTAATTATCCAAAGTCAAGAGCTATTTCTTTATGAATTTATCAAAATGATCACTGCCTACTAATTCGGATTCAAGAGGAAAAGATTCCTAGAACAAAACCAATCTTTAACTTTGATGTTTACTATCAAGAAAATAATTATTTAGTTATTTTTATCATGATTATTTGTGTTTAATTAGGATTTAAATCAGTTCTCCTAGCTTTAATTGCATATACATTATAGTATGTAGAATGTTTAAATCAATGTATACATCATCATAGTGAATTCTTTTTTGACAAGTTTTAAATTTACAAGACTAATTAAGTATTATTTTTAATTGTGATTGTCTAAATCTGTTTTGGTAAAAATCTTAAGTACTTTATTTCTAAGAATAATAATACCCCCTAAAAATGTTTTGACAGTATGAATAAACAATAATCTCATACTATAAAAAAATAAGATTGCTTTGAAGCACTTGCTACACAACACTATATTAAAAAATAAAAGATTTTCAAATGATTTTAGAAAAAAATTGAGAAATTAAAAGATAAATAATTGACAATATATATTAGTTGATAAAATATCAGATTATTCTTTCTATTGATAATATCAAAACTTTTATTTCAATTGATTGTACTAAATTATTAAATATTATGAGGAAAATTGGGACTTCAAAACATTTAATCATTGTTTAGATAAATCTTTATAAATGATTAGAAGCTACATTTAAATAAGCTTTGAAAAAAGAGACTGCTTTGACATTAACTAAAAACTTAGATAAGGAAAGCATGTCCAATTTATACATTATATTAGAATGAAAGAAGCCAGATTGGCTAAGATAAATCTGAATTCAAAATTAATAAAAAAAAGCATAAAAAATATAGATATCCTGATAATCTAACAATACATAGTCAGTATGGTTATTTACCTATCTTCTCTACATCTATCTCTCTTACAAAAAATATTCAATCTTATAAGTATATTGGTTCATATGCAAATTTTTATAATAATTTTAAAAAAAATCTATTTATATCTTTTTTCTTTAAAATGTTTAACAAAGTAAAAACATTTATCAAGTGAGTAATATTTAAATACAGGTGTACATTATATCCATGGAGTTTAGATGTAATTATAGAGGATTTGAATTCAAACTTTCAAGCTCACCTCAGCTATTCAATTTATTTCATACAACCAATATACATAACACACATGTAAAAAAATGAAATGTTTATATTTACAAAAATTTTAGCATTCTATTATTATTTTAATCTATTTTAAGTTTTAAACTAACTACAATAAAATTTCTAGGTTCTAATTTCATTTGACATATAAAGAATTCAACCTGAGTGGTAAATTGAAAAGAAAATCAGTAAATTTGGATTACTATTATGAAGAACAATCAAACATTTATTTAAACAGAAATAAAATCTAATTGAATTGCAATATGGACATTAAGAACAAATCGTTGAGTATTTATAAAATAAAGTTGCTTTAAGAGATAGTAAAAAGATCACTGAAGTTACAGTTTGCCATCTAATGTCATAACTAGATATGGGAGTTTCAACTAATTATCAACTTTTATTTCTAAGCCATTTTATGATGTAATGGGTGTTTTATCTAATAAGAAGGGAGTTTTAACACCAAAGCCCATTTAATGTAATTACAAAAATATTGACAAATGCAGATACCATTCAGGAAAACAGCATATATCTAAAAGCATAAATCTATCTAAATGCTTTTCGAAAAATAAAAGTCTTTGTAAGTTTTTTTTTTTTTTCATATGTCATGGCATCAGCCGGGACATGAACCCACAACCATCTGCAACCAACTACTTGCTTTGCATGGCAGCTGTGATACCTCTTGGCTAACAATGCAAGACAAATCTTTGTAAGTTGAGTGATCTTTTTATTTAAATATGTATCATTTTAGTGAAAGATTGATTGGTTCAGAAAATTCAAGATGTAGTCAAAAAAATAGAAGAATCAAGTTATAAATTAATTAATTAACTGTAATTAAAAACAGAACTATTTTTCTAAAACACACACACATACGCTTTATTATAAATGTTTACACTAAAGGTAAAACTTTTATATTTATTTTATTTGAAAGAATAAAAAAAACTATGATTATGGTACTCATCACCATCATAGAACTGCTTCAAAAACACACATACTGCATGCAAAAAATCAAATAGCATTAATAATACTCAACAAAACAAAAAAAAATTATAATTCTACTAGAAAAAAATATTAGCCTGATAAATAGTGTAGTAAGTAATCTCTGGTTAGTTGAATATTTTAAATACCAAAAAAGATTTACATTCATATTCAATGCTGTTTCTAGAATAAAACGTACAGTAACAAACATAATAATTAATAATGAACACATTCATAATTAATAATTTTAATTTTACAAATTTAATTACATTAATTCTATTTAGAAAATAATAACCCCTCCTCACTAGAGTTGTATATAATATTAAATCAGCAATGTTAACTGTGAATATACTGTCATTCCAGCCACAAGATAAAGACTTTGAGAAAATAAGAATGACTATCTTATTTTCAAACCTAAATGCACTTATATAGACCAATTTTATGAGACTTAAAATGAGAGCATGAGTATATTAAATCATTCACTTTACATCTATTTCTTTTAATAATGTTTTTAATGCTTATGAAATATTTTCATTTCCTTTTTGCTAATATTAGAAAATCTCAAAGTCTTCTTATACTTAACATCACTTGACTTAATATTATGTGCAGCACTAGTAAAAAGGGGTTATTACATTCTAAATAGAATTGCAATCTAACACTGGGCTAGTAAAAATTCATTGATCATAAAGTACATTAAATTATACTCTAGATTGCTTTAAGTGCTTAACTTTCATACTTACTAAAAAATATTGTTACATGTAACATTTAAATTCACAAAATTTATTTTTATGTACTTTGGGTAAAAACACTATTATTAAATGTCTATTTCTAATTAACATTTTAAAATTTATCATAAGATTCTGTAATATTTCTTTAACATATTAGTCATTATTATTATATTATGTGAACATTATAAATTTCTAGAGTCATTTAATGAATAAATATTAAATACAAAGAGTATCCTAACTTCTATCAAGATATGTGATATTTAACATTTTCCAAAAAATAAGCAAATTTTCACATTTTATTTGGTGTTTACTTATTATTATGCTTATAGGCTTCTACAATTGTGTTGAGTTATTGAAATTAGTTAATCATAAATATATCTACGAAAATAACAATTATTGCAGACACATGAAAGAATAATTTTTAAATAATTTAAAAATTACACTCTGTAATGATCTATGTGTATATTTAAACTGCATAATAAAATTTATTCTTATAAACAAATGTGTTCACAAGGGTTCTTTAAAAAGATAAAATTAGAAAGACTAACCAAACAAAAATATATAATTAATAGGAAATAAGCTAAAAAAAATCATTTTTATATTCATGAATAAAAAAGCATCATAAAAAATTACTTATGAATACATCTTTTTGGTCATATAAATGCAATCCAAAAAGCTTAAAACAAAATACAAATTTAAAAAGTTTTCACTAAAAGAAAATACAATAAAACACAATCTCTGATGAAAAAAAATCTAACAACTTGATAATTTAATGTGAAACAATTCTACATAGAAAACATTAAAACAAAAATAAAGTTAGCTACAACAAATGAATCACAATAGAAGTATCAGTAACAGAAGTCATCATAACTGTCTGATATTAATCTACATTAAAACAATAATTCATTATACTTTTCTAATTCAGAGACATTTATTGCAAGCATGAGTAATCAATGGATATTAGATAATCATCCTTAACAAAATTTTAGATTAATTTCTAATCATTGCACCTACATATTGAACTGCCAACTTGATTCATGTTATAAATAAGCCTCAGATTTTACAATAAAATAAACAATATATTGTTTTTCTTTGGATGTGCTTTTTTAGCTATAGAATTGAAATTTTTGATTTTTTAAAATTATTAAGTAATTCTTGAAAAATTTTAGTGTGATACAATATTGGGGAGGGGATTAGTTATTTATATATATATATATATATATATATATATATATATATATATATATATATATATATATATATATATATATATATATATATTGTAATGATATGAAGAAACAAGGGTGAGGTTAGGATGATGGAAATTCATTGTCATCAATCCCAGTCAATGAATTAGATCCAAATATACAATAAACATAATGAATATGATGAGCATGAGAGATCAGCCAAGACAGAGACTAACTATAAATTCACCAGTATTACACAGAAGAACAATAAATCATTCATCATTATAAAAGATCAATAATAAAAAAAATCAATAGTCAACCTTGTGACTGGATTTGAAAGTACCCCACTATAGACCAAGCTAATTTTTAGCTCTTGCCAAACTGGGGGCAAATTATATAAACAATAGTTTGGGTGTACAAACTTAAGTGCTAATTCATCAAAATATAACAATTACAAAAAACAATGCTGAGATATAGAAACATGCTTATCATCATCATTTTCTAGCTAATTAGTATCATTTATGTACAGGCCAATTATAAACTTAATTTATAATTAATACTAAAATAAAATTTAGTGCATGGACTTTAAAGAATATGCCTTTGTTCCATAAAGCATTAGAGAAGTAATAAAAGCATCATCAACTGGATATTCATAACACTAAACATAAACTCCAATCCATATTATTGACTGTTGTGCATGAATCCAGCTCAGGAAACAAGAGCTCTATAATTGTTACTATGAACAAAAGATAATTCTAACATATAATGTTTTAAACTTGGTCTAGGATTAAATAAATTCACTGGAATAACATAATAAAATATAAATTTATTAATAACAACAAAACTAAATTAAGGTTTATTGATACTATAAATTCAGCATTCTGATTTTGATTAGAATAATACAAAAAAATGCTATACTTTGTAATTTACATATATTTCTAGATGTTTACATAAACACACACACACACACACACACATATATATATATATATATATAAGCACACAGATGTGCTGTATAATAATTTTAAATTAACATCTTTGAATTGTCATAAACAAATAATAAAAATTCATTTTTATAGTACATAATTAATTTTAACATATATGCATTTGATGACTGATTTTAATATATATGTGTCTATATGACATGCATCTGTCTAGGCACATAGATGTGCTACAACATATTACATTTTTCATAAAGAATCAAATTTATTTTAATAATGCATAAATAATTAATTTAAACACACTTGTGTGGACACAGCCATGTTTATATTCTAGAATATTTCAGTTATCAAAAATAATAAACTATATTACATTTTCATAAGACAATTAATTCCATGTTGAAAATATACATAAACTGCATATGTATGTGTGTATTATTATTATCCCCTTACAAATCAAAGTTACTAATTAATCCATTACAGTATTTTTAATGGAAAGTAAAAGTTTTTTTCTTTCATATAAAAAATTTAAAAAAATGATTTTTATTTTTTTTTATTTATAAATAAAAAATTGGTTTTATTTTTTTTCATTTTTTTTTTTTTTTAAATATTTTTTTTTTTTTTTTTTTTAATAATTTAGACAAAAGTTATTTACTTTTAAATCTTGTAATTTAAAGATTTAACTACAGTCAAGTATTTAAAATAATCATCTTTTTCAATAAATATTCTATTCACCCACTCACATATCTCCTATATGCATACTAATTATTATATACAGATTTAATAACTTTGTTTAGATTAATCAGCATATGTATAAAGTCATATCATGATAATCCTTAAGCAAGCTAATTAGCACTGGAATCTCATGATAAGCTGGTCTATTCTAAAATAGTAGACTGACTTATTGACATCTTTGGCAAGGTATAAATTTGGTAACTGTTTATATTTAGTCTCTATAATTTGGTAAACATCAGGAATGGCATCTAATATATAATATGGGCTATAAAGCACAAAAAGTAGGCCTTTGTTTTTATATGAATTCAAACTACTATTGTGACATTAGCAGTAGCTCTACTACTTACCTTCAGTTATAACTTCACTTTCATAATAATGCTGCAAAACTGTTGAGAGGGTCTTGAATGATTCAAACCATTTTTATTTTATATGGTACAATTAAAAAAACAGTAATTAAAAGTATTTTTATCTTGATTAAAAAAAGTTGAGGACTTTTTTAAATTCACCTTAGTTAAATTCTAAATTTGTATCTAAAAGTATTTTTTAATCCTTTCAACATCTTTGTAGAATTTTTATCAAACTATGTTATACAAGTTTTAATTTAAAAAAAATGTTTTAATCTAATTAAAATAGATAATGGAATTTTATAATTATCAGTATATCTATTGTAACATAAAAACACATTTGTTTTAATTATCAAAATTAGAGTAAAACATTAAATAGACCTTTTTAAATGATTAATTTATAATTTTTTTTAAATCAAAATTATTATTTAACTCTTAACTGTTTTCCACTGTAACACAGACAATATCTACACAAAATTTTGTTTGTTGTAATTTTTTTTCTTCTTTTCAACACACACTAAACTATGATGTTGTATGCCACAAGACACATAACCATCTCAAACCTATCCTCATGAGAAAAATAAAAATAAAACACCAACCTAATAATATTTTACATAATATACATGTATAGTCACACAAAATTCATATCTCAAACTATGTACTCATCAATTTTTTAAAAGATCTGAGGCATCTGATACTAAAACAATGAATAGTGACCTGCAATTCTGAGATACATAAAGAATTCAGCCACTGGACTTTAAACACAATGCAGCATAAACACCAAGAGAACTATCTCAATTTAGACATAATAATCTACTTCAATCCAAAATAAAAGTAACGCAAAATATCTTTGCAAAGCCTTGCTCTCTTAAATATTAGGGGCTGGAAAATATAGAATTATTCCATGCACTTACTCTTGGAGATTTAGAGGCTGGATATCACAGAATTATATCTTGCTCCTTTTCTTGGATGCTTAGAGGCTGGAGATAATTGCAGGACTATATTTAGATGACAATTTGTCCTCTGGTTAAAAATATTGCTTTTTGATAAACTGTTACGACTTGTAATAGATATAATATCAATAAAACCTTAAATATTTTCTCATAAAAAGCACACATTTCCTCTGACTCCCAGATCTGTTACAACTTTGGCAATCATTGCAAATTATTTATGAACTCAGACATTTGCCAACTATATATATATATATATATTATGAAATTGTCAATAACAGGTGAGATTTTGCATCGTTCACTGATGTTCAAAATTTTACTAATGTGTTATTTAAAACTGACTTCATAGCGTTATAACCTCATATTTTAATTCACTTTTCTACCGGATAACAGCCTGAATATTACTTGTTCAAAATATGTAAAAAATATTATTAATTTTTAAATTATTGTATGTAAATTTTTAGTGTAATTAAACTGCTATATACGATCAATTTTTGTTTTTCATGTTCTTTTTAAATATTGCCTTTATCATATTTCTATTTTGTAAATATTTTAAATCTTAATAACAACCCCCTTACCCCTCCTTTAAGTGCATAATTAAAAACAAACTTTTTTTTTAAGTTTTAGTATGTTATACGCGAATTCTTAATAGTCTCAAGTATAATAGTATTGATGTTTTGTTTTTAAAAAAATAAAACCAAATTAAAAAATTATAAGCAGCAGTTTAATTTTGGATTAATTTTATTTTTGGAAATAGTTTTATTTATTTTTTAAATATAAATTTATTAAAAAAAATAATGTTAGTTTTCAATACATTATCTGACGAAAAACATTTCCTAGACGTTACTGTGAGCACTCTTCGTGACCTTCTGATCTTTTCTATGAGAAAAGAGCACTCATTGCTACGCTGTTTATTTCATTTAGATTGTCATTCAATAGTCTTCAAAAATACTTCCAAAAAAACTTCATGGTTTCTTTCTCTTTTACTAAGTACTTGTATAATCTAAACTAGGGTTCTCCAAACTTTTGTAGCTAGAGACCCACTTTCAAAAACGATAATTTTTCAAAATCATTCGCTTATAATACATATTTTAACAAGGAAGAGGAGAGATGAATAAAAGAATTACATTTTATTACTTTTTAAACATCCTTAAAATTAATATATAACTCTGCATATTTTTTAGTTACTAGATACTTAATGAGATATATATATATGAAGTATGTGTCTGTTTTCTACATTTACACTTAGTATGTAACGATGGGTCTTGACCCACATTTTGGGAATGTTATATCTAACGTGTTCATATTTATATAATTTTTTCATTTGACTTTGTCAACAATCAATATTTTTAATACTATTGTTCCAGGTTATTCTTACATTGTCTTCCAAATCGATATCTCATGAACTTTCAATCTTTTTTTAAGCTCTTCTCTATAAAAAAATAATGGTTTAAACAAAACATTTTATAAGTAACTCATTTCAACCATTATGAGCCCCCATATTATGACTTTATTAATAGCTTATTTCCTAATTCATAGGTTACTGTGATAATTTTATCATTGACTCCATTATTAATTTTCCAATTGTTACTTCTTTATTTAAAAACAATAAACTTCCCTATATTTTTTCCCACCTTCTACTTTTAAACTTTAATGATTAACACCCCTGCTCACTGTCACCGTCTTTAATATATTTATTTTCATTCAAATTTTCTTATAAATTTCCAACAATTCTTCTGAACAATTCTTACACTTATTTTTAGTATCTGCAAGTAAGTAATGTAATGAATCTTTAATGTTAAGTTCATCAGAATCCAAAAAATATTAAGTTAAAAATTAATCTAAACAAAACAAAATATAGACACATCTTATACCCTTTTATATATCCATCTTTTTTAAGAAAATTATTAATTTTAAATTTATTAATCATACAAATGTTTTATACATATAAAATTTCTAGTAGTTATCTCATCTTCCAATCTATAGAATTTGTTGTCAAAATATCAAAATAATTTTTTTTTATCAAATATTTTTTTCAAAATCAATAAAGAAATTATTAAGCTCTTTTAATCTTATATATATATATATATTTAACACAACAGGATGATTCTTAGTCTAATGGTATTTTCTGTTTTATCTTTTCTAAACTAAAGTCTGATCCTATTATAAAAATTATTATAAAAAATACCAGTTACCATTATTTTTGTGGTAATTTTCTGTTTTTTACAACTTTTGTTTCATTAGATTTTTTTCTTTAAAGAAATCATAATTATTTTTTCAATGATTGAAAAAAAAGAAGCAAATTTTTATGAGTCATTATATTATATCAATTAATTTTCTTAACTTCTTTCATTACAGATTTTAATTATTCAACTCAAATATAATTATTCCTCCATTTGAGTCAGTATTCATCTCAGCTATAAATCCATTATTTATTTAATTTTTAGCTTTTTTTTTTTTTTTTATAAGTCACGTTTACAATTTCGATATTTTTTTTTTTTTAATTTAGTTACTATTACAAATATGCACATATATAAAAATATAAAGAGAACTAACTCTCAATCTATCAATTTTTAAAAGAACAGAGAAAATAGATGATAGATACTTAAAAACAATAGAACCTAAACCTATTAAACTCATAAATAAGAAACAATATTATTCACTAAAAAGCTGAATTCTAAAAAAAGTATAAATCAAATAGTATAATTCAAGAATTCCACCATTATTATTTTCAAAACATGTATTTGTGCATATATCATTAATATCATAATATATTAATTATGTATAGTCATGAGATTTTTTAAAAATAGAAATAATTTTGTGTAATCATTAATTTATTTTTAAAAAATAAATTAACATTTATTTGATTATAAGAAATTTTATTGTTTAATTATCACTCAAAATATTAAGACTTGTAATAAAAAGTTGCAAATAAAACATCCTTTTTTAAATTCCTAAGAAAATGAAAAAAAAAATTGTTGAAGTGGGGGAAGGGAAAGGAATTTATTTTTTTCGAAAATGAAACATATCACTGCAGAATTATCGTTCTGAATTCAGGATCAAAAAAAGAAGACAATGGTGTGAAAAATAATAAAAGTATATCTGATAGATTGAGAGTTTATTTTGCATATATAATATTCATTCACTAGCAATATCACCATTCTAATGAATATAGTCATTTTAATTACTATAAAAAAAGTGGAATAATATAGCCGTTTCATGGTTTAATGTAGTAATAAAGGGTCAGATTTTGATGAGGAATTGATTCCAATTCTGACATTTCCAGCACTCAAATTTTTTATGAACCCCAAAGCAGTCATTGAAACTCCTAACCTCTATAAAAATATAATGATTCCAATCTATCCTTTAGCCATGTTAATTTTTAAACTTAGTTTATTGATATTTGTTTTAAGTCAGAGAATGGATTCTATCTTGTTTTAATTGTGGGCAGAATAAATAATCTGAAATCACTATTTAATGATTCAGATAATCAAGGCATAACCCAGTTTTAACACTTTCAAATGTCAAATAAAATGTTAGTTTTTAATAAATGAAACAAATAATAAGAGATTAGCAATATATAATTGAAACAGAAGTGAACCATCCAATAAGCTGTGTAAACATTAAGCAACTATTAAAATATAGAATGATACCAATTTATCCTTTAGTTTTATTAGTGTTTAACTTTATTTTACTGATATTGTTCTAAATCAGAACAATATTAATGAACTAAGCTTAAATACAAACAAAGTTAAAGAATAGATTGGTAACCTATATTTTGATAGTTGATTAATGTTTACAGGTCTTATTGGATGGTTCACTTCTTTTTCAATTATATATCCTTAAGCTATGATTATTTACTGTTAATAATAATATAACAGTAGTATTATTTATTAAAATAAATATATTTATTCACTTAAATATGTCAAATGTATTTCCACAAATACAAATATCATTCTTCTACTAAGCCACAGTTGCACTTTTCTGTACAATAATTTTTTTATAACATTTTATATATTTACAGGCAATTTTAAACATATAAAATATGTTAATAACATCAATAATGAATTACATTTCAATAATATATTATTTATATAATAAAAGTATTGATTATGTAACATATAAATTTTCATATAGTTTTTTTCTATATACTAATTTGTCCCCCTTTCTTTTCTTTAATATATTGTTTAATTTGTTTTATTATTTCTCTATAATCTTGAAAGCTTCTTAATTTAAATAGGTAAATTATTAAATAATTTTGCAACATAATTATTCCTTACTCTAGTTCCATATTTATTATAATATTTTAAAACTATATATGTATCTGTTTTCCTTAGACACATTTCAATTTGTTTTATATAAGGTTTTTTGAAAGTACTATCAAAAAACTTATTTCTCTATAATTATATAATCCAAAAGTTGATTGAATAGTAAAATATTATTTTTATATACCCTTTTTTTATTGATATATTTTTCTTCTAGTAGATCTTTTTTTTTTTGTAGTAATGATAATCTATTAATACTAGAAAATCTCAAAAAAACATAAAGAGTTATTCTTTATCTCAATATACACATACAGATTTATATAAAACAATAAAAATATTTAAATAAAAAATATCTTTGATTTTGTAAAATATTGTTATAAAATATCTAAATTAATTAATTAATATGTTTATATGATGTTTCCAAGAATAGTTTTCATCTATCATTATTGCAAGATATCTAATATATTTTACCTGATCTAATTTATATACTTATTATCATTACATATTAAATAACTGTCATATAAACACTTATGTAAATGCAGATGTTTATCAATATTTTTATATTTCATATGAAGAGAGCATATCAACATACATTTTGTTTTTTCTCTATTTATATAAATTCCTCTTACAAAGCACCAAAAGACAATTTTGTTCAGACTTTCTGGATGTGCCTTAATTGCAATTTCAATATTGTAATTTACATTCATAATAACAATATTATCTGCATATTGATATACTGCTACTTCCTAGATCATTTATAAATATGAGAAACAACAATATACTAAGTATAGAATTGAGGTGCCCTATATAAATTATTTTTTCTTATTACTCAATACATTTTATATTTTTGATGCAACATATCTATCATTTAAATACTTTTTAAAGAAACAGAGCAATTTTCCTCTAACTCCACAATTTTGTAAACTGTGAATCAATTACTTATGCTCAATAATGTCAAATGTCTTATAAAAATCTAAAAAAAAATTACAGTTACATATTTTTATCATTTAATGTATTATTAATTTTATCTGTAAAATTCTTTAATAACATAATTGTGTTTCTTAATTCTATGAATCCATATTTTTTTTATTAAAAATTATTTTTAGTTAAAAAATTTAAAATTATTTTATAAATATATAGCTCTATAGTTATTAAAATTATTTTTAGCACCAGATTCATAAACTAGTCTTATTATACATATTTTTAACACTGTAGGAACCTCACTACTTTCTATTCTTTTATTAGTCATATAAATTATAAGATCTGATAGAATGTCAATATTATTTTTTATGCCTACCATTCTTATTGTGTTTACACCTGAGCTTACATTAATTCTACATTCTTTTATTATTTCATATATTTTTTTTAATTTAAATTCAGCATAAATATTGAATGAGGTTGACTATTATATGTTTTCAAAATATGACTACCAAGAGCAATTTGTTTTAGTTTGTTAATTCTTTCTACAAATATATTATTAAAATATATGCTAAAAAAAACTATCACTTATATTAACATATTTTTTTAAATCTTCGTCACTTATAGAACTTAATTTCCTTAGTAATATTTCATTTATTTTTCTTCAAATTTTTTAAGACATCTCTATTTTCAGTAAAAAATTTATTACAAAACAATGGTTTCTCTGCTCTTATTATAAAATTAACTTTATTTATTAATACCTTATATTTAAAAATTGAATCAAGATTTTTTTTAGTTTTTTTACATTCTTTAACTTGTTTTTTTCTTTTATTAATCTTAATACATTTTTATTTATCCAATTAACATGGAACATTTTTTATTATTTTTAATCATGGTGATTTATTAAAGCTGGTATTTCAATTGGTATTTGATGGTTGCTAAAACTGGGACACTGCCTTGATTCTCTGAATAGCTAAATACTAATTTTACATTATTTAGTCTCTACATTAATGAAAATAATAGATTTTACTTTTCAGTTTAAAACAATATCAATGATCTAAGCTTAAATAAAAACAAAACTAAAAAATAGCTTTGTATAATTCTAGATTTTATAATTGATTGACACTTACATGGTTCATTGGGAGGTATAGCTACTTTCTTTTCAGTTACATATCATTAAGCTATGATTATTTATTGTTATAATATAGTTATATGTTTAAAAACCACTCCAAAGAAGCTTATGCATATATAGAATGAATGTAGAAAATAAAATTTGAAAAATCATAAATGTTAAATAAAAAGCAAAACGTGCATACTAAAAAATATATAAAATATAAATTGAGAAATAAACATATAAACTGCCTAAAAAATTTAAAGAAATTTCGTTTAGGTATTGGATCATATTATTAAATATTTTATAAAGTTACAATGTAATGTGTGAAAAACAATAAAATGATAAATTGCAATATAAAGGAAGAAAGAATAATAATTTGATATGCAGAAAAATTTTGAATTGTGTAACTATAAAAAATTTCAAGCATTTCGTAACTTTTCTCATTTACTTTTTTCTGAATGGATTTTAATTAAACAACTTATCAATTCCTAAATTAAATTAGATGACAAATCTAGAAATGATATTAAAATTTGGAATTGATATTTTAAAAATTATCAGTCAAATTTTAAAAGTCAGCAATGACATTTTCTTCCTATTGCTAACTAATGTAAAGAAAAAGAGGGAGAAAAAAACTTTTTTTTCATTCATTTGTGTAACAAATCATAATATAATATCGATAAATTTATTTCCACAACATGTTGTTAAAGAAATAATGTTTTCCAAAAAACATACTGTTGTAGAGAAACAAACTAGCTGGTGATAAATTTGATTGAAAAATCATCTATCAGATGATTATAAATAAGTATAAAGCAAGCAATGAATACAATATATTCCAATCCAAGCTAGTTTAGTTTTTACTGTAGTTTATCTGATGACTCAACTTAAGAAACAATGTTGCAGTGATCCAATGTAGAAGAGAAAATCTATTCATTAAAATTTCTTCCACTGTAACTTGGACAGCCTATTTTACTAGCTGTTTCATGGTATTTTTAATACATCATTTGTAACAGAAAATATGATGTCTTTATGTAGCAGAAGACCAATTAGTATGTGTGGTTAAACAATCAAAAATCACACCAGTCAAAAAACCTGAGAATACAACCAAATCCAAACACTAATGCTGAAGTTTTCTAAAACCAGCCATTGTCTCCTTTAATAATGCTATGAAAAGAGATGGACAGAGCTATATAAATAATCCAACATCTACTGATACTATACACTATACAATGTCACCAATGCCACTGTATTTCCTATCTAACATTACCAGTGCATCAGGAGGCTAACTACTATCTTTGGAGGAACTAATAAAGACATCTTTAAATATATTAAAAGAATGATATCTGCAGAAAATCATGACTTGGAACTGTTTAATTATTGCACTTGGTAAGATATTATCATTATAAGTACTAAATAAATAATATCATTACTATTATTATTAATATTTTGTATACATATTGATAGTTGAAAATATATAAGTCACAGTTTAATATATTGAATTTTAATAAATTGTTAAGTTATTTTTATTAATTCATTTACTTTATGTTTTTTTTTTTATCTAACTCAACCAAACATTATTGCTTTTAATATCCAATATGCAAATCATATCCACAACTCTGAGAAATTGCACAATATAATAGTAGACATGCATGGAAGGTGGTTATAATTTATAAATGATAATAACTGGTGTTAACAAGTATTCCAACAATAAACTTTCTAGTCAAAAGCTTTGGTGCCTGAGAATTTTATTTTTCACAAATAAAATACTTTTGGAAACACTTGTACTTATGTTATAAATCATTATTATCATTAGGTTAATATTATTATATTTATTTGAATTTAATCTTTTTTTTTTAAATTTTATTAACCATTCAACTTTCATCTAATATAAATATTTATTTCAAATCAAAGATTTACTGTTAAATATTTGTATATCTTGGTTCAAACCTGAATTACCATTACTATATATATATATATATATATAATGGTAATATATAAATAATTGTTATATATATATATATATATATATATATATATATATGATGTAATAATTATTTTATTTCACTTTTATTTTGTAATTAATAACACACAATGTGCATTGCATGATGAAACTTTTTTATATAATAATTTCTGTAGGCTTTCAATATCATAATTTCTGCAGACAAAGCACTTTCAGAGTTTTATTACTACATAATTATAGTCTCTTAGATTATTAATGTCATTATATGCAAATGTATGCAAAATTATCTCGGAAATGGCAAAACAAGTGTCTTTTCTGCTTATTGAGTTGGTATCATTGGTGATAAAACAAGCTTCCTTGATTTTTCCCTTGATGTCATTCTTTTCTGTGCATAATATACCAGCCTTGGAGGGTTTAAATCTGTCGTTGAGCTCTTTCTGGTGGTCATCAAATACAGAACTGCCTCCTTTTTTGGTTATCGCTCTTGTATATGTATATTTGTGTTGGGCCAATCTATTGCCAATTGTGGCATGAGTTTCACCATAATAAACAGCATCATGCCCCATTTGAGGACACACACTTCTACATAATACCTGAGGGTGTGTTTCAATATTTCTTTTATCTTTGGTATTATTAATAAGCCTATTGGTGTTTGGAGGAGTTCTAAATCCTAGTTTAAATTCTTACTGTAAAGTTTTACAGAAGTTTTTTGCCACTGCAAGTATATATAGTATAGTCAGATGTTATGTCTTCTTTTTTATTTTGCTGAAGATTTTTATAAAAGCCTTCAATCCTGTTGGCTATTGTTCTGTGATTAAAACCCACACTTATTAAATCCCTGATGTAGCTGATGATGTTGATCTTCTTGTCTGACTCTAATTTGCATAAATGGTGATTATGAAATAAAAAAGCAGACATCCCTGCAAGTTTGTGTGATTTGGGGGATTTTGAGAGTGGATGGAGGTAACTTCTAATGCACAAGGGCTTGATTATCATGGAATAGTCGAGTGCAGCATTATCTCTATTGATTTTTAAATTAAAGTACTTGACTACATTTTGTTCATCCTCATGTGTACAATTAAAAATCAGGCTAGAAAGAGTTTGGAGTTTTTGTAAAATATTTTCTGTAAAACTTTACAGAAAGAATTTAAACTAGAATTTAAAACTCCTCCAAACACCAATAGGCTTATTAATAATACCAAAGATAAAAGAAATATTGAAACAACACCCCAGGTAGGATGTAGAATTGTGTGCCCTCAAATCAGGGGTGATGCTGTTTATTATGGTAAAACTCATGCCCTAATTGGTAATACATTGGCTCAACACAAATATACATATATAAGACCAATAACCAAAAAAGAAGGCAGTTCTGTATTTTCTAACCACCAGCAAGAGCTCAACCACAGATTTGAGCCCTCCAAGGCTGATATATTATGCACAGAGAGGAATGACATCAAGAAAAAGTCAACAAAGCTTGTTTTATCACCAATGATACCAGAAAAGACACTTGTTTTGCCATTTCCAGAAAATGGATAATATAGGAGATAATTTTAATACATTTGCATATAATGATATTAATAATATAAGAGACTATGATTATGGAGTAATAAAACTCTGAAAGTGCTTAGTCTGCAGAAATTATGATATTAAAAGCCTACAGAAATTATTATATAAAAAAGTTTCATTGCAACACCTCAGCATGTTATTAAATACAATAATGATCATTGACTTTTTATTTTATTTATATATTATATAATTTAGATAAGTTAAATTAATACAAAAAGGGGGGAGGGAATACAGTCTATACTTTACATAATAACCATGGTAATAATCAGACCAGGTGCGGTACATAAATATAAAGACCCAAGCTACATTTCAAGATCAATACACCCACCTTTTGCTTACTAAAATTAAAATATTTCTATCATGGATTTCTAGCATCTGTTTCATGGATAACTCAATTGAACAAAAAAAGCTTACTTAATTAGTTATCAGATATTGAATATTTGAAACAAGACTATATAATTACCAATGTATTTTTTTCTTTTGACTAAATTTTATAAGGTGAGAGACTAGAAAGAAAAAATTCAGGCCAAATTAACAATTAAATAATATATTTATTTACATATAATAACATACCAAATTATAATAACATAAAAATATGACAAAATTTGAAATTATTTACAAAGTTATTTTAAACATAATTCATTTTGTCTTAAATAAAGAAATAATAGTTTAAAAACATGTAAATCTTATCCTTTTTTGTTTCTATTTGAGTCTAGACTTTGATTCAGTTTTGGCCTAGGTTTTGTTTAAGGCTTTGCTCAAGGTAATCACATTTTTTTGAGGATTCTTCTCTCTAAGAGGTCTTTAATTTTTTCATTTGCATGGTGTGAACTCAGGAACAGTATTCTTGTGTTAGACTGATTCCCTACATGGCTTATAGCTTTTTTTACAGGACAGTGCATATCTTCCTCATATAAATATCCAGTACTATTTTTGAATGTAGGATGGGAATATATCTCAACAACAGTAGGCCAGGGTTTTGGTCACATCTCAGGCTATCAATAATTTACAGAAACTATATGGTGTAAGATTGAATGAACACTCTTCTGTGAATCTAGCAAGGCATGGTGGTGATAATATTTTGACAGAGATTTCTATACATTGTTTGACCCACAAAATTAAAAATCCACAATAACAGACTACAAAATTCAGTGGGTAATATCAGCAATACTACATCAAAGTCACAGAATAACAATTGATTACCTTTTATACCTTTGACCAACTAGTTACCTGAAAATCACTTATGCTAATCATTTTTCCAGCTTTTATCAGTCTTTTTAATTACAGCATTACTTATATAATTGGTTTACTTATTTACTGATTGACAGTAAAAGAACAACTTAATCCTACTTTCATGATTAGATAATAATTTTACAAAAATTACTTTACATTTCATTTCTTTTTAAAATTTATATTTTGGCCTAAAATATTTTACAATAAAGTAAATTTATAATTAATACATGATACCAAATTAAATTCATAGTTTTTAAAGAGAAAGTAAGTAATTATTACTGGCTTTATTTAGTGCAAGCCATTACTTTTATTAGATTCCCTTTTGATAGAAAATCCAATTAAAACTCTTAAATTAATCCTACAGTTTCATTGAAAATTTTATATTTTTCTTCTATTTTTCTTTTATTTTAAAACAAGACTGGTATAATTTGACTGGAGTTTTGTCTACCCCTCCCCCCTTTTGTTTCTGTAAAATTTTAAACTGGTCTTTGGTTCTCTATTTCAAAATGTCTCCTCTCTCTAATGACTATTATAATGATTATTTAAGTTATCTATGTTAGCCATTTTCATTTAATATATATATATATATATATATATATATATATATATATATATATATATATATATATATATATATATATATATATATATATATATATATATATATATACACTTTTATGCAAGTCATATGTTTTATATATTTGTTGCAATATATATAAAGAAAGAGAAATAGAGAGGTATATTATACCATGGAAGAAACTTAGTCATATATTATAAAAATCATCATTTACTCAAATGTTTATCACCATAAGTCCTGATATAATATGTATTTTTCTCTATAACTAGCATTTATTTTGAATGTCCCAGAATTTAACTTTAAAATATCAACACATGGATAGAGATAATGATATGCATATAATATATACAAATCAACTACATAATAAAAAAATGTATAGAATATTTACACATGTATTTTGAAATATGCTGTATAAATTAAATACTGAGTTTTTGAAACTAAGTTTAAAAACACTAATGTTGTACAACAATATGTGTATAATATCTGAATTAATAATCATTAACCCTTTGGCTACATGAAAATTTATAAAAAAAAAAAAACAAATTAGTTCAAATTTTACTTTACATATATGTTGAAAGAAATAACTGTTCACTTATTAAATATCTATATCTTTACATATTATTAAAATATATAACATTTGCATTTATAAAGAATGCTTAGTACTGAAAATATATTAAGGTTATATTTAATGTTTTTAAATATTTTCTGCATGTAAAAAAACAATAGTATTATTGCACATATAATTGATAGAAAATGTTTTTTTTTTTTTTTTACAGGATTTGATTAAATTATTAAATATATCAAATTTGTAATTAGGATTAAAATGAAGCCATAATGAGACAATGTACACACATTTATCAAACATTTTCAAGATAAAGATTAAAAAAAATATTTTCAATTATAGTTTTGTATTTTCAGTGGAAGAAGGTAGAAGAATTTTGCAATTGACTTTTAAAAATTTTGATTATTTGATTATTGTTAGTACAATTTAAATTATATTTTTTAGAAATTTAGTATATCTCAGATTTCATATAAATAAAACAACAATCAACCCTTAAGCTATCAACAATCTCAAACTGTAGTCAAGGCATTCTCCTTAAACAATAAAGATGGTACCACTTTTATCTATGGTCTAAGGTATTTGTATAGACACTAAAGATTGCAACTTGCCCAAGGAGTATGACATTAATAATGCAAAAAAGTTTGAACAAATCTCATTAATCAGGAAAATATAACCTGTTCTGAAAGCAGACTAATAAATAGTCAGTCATAACTCCCAGATTCTGAAAGCAACCTAATAATTAGTCATTTATAACTCCTCAGTCAAGTTGCAATAATATATCCTACCAAAGATAAAGATGGTAACATCTTTGTTGTTTAAGAAGGTTGCTTTAACTACAGGTTGAGGTTATTGATAGCTTAAGAGTTTATTGTTATCTTCTACATTTATAATCCTATTAATGCCTTGAGTAATTGGGTTTATATAAGTTTGAAGAACTTTTATAATACAAACAATCACTGAAAACCTAATTAAAATCTCCATAATATTTTTGAGAGGTTCATTAGTCTTAAAACAGATTCATTAAGTATTTTGAGTTAATTATTTTAGATGATGTAACTGTTTGTGCAATTAAGAAGAACTTCATGCATACAGGGTAAAAAAATTGGTGTAAATAAAAACTAAATATTGAATATTTAAAATTTAAAAATAATTTAAAGTTATATATCAAATACAAAATTTAGAATAATTTTAAGTTTATATGATTGCTGAAGTTTAGTTTGTCGATTAAGTTAATATCTAAACTATAAAACTGTTTACATATTTAAAAATAAATGCCTAAGCAAGTTTGAGATATAATTAATATTTGGACAAATTGAAATAATTAATATTTGGATAAGTTCGAAAATTTTTTTTTAATTTCTGAAATTAATAAATAATACATATTTGTCAAAAAACAATTATTATAAAATAAAATACTTTTTTTATAAAAAAATATTTTTCCATCATCAATAAATTAATATTATTGTAAAATTTTATAGTAATTAAAAATATATTTATAAACTTTAAAAAAATAAACCATGTGCTAGTCTTTGATTATTTTTAGGGGCAGTATTTAATTAATGTAAATTGAAATAAACATAAATATTCATAATTTTTTTATACATATAAAAATTCAATACTGTTTATAATAAAGATCAAATTATATTTAAAAGTACACACATACATTTATAAAAAAATTTAAAATAATAAATGATTCGAATTACTATGTGTGCGTACATATCTATATATTCAAAATAAAGATTTAATTTTGTTTTCTTTTACAAACAATAATAATACATTTAATTACAATTAAAAATATTAACTTGGATCGTTTTCAAAGAACAAAACCTTTAGTCAGTTTTCTAGTAACACAGCATGGAATAGTAAATAACAATCAATATTAAAATAGAAAATTACAACTTTATTCAACACCGAGAAAATTTGCCTTTTACTAATTTCAAATTAATAAAGTATCTATAACCTCTCACCCACACGCACTCAAAACATGGTATACTTTTTTAAATAATGTTCAATCGTAAATGAGTTTAAAATATTATTTTCTAATAAATCATAGTGAATTATTTCTATAAAAAAGGATGGAGTAAATTCTTCAATCACTCTAAAAATGACAATTTACTCCGCCAGACTAACTAGAGAAGCACTTACCACCATCATATAAAATGATGACAGGGATGACACGGTCGACATTGTTATGGTTTGTTATAATCTTAATGAAGGTGTTCTACTCTCTACCCATGATTCCTAATCTGTAAAAGCTAAAGAAACTGTGGAGCTAGCAAGCACATCCACATAGAAAACCTCAATCCTGATGTCATTAATCACATGACTATTCTTACAAATGATTGGCTATTTTAAGCTGGATAAAGTCTGGCAGTGCAGAGAGAGAAAAATCAATAGAATTAAAAGCATGCAGCATGTGGATACAGAGAGAATTTAGACTTCCATTTGTAGGTAAAAAAGACAGGGGAGAAAATTTGCTATTTTATTTTAATATGGCACACACAATTACGCAAACAAAATCGGTAATTTTATTTTTCAGTTTGAGAATTTAAAATCTAAATTATATTTTTTTTCACGTTAAAATCATAAAAGGTAAGGGGGGAAGTAAACTAATAATATCATATTTGCTTTTTTATAAAATTTAGATTCACAGACTTTTAAAGATATCTATATTTTGAGAGAGAACGAGACTTCTTTTTTTTTTTATTATTTATACAAGGCATTTCAGATGATTTAACTCTACAATAATAAAAAGAAAACTGAAAGATTTTATTATTATTTTCCAGTTGAATATATTCTTTTTTCTTTGTAATAAATAAGCATTAAACAGAAAGACTCGGCTAGCTAAATAATAATTTTACTTATAATGTTTTAAATAAAAGTATATTTTATATACCTTGAGTCCATATGTAATATAAGGGATTTGAACACAGACTTTCAAGCTCCCTTCATCCAGCCACCGTATCTAATACAACAGATACACATGATTACACACATATAAAAAAGATAAATGATCTCCAGTACACGTATTAAATGTTGAATTAGAACCCATCAGTTGATTCAGATCACACAACTCCCACACACATATATAATCAGTGTTCGATTTATATTAAGATAGCAAATCTTCAAGCTTTAATGGACAGTCTTCAATATACTCCACCCTCCACTTTATGTAAACAACACATTGCCCTTAAATTATGTATACTTATAGATACCTACACACACACACATTAAAAATTGCTAACATCAAGAGTGTGAATTCAATTTTGTATCAGATATTAAATCTGCTGTGAACACACTAGATTTCCTATTTTACATGCTTCAGTTTTAGTGTTCTTCAGGCTAAGAGACATTAGTTTGTTTTTAGAAAATTAATTAAAAATCTCATGATAGCAATGTGAAAGACTAATAGTGTCAGTGTTTTTGTGTTTATATGACATGTCTACAATCTTCAAATTTATGGCATCAGCAGCGGTATTATTGACATCTGTTTTGTTAAGGCTAAATAATAATCCACTATGACATAAAGAATTCATTTATTATTTAAAAAAAAAAAACTCTGGCCAATAAAGAAAAGCACAAATTTCTATATTAATACTAAAAGTGTGAAACTTAATGTTGAGATGAAATGTCTAGAAATAACTAAATTATGCAAACATAAATTTCATTTGTTGTTAAAAAAACAAAACAAATATATTTAAGGCCGGATCATGATTAAATGAAATATAAGTAGAATACCAGGTAATCTAATATATCTTATTAAAAAAACGTCTATTATAACAAATACACTTTTACAAATGATCATAAATCTTCTACATTAAAGACATTAGTTTGTATACACATTTACGAACATAGGGTGGCCTTTGAGCATTCTATCATCAGATTTCCAATTGGATGGACGGTTGAAAAGTTGGAATGTAGAATAGATTGAAACCTGTCCATTAAAGTATGAGGATTGGCTATCTTAATATATATCTGAGCACTTATAGCAATACGGATATTGGTGATTATTTATATTTTCAACATATATGTGTTCAAGTACATCAGTGTTATGAGATAGTGTGGAGAGTGGTGGGTCATGTGTAAGTCTGTGCTCATATACCCTATATATAAACATAGTTTAAAAAACACTTAATAATTATTTATATAATAATAAACCTAATTATATTAAGTTAACTTTTTTTTTCTATCTTAGGAAACCTTTGGGTTGGGGGGGGGGGAGGGGGCAGACATAAAATCTATTCTTGAAGTCTGAAAAATTCACAAATCCAAAAATGTTATAGATCCAGAGATTTCATATTAATGGCATTATTCCTGTATTTGCATGAATGGATTTTTATATAACATATGTACTGTATTCATTAAAAATTGTAAAAAAGTATTTTTATATAAATTTCCAGTTTATAAATATATTAAATAACCTCAATGCTAACACATTCTTTTAAATTCATATAAATAAAGTTACAATAAAAAACAAATGACTCCCAATATGCATTTCATGCTGAACCAGCACTCATCAGTTGATCCAAGTCACTATCTCTCATATACATCTCTATTATATGAAAAATATTTATCTATATTTAATAATTACATGATTTATAATAATCATTACTGTATTTATCTAAAGTGGATGGCATCAAAAATGTGGTTTGAGTTAATTTGACAATTATAATTCAAAATGTAATTATTAAATTTCCAATTGTACAAATTTAATGCAAATCACTTGCACAGAAATATGTTTTCTCATATATGATTTTATTAAAAAGTAGTTTGAGCACAAATAATTATGTTCTAACCTATTAATTTTTGAAAGCCATTCATTTTGAATTTATACATAGCTATCTATATTTACAAATAAAGAATATCATGGCATTGTCATTAACATATTTACTTGTCTTGCCATGATATGAAGTGTACCAATGAACTTTGAAAAATTATTTTGCATCAAAATAGTCTTAGAAGTTTTATTTTTAGATAGTCAGTCATTATTACCAAGTTAGTCATTCCGTAGTCAGAAAATGGGTATCAGATAATGATTAGTTTATATATAAGAGTCCTAAATTAACCTAATTTAGTCAAAGAAATATTAATGCAATAATTGCACAAACAAAACCATTAAAATTCTAACATAGTTTTCCTTACAGGAAGGGAAATGTCATTCTCCTGAAAATGCTGAAACAATGGCATATTTTTTTAATTTACAAATAGATATGCGCGTGATCATCCATATTTAAGATAGTTATCAGTTTGTTGCAAAACCCACAACTGATATCAGATGTCTTGGACTTTACAATAACAAAATTAACTCAGACTAATACAACATTAATTTCATTAGCCATAATAAGACTTTTATAAAGAAAACTGGAGCTTTTTAAAAAATTTATCTAAAGAATGACAATTCTTCCCTTCAATGATAGTATTGTGAATTTTGAAAAAGCTTAATTTCTTGAAAATGTGTAATAGAAAGTCTTTTTGATGTTTTTAGTTGTACAACTGTTAGAAAACTTTTATATCTTATTGACACAAATGCAATAATAATATATTGGAGATCAAATATCTTTTTCATATGTATTTGGTCATATGTATTGATTGTATAAGATAGAGTTGATGGCTAAAGGAAGTTTGAAAGTCTGGATTCAAATCCCATCTAATTACATTTATTTTAAGTATATATGCTATACATGCATTTAAATATTAAAATGGTTTATAAAAAAATGTTAATCCTTGTGTTTAGTAAAAATGTTTCTTATGATGGTACATGCAATATGTTTTAGAATAGAAAAGTTTTCAAAACTGGCATAAATACAGCTAGGTTCTGGTTGTTGAACAATAAAATAATACTTTAAATGATAGAAATATAGTAGTATTGGAAATTTATTTACATCGTTTTTAGAACTTAATATTCTTATTGCAGGCCAAAATTTTACAAAATAAATAAAAAAAAAGAATCCTCCTTTGTTTTTTGGCTGTATAACCATTTATATGATAACTTTATTCAAATGGGTTAGTTGTTTTCAATTTGGTTCTATTATCAAATTTTTGATGCTATGACATGTAACATTTATTTAACAGAAAAAAATTTACTGTTTATTTTGCACTTGTCTACATTATCTGTTACAGTTTTTAAATCAGATAGTTCAAACTATATTTTTAATATTAGGTAGTTTTTTTAATATTTTCTACTGCTAGTTTCTTTTATATATTTTCAGTGCTTACATATTGAATATTGTGCATGTTTATGGAAATCTATAATTGTTTATTGGAAAATGCTTATATGCTATTTGTTGGAAATTCATGAGTTAAGATTATTAACGATTTAGAGCCTAGAGTCTTCAATTCATGTCTACAGAAAAATATTCAAAAATGAAGATTGTCTATCATGTGTCTTTTGAAGCATTAAAAATTTATTACTTCACTTTCTTCATATAAATACAATACATATAATAAGGGTATCATGATATATTGATAGTTCTTCTATCTATCATTTTTATGAAGGTTAAGAAAACTTTGAATTTTTTTTAGTTTCCAAACAAACTCAAAATGTTTTTTTCATTAAACTAGTCCATAGCCAAATTAGATAATCATATGAGTGCTATTTAGAAAAAGGGTATCTAACAATTTTTAGTGCAGGGATAAAATAAAATAAAAAAAACTCAAGCACTCACTACCATTGCTATGGAAAGCCTAGTAAGTTATGCATACAATGGAAAATGTAAACACCATTTTACTTTTCATATAAGAGAATCAATTACTTTTGTTTTATTATTATTTTAACTTATAAACAGAAAACTCTTTTTTATTTTCCAATACATAAGATTTTATAAAAGAATTACTAGTAATTTGAAAATTATTTTCCATGGTGTATTATTCATTAGAATAAATTGAAATCACAATAATATAAAATACTATTATATTTTATATAATCATTATACTGAAGTCTGCTTTAGTGTTCTACAAAGAACAAATTGTAGAAAAAATATTTTTTCTTACTAGATTACTATATGTAGAATAAACACAATTACTGCACAAATAGCATTGAGTGATATAACATACACATGAATTTGATGTTGCAAATCCTTTCCACTATGACTAGAACACAGATATTTTGATTATATTTTGTAAGCCTTAGTTATCAATTTGGTTCACAAAGCTGTTTATTAGTTTTTTAGCAATGAAAATACTATACACATTTTTTTAAAATTACTGTGATGCACACATAATAATTTTAGCCATAAACAAAAAATCAAATCTAGAAAATTAATGTAGATATTGAATAATTTTAAGCTACAAAGCAAAAGTTATGAATATGGAATGACTAAACAATGATTTATGAGTCTTTACAATTTTTTATTGGAGTAAATTTATGCTTTTTATTTTATTTTTCTAAGTTCACTTTTAATTTTTATTATCCATGCCAGAAAAAAACACAGTTATAAAACTAATTATCATAGCATCAAAAAGCAATAATATTCTCAATACGGAATGAATAAATCAATAATCCATGACTTTATAATTTTTATTTATGCTGTTTATTTTATGCTTTTAAAAGTTTGTTTTTAGTTTTAATTAAAATTGAATTTTCAAAATTATATGTACAGTACCGTATTTAAAACTTTAATATGTACAAAAATTAATTCCTAGGTATATATATTTTATTTTGTATATTTTTTCCCATTTGAATGTTTGTGTTGGTTGATAACTTTTATCTAGGCTGAAGGCTATAAACATGTATTAGATGTATTAGTAAACTACAATCAATTAAATTCATTGTATTAAATAACTCTGAATAAATTAATAATAAATATTCAACAAATTAAAATCTATAAATATATTTATCAAAAAAGATTTGCTACAAAAAGAGCATGTCTTTGCTACAAAGACACATTTTGTTGACATTATGTGTGCAATACAAGCTTAATCATCATTCAATTCGTCTGTATATTAAATAAAATGGTTTTAGATAATGTAAAGATATCAAGTTTTAAAAGATGAGAAGTGTTATTATTTTATTTATATTTAGATGAACTGATAAATAAATATTACTTTGAAAAAGATAAAATTAGCAGTGTATTTGCTGATAAAAACATTGCTAGTCTCTTAGGAGTCAATTGACATTTGAATATTAAAATATCAAGATTGAATTCGGAATTTTCCATCAAATAATATGACTGACATTTTTTTTACTTTTCTCAGCTATAAATCAATCCAGAAGCTTTATTTCTTGAGTAAGATCATAATATATCAGAATGTTAAGACAGTGATATTGTGTTTAAAAATATATTATAGGATTAGAAGAGCTTGTAGAAACATTGAAATTGAAAAAATGACAAATTAAATTAAGGAAGTCATTAAGAACAAATATGAAACAAAAAGTTATATGAAAGTTTAGTGGAAATTTTTAGGAAAGCATTTAGTAAATTGATTAACTGATGATGAAAAAATAGATAAAAAATTATTGTGAGATTTGCAATGAATTAATAATAAATAAGAATTGGTGGTAATTCTGTGATTCATTAAAATTAGATTCAAGCCAAAAATTTGATAAATGATTTATTTAGAATGTAGCAAAAAATTAAAAAAAATGAAAATTTTAAAGTGTATAGGATGAGTTAAGTGATGATGATGATGATGATAATGATAATAATGATGATGATGATAATGATGATGATGATGATGATGATAATAATAATAATAATAATAATGATGATAATAATAATAATAATAATAATAATAATAATAATAATAATAATAATAATAATAATCTCTCTATATATTCTAAAGTCCAGCTAATAAATCAACTTATAATGACAAAAATAACATATTATTTACCAATAATAAAATTCTCAAAAGCTTTCAAAGCAAAGATTAAAACCATCTGTAACCAACTTTTATGGTCAAGAAAAGTGGTTGCAATATCAACAAAAAGACTAAATCAACCCCTTATTAAAAATGGTCTAGGTTTGCACAATATTGACATTTTTTATACACAAAAATTAAGTAATCTAGTAATTTCCATTATGAATCAATTTCCAAAACTTAAATGCTTAATTCAAATTACTCCAACTGACAAACCACTCCCAACAGGGCTATATATATCATCAATCATCCATCAATATAAAACAACTTTTAACAGAACAGAGCAATATACACACAAATATTCATATTGGAACATTCACAAACAAATTCAACAGGAAAGAGACCTAAACAACGATAACACAATACTCAGAATAAACAACAGAAAATTACTACATGAATACAAAAAGTGGTCACTAGAACCCAAATTTTTTTATTTCATTCTAAAAGTAAATCTCATCGCAATGCCAACAACATACTTCTTACACCATAAGAGGATGTATGTTTCAATAGACCCTTTTGGTGGACTATGCCACAAGGCTGAAGAGACCCTACAACACCTATTGTATCAATGTACTGCATTACACAATGTAAGAACAATGATGAGTGCAATATACCACCAGCAAAATATTACCATTTGTCAAATAATTAAGGTTTTTCAAGGCAGATCAATACCCAGCATTAGGGCAGCAACCTTTGTATTATATGCTTTTTGGTGTACCAGGTGTACCTATCTAATGGGCAACAACCCCAGAAGGCATCCATCCACCTTCTACAACAAACTAAACTAAATACGGAATAAAGACAAGACAATAGCAAATCCCCATATTTATGCAGCTACATGGTCTCTTATCAAACAACAATCAATGCTATAAGCACCAAAAATTCAAGAACACTGAAAATTCAATAACAATAAATACGGAAATAAAAAAACAATTTTTTCCTCTCTCTACAATAAATAATTTTTTATGTAAAAATTAGATAACTTTTTATTGAAAACATGTAACCGAAGACTATAAAAATGCTTGTATATAAAACCAATGGAAAAATCAATGTAAAATCAATGTAAAAAACTCTGTATTTCTTTGATTAATAAACTTCCTTTTTTGAAACATCATCATCATCATCATCACCATCATCATCATCATCATCATCATCATCATCATCATCATCATCATCATCATCATCATAATAATAATAATAATAATAATAATAATAATAATAATAATAATAATAATAATAATAATAATAATAATAATAATAATAATAATAATAATAATAATAATAATAATAATAATAATAATAATAATAATAATAATAATAATAATAATAATAATAATAATAATAATAATAATAATAATAATAATAATAATAATAATAATAATAATAATAATAATAATAATAATAATAATAATAATAATAATAATAATAATAATAATAATAATAATAATAATAATAATAATAATAATAATAATAATAATAATAATAATAATAATAATAATAATAATAATAATAATAATAATAATAATAATAATAATAATAATAATAATAATAATAATAATAATAATATAGAAGATCTCTGGGATTTATTACAGTGATGAAAATAGTGGACTCAAGAGCTAAATGTTTTGCAATAAATTTTCAGTTGAGAAAAATAAAACATAAATAGATTTTGTCAATTGATAGAGATAATGAGCTTATTTACTTTGGTGCCTGAATGTCATTTGACATCCCATGCAATATATTATTTTATTACTAATGGAGAAATTATGAATAAAAGTAAAATTATAAAAAAAACAAATATTGACTTGAACATGCATTTATAGGCAGAGAAACTATGAAAGATAACATTTTACTATGCACTGAAGAGGAGAATAAAAAAATATAGAATAAGTTAATAATCTTAAGGAAGGAAGTAGCTTTGAGTGTTTGAAGAATAAGAGAAAAACAGAATAGCTTAGTGTTTGTTAGGTTTTATATGTTGATCTTGCTTTTTGTCAAATAACTAATGATAACAATATATATAAAGCATTTTTAGTGCATTGGTGGTCGAGAGGTCAGAAACAGCTGCTTTACAAGCAGTTGTCCCGGGTTAGTGGGTTCACTTCTTGGATGATGCTAGGACACATGAAGAAAAAAAACAATATATATAAAGCATTTTTTTAAATTTTACTACTTTGACTTTATTAACATTATTAATCTTTTCACTATCATCACAGATAATTTGTTGTAATCGTATATTACAATGACAAGGGTTTTTTTTTCTTAATTATTATTATGTTTTTTGTTTCATTGTAACAGCTTGCCAATTAATTATGTAAATTGGAGCTGATTACAGGTAGATAATAATTTTCTAGAATATTTTTCTGCAAACTTAATCAAGATTCACTAAATATATTTATTTATCACTAATATAAATATTTTGAGGAAAAAAGTGAATAAAAATCATTTACCATCTAGAACTATTTCTCTGTTGTCCTGCATGGTTTGGTACAATATTTGGGCTCTGTAGCTCATGGACTGTGATTCAAAACCTAGTTCTTTCACAGCTTAAATGTCTTACGAATGTCCAAGTCATTTGATTATTTCTTGGTTCACGTGAATACTAATTTTATATTTTTTTGAGTATGTAAATTCTTCAAAATAAAATCAAAACAAAACTAAAGATTATGAACACAAAAAAAACATATTAAGTAAAAAATTCCACAATTAAGCAACAGACATAGGATTGAGCTATATAATATGAATTAAAATAAATAGTTTAGGGATGCCGAGAAGTACAACTTGAGACAGAAAAAGTGATTAAGCAAGAATATCAATAATAATTGTATCTGCAAAAAACAAATATCAGAAAAACATATAAAAATGGCTAAAAGGCAATGAAACTATTGATTGGTTAAGTTATTTCTTTTGAGTAAAATTTAATAAAAAAACAGTAGATTAAACTGAGACTCTTTACATTATTAACAATATTGAAATAGAAAGCATAATTTTGGACGTTACATAATTTAAAAGAAAATAATGTTTTTTTCCTGTAAACAAAAAATTGATTCTCTAAAAGTAACTTTGACAGTAAAAAAAACAATATGATCAGATCACTCCAAAGAGAAAAAATAGTAGGTACGATGATAAATTTCAGTATTTAAAAAACTTTCAATTAAAAATTTAATTTGTTTTAGACTATTAATTATCTCACTCGATATTTTTTTTTTAATTTAATGAAAAAGAAGTAAATTTTAATATTAAAAAAGACTAATGCCGTCCCATAAATAATAGTTTTGAATATTATGTCCCATCATATGCAAAATAATAGCATATATAAGTAACAGAAAAAAAAATTCATAAAAAAAAAACTTCGATTAAAATAACAGTAAAAAAGACTAGAATTAATAAGAAATGTTTTAACTAAATGAAACTATTTGATATATATATATATATATATTCATTTGAAAAACATATATATATAAAACTATTTGAATACAGATACTGAAGTAAGCAATTCAGCATAATTTTATTACCTTGATGAGAAAGTTGTATCAGAAAAGATATCCAATATAAAATTTCACAGACAAATAAGGAAATACAGCCAAATTTGGATTAAAATAGGATTAGAACACAAATTATCAAATTAATAAATATTCCTTCTGACTATTGATTACAATTTATGGAAAATTATTAAGAATTTTTATATAATGAGAAAATGTGACTAAATGGCTGCCAAATGAAAAAGAAAATGAAAATACCAATATAAACTAGAATATAATATGAAAATTGTGATGTTAAATGTTGCTTTATTTAATTAAAAAATCAGATTTTTTCATCAAACTGTGTATTAATCATAAAAAAACTATTAGATAAAAAGCAATAATTGTAAAACAAATTATATTCCATTTCATTTTTAATTAAAATCATATAAAAATTATTAAGCTTTGATAGTTTTATGAAATAAATCATAAAGTGGTTATACAATAGTAAAATATTACAGATATTTGTGTTTCTAAAAAATATGAACAAAAAAAAGTAAAGAAAAATTAGTAGACTCTCAATACTCTTAAACCAGCAAACATCACATCATGATTACACAGTCAGTTTTTTTACAGAGGCAAAACTCTCCATACAATAGCACCACTCATTGTGAGTCAGGGTAATCAATGAATGCAGGAAGGCTTGTGCATAAAATTCCTACCTAATGCCTGAGTGCACTGATTGGCACTAATGTATGGAGTGTTTTGCCTCTGTAAAAGCAGCTTGTGTAAGCATAATGAATGGTGATCATATGATGTTTTATTGTTTAATACCAATCCTGCCTAATAACATTATGGTGGCTGTGATTATTAAAGAACCAAAGACACCAAAATGTATGAATAGCTGAACTTAGTTCAGATCTATACAGCTATACAAGCTAGTGAGGTTAGCTTGAATACATTGTGTTTTCATTTTGGACTCAAAGCTTTATAGTTAATAAAAGATGGCTGCTGGAGGGTTGCATTTTAGAGATCCTAAAATCTAGTTGCATTGCTCTCAGATCCAACCTCCTTACTGATGAAAGCCACAACCTAGAAACTAGTCTGGGAATATTGGATGAGTAGACACTAGATAGGGATTTATGAACAAACCTTCCTGCATCTATTGACTACCCTGGCTTGCATCAAATATGGAGAGTTTTGCTCTTGCAATACTATGATAGTGATATTAAAGAATCAGTGAATATAGTTGCAAAAATGATGAGATTATTCTCCCAAGAGGATTTAATTATTTTTCCATCATTGATAAAAAGAAATTCTCTTCTATAAACTAGTTACTTGCCAATTCGTAAAAAAAAATGTTTATTTTCTTTGCTTGCATTCCATTTAAGAATATCTATATACTTAATTCATTATTACTAATTTCTCAGGGATATCTTACCAGTGAAAGCAATCATTACTAAATTTTTAAGAGTATCTTTGGAATAATCTTGCAATCTAAGAATGACCTATATATACCATGTAAACTAAACTGTAATAGACTCATTTACTATCCAGCAATTGAGGTTAACTAAACTAGCTCTTTGAAAAAAACTTTACCAAAATTTTCAAGTATCTGAAAGAAATATAAGGTCTGCTCAGGGAAGGGAGGATTAAATACATAGTTTCAGACATGAAAGATTAGTAAAAAGTGAACAATCAATTGATTTAATGTTAGAAATTTATAAGAAGGATAAGCACTAGAAACACTAGCTGGAATTTGCCATTGTACCACTACCCAAAATCATGCAGGATATGAAAGTTAAACAATGATTAATATTAATAAAAATTAATACTAAAGTGTTATCTACTAATAACTTATACATATTCCACTCTCTCACACACATGAATATAAATCATGCAAAATAAAACTATATATTAATAAATATGATTATAAATAAAGCATTTGATTACCAACTACTTATTTAATGACGATGACTAAAAAGCTACAGTAAATCTATTAACATGCGTAAACGGAAATGTCTATTTTAATTGAATCAAAGAAAATTTTAATTATTAAAGTACACTCACAATTGTATGTTGTTGTTTTTTTTTTTTACATTTTTAAACAATAAAACCTTTTATTAAGAATGAATATTTTGCATGGCATTACTAAATATATTTAGTAGCACATTATAATGTAAAGTCTGTTTTAGAAACTTTTGTTTTCTTTTATTAGATCAAACCTTGAAATATTTATGTCAAGACAAATATATATGATAAAAAAGTCGAGTGTGTATTAGCATTAACGAATAAAAAAATAAATAATTGCATGGCTTTATTTCTCGAGAATTCATGAGAAGTTCGGGTAAAGCATAGAATCAATCCGAAAACCTCTCACTTTAAAGTCTAACATTCTATTCTAGTTCTAATCCACGCAGAGCAAAATAATCGAATAACATTATTTCTCGGGAGTTCAAAAGAAGTTACATGATAACCACTAGTAGTATATTAAAGTTAGCAATGGTTTTTCTTTTATTTGACAGGTATAAATAATTCTAGATCTACACAGTTTGGAAGGTATTACGAATACTTTATCTATTGCAGTTGACCTGATATTTGTCAATTCACGGATTAGATTTTTTTTTCCTGTATGAGAATAGACTAAGCTAAAGTTTCTTAACCAGCATTAAATAGACTTAGCACAATTGATTTAAAAATTACATGAGATCTAAATGAAAAGATACAATTGAGTGATGTACTCAACTTACGTTTTTATTGAGAATTAATAAAACCAAAAATTTTATTGCAAGTAAGATGAGAAATTAATATCTAAAAAAAATTATTTGGCGTTTAGAGGAGGGGTGAATATTTAACATAAGGAACAAACAAGAAAAAAATATAGTTAGTGCTGCAAGTATGTCTCATTATATTTTAATTATTATTAAAAAAAATATAAAGAAAAAAAAGATTTAACAAATAGCCTACAGCAAAACCAAGATTTATTCAATGGCCTCCTCATAAAAAATCAATGAAGTTGGCATTATTTATCAGGTTTTCTAATTTCTGATGTGGATTTGAGGATTTTTATATTTTTTGATTCATTTTCTAGATTAAAAGGATTACATACATATTTACAGACAAATATTGAATAACTAGTAAATTGATAATGGTCATGTTACCTGAGAGGAAAAATTCTAAGTTTGATTTGTACCTGAAAATTATTTCAAATTTATGTGATTGAACTTTAAATCCAGATTATAGGCATTCTAAGCTGACTTTATTAGAAATATACTTTTTTTTACGTTTCAATAATATACTTTATTGTCAAAAAAGATTACATAATTTTTACATACTTAAGCTTTAACTACAGTGGCATGATGATTTTTACAGATTTGATTTGATTGAGATTTTCATTGCTAATTGCATAGGGATGGATGTGTTGAATAGGGTCTACATCAGTGAACCTATTCAATTATAATACTTTAGAAACCCTGGGTTTCCATGGTAGATTTTTTCATATTATGATATTTTTGTTATTGCTATCATTGTTTAATTTTACTATTTGTTTCTGATCTCTTGTTAATATTCTGTTATTGTCTTTGTGATTGGTACTGTATCTTTCTGGTTTACTGTTTTGAACATAATAACATTTGCCAAATGGTTCCATCATTCTTTGGAAGTCTTGTTTTTTGTATAGCAGGTATATATTCTTAATTATTCCTGAAATGATATTGTGATAGTTTTGATGTATAGTGATCAGCGTGAAGTTACCCAATGATTTGACTTATCTTTGAAATCTCTCCCTTTGTGTGATTTCATAAAATTCTAGTATCAGGTACCAATCATTGGGATGTTCTGCAATCTGTTGTATTGCATCCTAGAATCCATTTAATGCTATTGCCTCATACAACAACTTTTTCAAAAATTTATATAATGAAATGTTTCTGTCTGTTGCTGACAACACCAGGGACTTGGGGGAGGAGAATCACTTGAATGTTGAAAAGAGATGCTTTGTTATGAATTTATTGAATAATTCATTTGTGATGTTCAATTTTTTTTTATTCCACACAATTTCTGGTGGATTTTGACTTTCCTATTTTCCAATTTCTAAATTATTTATGTCACTATCAATTGGTTCCCTATGCCATGGGATTGATCTTTTGAGAGATGATTGCATTGTTTTTTTATATATTTTTGCTGATATATGAATTAAATTGACTTTCAGTTTCTTTGTTAGGATAAATGAATTTATTTTTATTTTTCTTGGACCATGTCTGCAAGTGTTGTCTTGTCTTTTTTTTCATGACTTTTCCCTGCCGTTAATTAGGCCTGTGATCTTTGATCCCCCATGCTTGCGTTGTTATTTATTGAAGTTGGTTTTCAATTTAAAAATTATTAATTAAATTCTGCTTATTTTTTATGATAGTTAATATCAATTAATTTAATATTAGAATTTTTTATGTTATATATATTTTTTACTTTGTTTCTGGTGGTTTTTATTATCTTTTTAATAGTTTGAATCTGGGATGTTTTTATCTGTGCTATCCAAGGTAGCACCCTACATTTTATATGTATTATTTCAATAGTTCTCGTTATTCTAGTTCAGAGTTTTCTATTTTTAAACTGATCACTGGTGAAATTATTATATTTGCATTTCTGAACTAATTTTTGATTTATAACCTTCATCAATTTGAACTTAATGTACATACACAGATAACAACAACTTTTAAACCAATTATACTTTAAATAGACTAAAATTTAAAAAACAACAACTTTGAATCAAAATCAATTTGATTTATAATTATATAGATCTGATAGTAGGCCAGTGTTTAAATATTATAATGATCACATTTTATGTTTTCATTTTTATTTAATACTTTATCTTTTGACCAGAATGATATACCAACAAAAGTCACATAAATTTTGAAAACTAATCTGAGAATATGAATATAATAGTAATAGAATCTGGAATCTGTTGATTATATATGCTCATAGTAAATTATTTTAAGGAAAAAAGAAATAGAATTATCCCTGAAAGCATAGGTTAAGAGTAACTTTTATCATGTATATTATTCATTTAACTATCCAATTAACTCCAACTTTAACTTATGAATAAGATTGGAGCATGAATTAATTATTTTTGAACAACATTTAATAAAAGAAAATTGTCAAAACATTATACCTATGAATTTACTGATCAAAAAAAAAAAAGAACATTACAGACTGCAAATTAAATTAAAATCTAAAAAATATACTTTTCAAAATATTTTTTTGTTATTTATTTTTACTGAATTACAAACATTAATGTTACAGAATCAATTAATGAATATTTATTATTTTCTACTATCATGTTAACAAGACATCTTCAACTAGGCAAGCTGTTTAATCATTATAGGTAACATTAACTTGATTTAGTGTATTATAAACTTCATTAAGTTTTTATGTTTTACAGATGCATCATAAAGTAATGAAGCTTGGAGAAATTATTGTATATGTTGTTACAGATAATAGCCTTTTGCCAAAAGTTATTGCAAATAATGGTGTTAATGCTGTAAATTCAGATGAATTGTTAGTATTAAATTTATGGACAAGACATGAGTTTATTATCACAAATATTTTGCTTAGGCAGAGAAACTGTTACAAAAGAATATTTATGCATCAAACTTAAAAAATGGTGATTGATCACATTATAGTTACAAGACAGAATACAAGAGAAGTTTTCAATTTTCAAGCTTTTCCAAACATAGATTGTCAGTCAAATATAGATTTGTATACTCCAAGATTAAAATGATAATTGTTTTAAAATATAAATATTATTTCATTCATATTCACAGGCAAATTTATGTTTTCTTTACAAAAATCTATTATATACATTAAATTTCAAAAGCTATTATATTCTAAAATTGCTAATTTGGATATTTGGGGCTGCCATATTATTAAAGCACATAATTCCTTTAAGGAATATATTGTAGTTACAAATAAATCAATTCTTGGGTTTATTAAAAAAGAATCATGGTTGGTTTTCTGATCTCATTCTTAGTTTTTTAATTAAAAAAAGACATGACTTTTTTTCCCTGGCAGAATAATAAATATATTAAATGTGGAAAGATTTAAATGCAAAAGTTCAATGCCTAACAAAAAAGCTTAAAAATGATTGGTGAATTAAAACTGAAAAGTAAATACAGACATTCATTAATCATAGTCATTTAAGTTATTTTGTTACATAAAAAACAACATATGGATTTGAGAAATGATATGACAATCTTCTTAAATCCAGCAATGGCACTGTCTTATATAACAACAAGGATATTTTGAATAGGTGAAAGGAATTCTTTGATCATTTTTTTGAATAAGAATACAAGAATTGAGATCATTAATTAATGATCAAATCTTAGATTTGGACAAAAATATACAGCTTAGTAAAATCAAAACAGTTCTATCTTAAAGATGAAAAGCTGCAAGTCTTGATGAAATATCAGAGGAATTTTAAAATATGGTTGTGATCTGTTAAATTGGATTTTTTAAATAATATATTGATGTATGAAATTGTGCCACCTGATCATAAGGATTATTTTATTGTTCCAATTTTTAAAACAAGAGACAAGATTGCTATGATTATCATAAAATATCATTATTACTGATTACAATAAAGATATTTTGTTGAATAGTTGAATCTAGCTATATATGAATGGTTACCAGAGATTCAATACTGTTTTAGAGAATGAAGATATACTTTAGACATGATTTTTATTATCAAGAAAATGTGAGAAAACTATGAGGAACAAAGGAGTGATTTATATATTGTTTATATTGATTTAGTCAAGGCATTTGACTCAGTTAATAGGACAGATCTATGTAATTTTATGAAATTTAATTGATAATCTACCAAAATTTATTTATCTTATACAGCTTCTATATAATAAAATGAGAGGAAGTGTTATTACTATAGATGAAAAATATGAGGCAAATGCCTCACATTTTGCATCTATAATAATAATGATGTTTTGCTTCACCAGTATTTTCAATTTTCATAACAATAGTCTTTTATATTATTTATAGACAGCTTAAACAAATAGGGATAAAGATAAATTCAGATTTGATGCTAGAATTTTTAATTTAAATCAATTAAAAGTAAAAACAAAAACTTTTTTCTGGATTCTAAATTTATGGTGTCCTGATAACTCTATTATTTTGCTAATTCAAAAGATGATTTACAGAATATTCTTAATGTTTTGAATGCAGCATATAAATATTTTGGTTTATTAATTAATGTTCATAAAACTGAAGTTTTTTTTACCAAACAGTGCTTTAAAAAATTAGAAACTCTTAGTTTAGATATTTATCAACTTGAGGATGTAACATAAATCAAATACTTTGACACTTTTATAAGTACAAAGATGGACTTAGATGCTGAGTTACAACAAAGGGTTGAATGTGCTGCTGCTTTTTTTTAACAAGTTAAAAGATAGAGGATTTCATCTCAGGAAAATAACTACTGCAACTAAATTAACTGTATAGATCAATTACCTTACCTATTTTCATGTATTGAAATGAAAACCATACATCATATTGGCAAAATATAAAGGAAATAGAATAATGTCAATGAAGAATGATGCATAAATTTTAAAAATATGGTGGTAAGATGATAAAATTACTCACTGTGTTTTTCAGATTGCTGGATATGATAATAATAAGTCTGTTAATATCACACCATCATTGGATTGATCATATAAAATGAATGAACAATGGAAGACATTCTGTGATTATGGTGAACTTGAACATGGGTTTCTACAACATAAGAATTATCTCAAAGACATTCTAAAGAAGTGCAATATCATTTGTTCCATTGGTATGATATGGCAGGAAATAGAATATATTGAAGAACTAAAATTAGATATGGTGTTGAAGTATCTTAGAAAGAAAAGTTTTCTCTGAAGAAATTATAAAAAAGTATTGTAAAATATCAAATAAATATAAAAATGGACTAGCATGTTCTATATGTGAATGTATTTGTGTTTTATAGATTGGTTTGTATAGTATAGTTATCCCAAGACTCATTTTTAGAGTAGTTTATTATTCTCCTTTTTTTTCTTTTGTATTTAGAATAGCTATAGCCATTTATAAATGGTTGTTTATTATTAGTATTGTTATTAGACTTTGAGATAAATATAAGTACATAATGCCCCAAACATATGTTTTGAATTATTTTCAAATATTTATTATATTAATTATTATTTTTCATTGAGAAATAAAAAAAGTTCAGTAAATTGTTGAAAAGCTATCTTTCATTTTTATCCCTGCCTTATGTCATTTGATAAAAACATATAAGTATCATTTTATATAATACTCAATTGTCCAAGCACTTTACTACTTTTATAATGCTTTATTTACCACCCTTTTCTACAGTTTATAGTTTCGATTGCACCAGCAATCTTCTTCAGAACATTATATCTCCTAATTTCAGCTATTACAATCAACTTTTTTTTATCATTTCACTTTGTAACTAAGTAATATAGTAAATCTCCATAGAAAAGTAAAAAAAAAAACTTTTTATAATTCTCTCAAGAATACATAATTTGAGCTTCAAATTGCAGAAAAGATATTTTTAACTTCAGTAAATAAAGTCATATTAATAAATGCATTTTTAAACTAAGAAAACTGTAAAGCGTTATATTCTATTTTGTAGATTCGTTCAATCATGTATTTTCAAATCTATTTTGTAAAATTTTGTAGAAATTATTAACTAGATATCACAAATAATATTCTTTTTCTAATACTTTCAATGTTTTGCATATTAAATTTTTATCATACAAATTAAATTTTTATCATAGCAATAAAAAATTAAATTATATGAGAAGAGCACGTCCAATGCTCTTGTTTAACTTTAATTGCACAAAAATTCTATTTTAATACAATTTTTCAGCTTTTTTTTTTTTTAAAAATACCAACAGTATTCTTAATCATTTGTACATAGGTCTAATACAAATTTATACAAATAGATTCGAAATAACAATAGGCACAGTTAACAATGATTCCATTAATTATATCGAAATTAAACAACTACTTATACTACATCACAATCTGCAAGAAACTATATGTTTAAAAAGCATTGTAGATATTTTGTTATTTTAGGAAAAAAAAGATACATAATACTATATTTAAATCAATAATTTATAATAAGCTATTTTCCATCTTTTTTTAAATAAAATGCATAATCTTAATAAATAACAGAATGTGAGACTCTTAAAATTATATACCATCAAAAAAAAAAAAAAATGAAAAAAAAATGAATGATGAGTTGCACAGAAAGTCCGGTGATTTTTGAGTAACAAAACAAGTCAGGTTATTCTTTAATCCAGAAACTTTTATTATGCTGAAATCCATTATGCTACGACTGCACATGGGAATAATACCATTGGTAGCAACACATTGAATTTATTCACTAAGCACGACTTGATTTTAAACTTATAAGAAAAGAAACTTCTCATCATTTTAAATAAAGACTTGAATAATTTACAAAATAAATTCCAAACTCTATTTCCTTTTTCTTATGCATATTTTATTTTTAAATTATCAAATTGTTTCAACTTTTCTTATAATTATCATGTCTTTTTGTAATGAATGTCCAGCAGAGATAAAATGTTTCAATAATTTAATAATAAAATAAGAATAAGAAAAGTTTGTAAATTATAAATGATTTAAAATAAAATTTGTAAAGGCTTGAAAAACAATAATTATAAATACAAAAGATTTATCATCAGTTAAAAATAATCCAACATTTTGTTACTGAATATTAATGTGCAACTAACATGATATGTTGAAGTATAGTTTGTTTATTACTTATCAAAATTCTTTTTTTATTCTTATAAATGATTATATATATATTGTTTAATAAACAATAGTTATTATTTACATTTACCTATTTTTAATCAAAAATTATCCAGTAATTAAGTAAAATATATATGAACTCCTCCTTCAACTCAACATATTTGGTGATTTCTTAAACGATTAATAAATGTGATTTTTTTACTTTCTCCCTCACCCTCCCAATAATAGACAAATTCATTAATCTAAAATATATTTTCTAAACTGTCAATGGTTATTTGGTATATTCACTCCTAGGAATTCATCATCAATATATATTATTTATAAAATTTTCTGTTTTCACATGGCTGTAGACTGATTAGTGTTTCAATCATGCTCATGTTTTTATGTTAAGGAATTTTAACAATATTTTACTAAATATCTCACTTCTATAATAGTTGCACTACCACTTAATATTGTGGTTTAGTTTTTCTTTCCTTAAATGGCTAGCAAATATATAACAGTGAAATTTGAAACACTTACCTATTATCAATAAAGTATGGTCATTGTAATTAGTTTCATTCAAGCAACAATCTGACACTTTTCTTTTCTTAATAGCACAACTTCGTTGTCGCAAGTAAACTACAGTACATGATTCTAAATGCTTAAGTATAAAAAGTAAAACAAAAGATCTAGCGTTAATCACTCAGCACCTTTTCATAAGGATAGAAAAATGTTGTACAAATAGTTATATAGTTAGTAGACTAATAATCTGTTTGTTGCCAAAATTTGTATAATTTTTCTTATAAGTTTGACCCTTCCCCCTTTTCAAAAAAAAATATCCAGACAATACATTTACTAATCAATATCGACTGATTAGATAAATTTGGTTATTTAATTACGTTTATTAGGCTATTTTTCACTATCTACAAATGTCCAACTTTATTTTAAATTTGAACTTCTGGATCATGAAAACATTAAGTAAACCTTGAATAAAAAAAATACAATACATTTATTTATTAAATATATACTGTTAAAGTTAATTAAAACTTTAAATGTCAAGAAAATAATTTATTAAAAAATCTTCACTTCGAGTAAGTAATAAACATAAATAAAAAATAAAAGTATTATCAAACAATTCAGAAATTGAAGATAATATTTTATTCCCCTAATTAGGTATTTCAAATCTGCCATTAGTTTTCCGTTTTGAGGCTTTAATTTTCCGCACTCTTCCCACATTCCTTCCTCCATATTCTCCTGACAATCCATTTTCAGTAATGCTCTTTTAACATCACTTTGAAATACAAATATCAATGCTATTTAATTCTTAATTATATGTATTTTATTAACATTTTGAAATTAGAAACTATTTAAATATATGTTTGCAAACTTTCAGAAAAAAAATTAAAGTAATTAAATTGCTATTATAACTTTCAATTGTATCTAAAACATAATTTTATAATTTGTGGCTGAATAAAAATTAAATAACAAACATAATCTAAAACTATTTGTTTGAAATTTTGTGACAATGGTATTTAAATACAAAGTATGTGTTAGACTATTTTTAATCATATAACATTAAACATTTAATGTTTTTAAACCAATTTTAATTTTTATTTAAACTTTCCAATTACAATCAACTGTTAGTAACAGCATGCAGGTTAGTAGTATATAATGCAATGTTTTGAGTGGTGTTATTCTACACTCTTCTTCAGGTGTTGTTGGTGTATCCAGTAATAGTGCTAGAATAGGAATCGAACCTATACTTTAAAATTCTTGAATATTGGATTTTAAGATAACACTCTAACCAACTGGGCTGTTCTGCCATTTAGTAATGTCACAGGAGAATGATACCACTTAAAATGGTTTGCTATATATTAATTAACCTGTGTGCAAATAAAGTTTAAAATTTTTCTTAAGACATTCAATATTTAATGTTAGATGATGAAAATAATCCAACATTAAAATTTTTAATAATCTAAAACTTTACTGATATATATATATATATATATATATCAGTAAAGTATATAGATATATATATAATATATATATATATATATATATATATATATATATATATATTAGAGCAGTGAGGATAATTAATTAAGATAATCATCTTAAGGATATGTCATATCTGTTTCTAAACAAAATATTTTACATCAGATTTTTTATACTTTTGTGCTTTGATGTGATTAGAAAAAAACGTTTTTTATATTTATTTTCTTAAATATTTAGTTTATGTGCTAATTTAACATAATTTTTAGATCTTACAGTATTAGCTGCTGAAAATATTTATGATTTCTCTTTTTCACTATATTATGAAGTATTATATTAAGAAGAATATTCTGAAAGAAAGTCAGTGTGAAAAAATGCAAGGAGTGTAGCTTTTTAAAGTATGAAGGAGGACAAATTCACTGTTACTGAGATGTGCACACAACTTTGATAATTTGGCTAATGATTGATGTGTATAGAGACAAAAGCATGGTTAAAAAGATTCTGAAAAAATTATTTAGATTTTACATCCATTATCTTTGACTTTTTATGATTCTCCATTTTAATTATTTTTGTAATTGGCAACTACTTCAACTGCTGATTCTTTTCTATATGCATGAGGAAGTCTCATTTTGTCTCAATGTTTTTTTTTCTGTATTCATTTTTTTAACTTTTTTTTTTTTATTATTATTCATTTCTGAAGTATTTTTTTACATTAAAAAGTTTAAAACTTAATTTCTGATATTTAGTTTTATATTCATCATTATTTTGATTTTTTTAACTATTATTCAATTACTTTTTGTTTTCTTTTTTTCCCCTGGATATTTTAATCTCAGGTTATTTTTGCAATGAAACCCAATGATCATATTCACTTGCAACTATGCCAGACTAACTTTCTGCTTTAATAAAAACAACATGCAAACATTAAAAATATAACATTGCAATTTTTAAAATTAGATTCCTGAATTAAGAATTATCAGGGTAGCTATTGAAAAAAATCAAAACATTAAAAAAAGAAAATGTATAGCTTGGCAATAGCTTCATCTCCCTCCTTAAGAATTTTCTTTGTGTATTAAAATCAATCCATAAAATTTGTTTTTTGTTATTACCAAATAACAAAAAACGAATTTTTAGTCTTAATATCTTTAAGTGTTATCATTATTTTTATTATATTATCAATATTTACTTATTGCTTGATCCAATCTTTTTCTATATTTTTTACTTTCTGTCTATTAGCTATTACTGCTCTCACAGACTCACAATTAGTAATTATAATACTGAAAAAAATACTGAAAAATCTAAGATTTTTTTCATCTTTTTATTATACTTGACTCAATTATGTATTGAATTTAATCTTCTCTCCTTTAATAAATTTTATTAAAAATATATTTATATATAAATAATATAGCCAACATATGTCAAAATATACTTAAATTTACACAATCAAGTTATTCATTAAACTACACATAAGTAAATTAATCAATAAATAGCTAGTCACTTATATCAATGCATAAAAAAGTCAACAATTTCCTCATTATTGTACACTATTTCATCTTGGAATTGAGATCTTAACAGATGACTTTGTACAGTATTATTAATGTACACAAATACATTGTGATATTTAATATTCAAATTATAAATGTTCTACCTGAGAGAGAGAGAGAGAGAGAGAGAGAGAGAGAGAGAGAGAGAGAGAGAGAGAGAGAGAGAGAGAGAGAGAGAGAGAGAGAGAGAGAGAGAGAGAGAGAGAGAGAGAGAGAGAGAGAGAGAGAGAGAGAGAGAGAGAGAGAGAGAGAGAGAGAGAGAGAGAGAGAGGGGGGGGGGGGAGGGGGGGGGGGGGGGGGGGGGGGGGGGGGAGGAGCGAGCGAGAGAGAGAGAAACAAAAATTAAAATTCCTTGAAAAATGCATATTTATATATTTATTACAACTTATAAATAGTTTTCCAGGAGTTATATTCCACGAAGCTAATTAATATATGCAAATGATTATTATATGAAATTATTAAAATTACAAATATATATGGCAATCCAAGAAAATATAAAACAATAATATTTTTGAAAAATGTCTATGTATATATAACATAAACAATTCTATTCATTGAATAAGACGCTGGTTCTAGAATAAGATATTGTATAATAATGAGATTTTTTTTTCGAGTGACTTAGCAATTTATTCATTTACATGCTTTAGAAATAGGATGCTTATCTTTCACATTATTTGTCTTTTTGCACAGTTATCTTTTATTTGTTTTTAATCTGGCATTACTAATATTTATATTAAGTAGGGAAATGTAAGCTGATAATTATAGTTGAGTCATAATCATATGAATAGTAGTAGCACTATTTTAAACTGCTCAAGATACATAAAAAATAAACCCCTCTTATTTGCAATATTAAAAATTGTATGATTTGATATAATGTTCTTTATATTATCACTACGAGTTAATAAGAATTTAACATCAAATAATAATAATATATAGTTATTATTAAAAATGGTATCTTTAAATTTGCAATTTATCAATTAAATAATAATATATTATAGGATATTTTGCTTTGTAATTTTACATCTGTATTGAATATAAGTAATTTAAAATATATATGTAGTCAGTACTAACAACACTTATATTAAAAAGTATTGGTGTTAACACATGAAAATGCTTTTGTTTTGATATAAAAAATACCCAATTAAATATAAATAAAACATACAAAGGGTATATATTGTAATGATAAGGAAAATGTAAAGAGAGGTAATCTAGGAGATGACACAAAACATCATCATCATTTAACATAATTAAACATGACAGTCAGTGGCATAAAACAATATAAATCACAATATAAGAAGTTACACTAGTCATAAGTTATAAACTACAAGTTACCCACCATTACAAAAATAATTAAATCATCAACTCATCAGCAGTCAATTAGTAATCAACAGTCAACTTTGTGACTTGATCTAAAGAAGATACATTATAAACAGGCTATTTATCTAACCACTGCTAAACTCAGGGCAGATATAACACAATAATTTTAATGCATCTACATAAGTGTCAATATATCACTCATAATAAACAAATAATGCTATGATGTTAATACATGATCATCATCAATGCTCTGGCCACATAGTATCATTAGCATACCAGCCAATTATAAACTAAAAGTCTAATATAATAAAATGCAATGAATGGACTTTAAAGGAACATTTGTGCCAGCCAGAGAATTATCTTGATATAAACCCCTACATCTATATAATTAATCATTATGCTTTCTAGAATTAGATCAAGATTGTAATACTCTAGGAACTGTGACTGTGGACAAGAAAAAGATAAAATAAAACAGTTTACCAAATTTTATTTTAAATAATTTTCTGGGATAATTTTTAAAAAATCCATAAAACACTAAGCTGGAATAAAATCAAATAATACACACTGCCAATTCATAGAACAGATAGATAGTTGAAGGAATAAAACATTAACACTGGAATATTTTTTAAACAATTATTTAATAAATTAACTAAGTAATAATGTAGAAAATTGAAAAAATGAGATGTGATAATTCAAAATTATATATTTTATGAAAAAAATATAATTGCATATAAAAACTAGCTGATTTTATACCTAAAATTAATTAACTTTTACATTAACTTATTTCCTTTTAAATAACAAAAGTTTGAAAATAAACTGTTTTACATTCAGAGATAAAAAATTGTAAATTAGTTTAATCTTTTATAGGGTTTTGAAGGAAAATCAAATGAATAAAAATAATATGTTTTAAAAAAAATGTCAAATTTAATAAAATTAGTCACTCTTTTCAATTATTATTTCTGTAAATTTTTTTATCTATAAATAAATATATAATGTGTACATTAAAATATCTTTTATTATGGTTTTAATTTTTTTTAAAATTCTTCTTTGCAGTTGTAAGTTACAGTTTTTCCATATAGTTTTTTTCTTGAAGATTTCTCCATTTAGAAAATAATGTAGATAGTCAAATTTTCTTAATTTTGCATTATAATATTGTCAAGCTAACACACAGAAAGAATTTGTTCATTTTTTTCTAATAAATATTCCAGGTCAATATAACACATAAACACAAAGACTACTCATACTCTTGGATGGAGACAAAGATTGTTGCAAATTGCTTCAGGATTATTCTTTTTCTCCTACATTTTTTTAGTGAGTAGTTTGCATAAAGGTAGATTATGTTTAGCTTTTCACTAATCATAGTACATATTGGTCTTTATTTTAGAAAACATTTTAAGTTACATTTCTGCTGCTTTCTTTAGTAGCTGGATTAAGATTCTTCTACTGAAATTTTCAACAACTTCATGAAGACTTTTCTACTGTCTTCTTCAACAGCTGGATCAAGATTCTTCTTCTACTATTTTCTTCAACAATTTGGTCAAGACATTTCTCTTACTGTCTTATTGAATAGATGAATCAAAACTGATATCTTTTTACAAGATTTACCCACACCTCCTACTTTTTAAACAATCCTGTTTTCAAACAATTACAATACTATCTCACAGATGACCAAATTAAACACTGACCAATTACGTTCACTTGTTCAGAAATTTTTTTTGCAATTATAAACCAAGTCAAAAAAGTCTTCTGTATTTGTTTTTTCTTATGTAAAAATAATTTAATCTTTAAATTATACTGGTTTGATAAATATTGTTTATAGTTTTGGAAAAATATAAAGAAAAGCAAAAAAAAAAAAAACAACAACTCTAATTTATTAAAACAAATATTTAACAAAAAATGTTAAAATCTTTTTCTTTTCATGTGTCAAAGCATTGACCAGGAAGCAAACTCAGGCCAGCTGCTTGGAAGGCAACTATGCTAACCACAAGGCAACCAATGCTTGACTTATTTTCTTTTAAAATATTACTAAACATAAAACTTTACTTGCTTTATATCTCTTAAAAAATTAAAATTAAAATTGCTGAATAATTTGCTGCAGAACATTTTTTTTCTTAGTACTTTGTTCAAAATTACAATTAATACTGGTAAATTTTTGACATTATTGAAGAGAATAAACAAAAATATTTATCTGATTTATAGTTTTGTCTCTCTTTTACAAATATTTATACCACTTATTATAATATTTGGAATATTATTAAAAAAATTTAAAGTTTGAGAATTCTCATATTATCATTTAGTAAAGATAAATGTTTAAATCAAGATTTATTATAAGAATATGATAAAATTAAATAGTATGTTTTTATTCTATCTATATTTACATTATAAATTTGTAATGTATGATAACTTGAGTTGCCTCTATCTACCATATTACAATATGAAAAAACAATAGATGTAGTCCAATGCAAGAAAACAAAAATATATACTACCAAAATCACCTTTTCCTTTATTTTTGCTATAATATCTTATATAAATCCAATTTATCCAAATCACTTTGAATACTTTTTAACAAAAACCTTTTATTGTGCATATATATACACATACCTATGTTTTAACTATCTTGAAGTCTTCTTCAAAGCCAAATATAATTTATCCTAGGTAAAACAAATTTGGCTCTGAAAAAGACTGTAAGACCGTCAAAATGTAGGTATATGTGTATATATGTACAATAAAAGTTTTTTGCAAAAAAGTGTTCAAAATGATTTGGATAAATTGGATTTATTTTAATTTCTATTAAATAATATTTTATAGAATTTAATTTGTCTTATAGAATTTAATTTGTCTGATAATACATTTACTATCATATCTTTTGATATCTAACAACAGTCAAATAAATATTAATAGTGTCTACATTTATTTCCATAATTTTTATGATATTGTTCATTTTACAAATGTGATTTTTTTTAAAAAAGATATCTATATATTTGACATCAGATATTATAATGTCAAACTATAAAAATCTGAATATCATATTATTGCAAAGGTAAATGGATTGTTTATAGATAAGTTACTTAAAAACAAAGAATACTTAAAAAAAATTAGCAATCTAAAAATTCTGTGCTTATTCTGAATTTTGACTTTTATGGATTAATGCAATTGTAAGAAGGGTGAACTCAAAAATTAATGAACCTTGGCCAAAGCTCAATATTGTATAAATGTCTCATAATCTCCAAAGAGTGATGGTCCATTCAATTACTTACTACTTGGTTATAGTATTCTATTACCTAGTCATCCAAAGGTAACTTCTGATAAAGAACTTAACATACATGCTTAATCTTAAAAATAATATTTAGAAGTAAAATTCTTGTGAAACTACTATAAAGAATTGCTCTTGTTATTTATGAAATGGAATAATTTTTCAGTTATTTTTTTCTACATAAGGTTTCAAGTCTAAAAAATAGAAATGAATACAGATAATCAGCATATTTCAAAAGTGTTTGCAGGCATACATTATTTTATTTTTGGGAAGAATTCTCTTATATAAAAAGTTAATAGTTATAATTTTAGTAGTTATGGATGTAAATGTTTAACAAGCATTTCAAAGCATATGTGTTCAGATAAAGAATTGATGTGAGTAAATTGTTAATGTATTTAAATCAAAAACTGACGAAATTTAATATTTAATTGTTGTAAACCAATTGTTTGAAGTTTGATTTGTCAATGACACAATTATCTAAATTATACAATAGTTATCATTTGGAGGATTTTATTAAATATACTGTATATACAAATCTCAGCATTTAAATTCAATAAAAAATTAAAAATAATTTATATCATCATGATAAAATTTGTTCTTTAGATATTACAGTGAAAAAATGAATTGATGATAAGAAAGACATTCATAAAAAATAGTGTAATAGATGTGATATATATAAAAAAAATTTGATTTTAATAAAATAAATTTTCTAAATAAAGCTTTAAATGATATAAAATTTCTCTAAAGTAAAAAAAAATATAGTCTATGGAGCTTCTATAGCTATGTAGTTATACATTATCATATTATACTATATTATAATACAAAAACTTCAGTGTAAATATTTAAAATTATACTACAAGATATGTTGATAAGAGATATGAATGTGTTGGGATTAATAAGATAAAAATATTTAAAAATAATGCTAGATAATATAAAAGATAAACTTAAACAAACAAAGAAAAAATTTTGCATATTATAATTATTAGAAAAAAATTTCTAAATTATAAAATATTTATTATGTTTTTAGATGTTAAAAAAATTATAAAAATCAAGCCATACACACATCTATAAATTACAGATTGCTAATATACATGTTTTTGTTTAGAAATAATAAATTATGTCAGTTACAGTATGGCAAAAAATATCATTTTTTAAGATGTGTGCAAGACATACAAAAATATTATTTATGCATTGGAAAAATTAAAAGATAGGCATATAAAAATGTTATTAGAAAAAGTTGGATATCAATACAATATAATAATAAAAAGGTTATGTAGAATTACAAATTGAAAAATAAATTTGTATTTTTAAATATTGCAGCTTAGCTTATATAATGCCTATGAATTTTGACTACTTATTAAACAATGATAATAATAAAATTCCTAAAAATGAAAACAAAACTTAAATATTTCCAAATTTATACACGTTTAGTCAGTGAATTAAAATATAGTTTAAAAAATGAAGTGAGAAGAAGCAGCAATTGGATAGAATAATAAAATATAAAAAATTCAATGGAATAGAAAACAACATAGTACTTTTATCATGACAATAAATATGAACAAAATTTACTCTAACAATTTATATATTTTTCATTAGGAAAAAAACATTAAACTTTTCATTAAAGAAAAAAATTCATGCTAATAAACAATTTGCACACCAAAGAATTCACTATACTGTACTTGGAGAATAACATTAAAACATATTAGAAAGATGATATCTTTAAGAATAAATGATTTTGCTGGGGATTTTGTTTTGGATTCATTGTTAAGTTATACTCCTGAATTTTTTTTTATTGCAAAAGATTTAAGATTATTAATCAATATTCAATGTCATGTCAATGTAAAAAGAAAAAAATTTCCTTATTTATATCAAAATATAGAAGATTATTGATATAAATATTTAAAAAAAAATTTAAAAAAATCAAAAATGTTATGGATACAATATTAAATCCAATAAGGGATTTGAGCATTCCCTATCAGTTTTGCAATGAAATGGATGATTGAATAGCTAAATGAGTGGGGAGATTGAAGTCTGTACCTTGAAGTTTGAGGAATTTCCGCTTTAATATAAACTGAACACTGTATGAATATATGTGTGGGAGATTAGGATTTGGCTAACCAATGAGGGCTGTTTTTGCATGAAATACACATATTGTAAATGTGTAAGTTTTTTGCATTGTGTGGCTATGCGTATTGGTTGCTTGAGATGCAATGGAGGATAAATAGAACAAAAAATCCTGAGTTCAAGCCCCTCTGATTACATTTATCATGCTATATTTGTAAGGAATCATAAAGTGTTTATTTGTTTAATATAAAAGATGTTTTTTACTAATAAAATTATGTAGTAAAAATAATAAATAATATAGTAGTTTGAGAAACCTCCATTTTAAAAAGACTATAAGAACGTTTAATGCACTGAATATATATCTAAATTCATAGGAAGATTTATAGTACGTGTGAGAAATAATATTTTCTTTTGCTTATATAATTTGTATATAAAATTATATAGGATTGTGCGAATAAATATTAAATTTAGATATTTTTATTTGCATCATTATATTTTTTAAGTATCTATTTAAAAATGATTTATTATTCAGGTATTTATAACTTCAAGCATCAGAAGTGACAGAGCTAGATTACAACTCATGGATTTAAACTTCAGAATCTGCCACTTTATTAGGACACTAAACCATGCAGAGGAATTAACATACTAATACTTTTATGAATTATTTTATATTATAAGACAAGCTACTCACATCTACAATATATAAAAACAAAAGGAATTTATTTCTATAACTGAGATAAAACCACTGTAAATAAACATCTAGAAATATACTCAATGAATTACGTGTCATATTTTTATTGAAATGGTTTTTATTTTTATTTCTCATATAAATGTTTATTATCTTTCTATTAACAAACAAGTATAATATTAGAAAGTAAAATTTCCTGCTTTTGTTTAGAATTTAGAACAGCTTATTTTTAAAAGTACTGAGCATGCTCAGTTTAATTTATGTTAAGTATTTTTCAATTATATTAATTTTTTTATTTAAGAAAAAGAAATGTTTTTTTTTTTTTAAAGTAAACAATTAAATAACAGTTCAGCAACTTTAATCTGAAAATAATTTTTAATAATTCTTAATCAAAATAGTAAGAAAACACTTTTTTGCTTTAAAAAAATTTTAAAAATAAGATTCAATAAAATGTTTTAATAAAATCAATATTACAAATAAATGCACTTTAAATGTTTTTTTTTTTATACGAGTGATGGCGAAATAAAATGTTTAAGTATTATACATACAGAGGAAAATGTATTAATACATATGGTTAAAAAAGATGTGAAATTTTGAAAATAAATATTTCTTTCATTCATACAATGTAATTCACCTACGTTTTTTTTTACACATAAATAAATAAGATTTTTGATGCATAGATATATAAATAAATAGATAGATCAATTGATATTGACTTTTCACCATTTTGCCAAAAAAGCATGATGTAATAGTAAAGTAGGTTTACTTCACAGGATTTTTGAGAAGAAAATATTGTGTTATGATAATCATGTAATTTATACCTTACTGTCAGAATATATCACTTACATATAATCAAATAGTTATAATTCAACATTCAGAAAAAAATTACTAAAACATCATACTAATCAACTATATACAACAATGAATGATTTTTATTTATTTTGTAGCCAATTTTTAGGGCTACAGCACTATTCAGAAACAACCCAAACTATATTCCATTAAAATTGGATTCAAATTTCATTTTACTTTCTTAAACAATATGCCCTTCTGTTTCATTCTTGACCAATTTTCCATTGCTTGATCATAAATAAGACTGTTGAAAGTAGCATCTTGTGGACAGCACACATTCTATATATAAGATGATATCATTAAAATATAATTAAAAAATATATAAACACATTTCTTTAGTTATCCCAGATAAATTCAACTTATTTTATTATCAAGAATATGTTAAGTTAATGACCATTCATTCAGTATTTTTATAGATTTAAAGTCTAATAAATATTCAAAGTACCACAGTAAATATATTGCAAATAATGTAGGTTTATTAAATTTAATTCATCCATTGTGCAAAGTATTATAAATTAATATTAGCAATATCATGTAGGACAATAAAGCACTTCAGTTATTATTCTTTAATAACATTGTTGACACTTGCAGGGGAGAATGCTTGACTTAACTACTATCTTCAAGATCTCAGCAGTTTCCATAACAATGCACAGAGGGGAGAAATCATGAGTTTTAAACATTTGTGCAGGTTTTGTAAAGTTTTTAAAATATAAAACAGTTGTTTTAATTCATCAATTGGGATGTCATTATTATGGAAAAAAAATTGGTATTTTCAATTATGAAGTTAACATTCATAAATTCAAATATTTTATCGACTAAATAGCTTATAATAAATTAAATTTTATCACCCCTTCTAAAGAGAAATTATTTCTTTCTTCTTTCAAAAAAAAGGCAAACAAAAATTGTTACTATACTAAAAAAAATTATGCTGTTTCCTCCTTTTTTAAAAACAATAGTAAGTAGTGTCTTTTAAGAAATGATGCAGAACAAGTGAATTATTATGATTTAAGTAAATAATTTTTATTCAATTCTTTTTCTTTTGCAGAATTAATTATTATTCAACATCTAAAAATAACTGCAATGTCAATTTATAGTTTTTATTTTAATTACAGTTTTATTGCATGTAAATTAATTCCAAATAATATTGCCTTTCAAATATTATGAAGAAGCTATTAAGAAATTATTAGCATTTTTGGTAATGTTCTTGTCAATAATAGAGTAAGACATTTCTTGGCAATTTTAATTATAAAATAGACATTCAATTTATTTTTAAAATTGACAATTTTTTCCAGTCAAAACAGTAGCAATAACAATAATTTTTGAAGTTATCCATTGTAGAAAATTTTAAAAATAATATTCTAAATACTGTAATAACAAATTATATTACCATTCTGTTGACAGTTACAGAGACTTCAATTCTATTGGTGTTTCTGTTCAGATAATTGCATGCAACTATAAGTTTAGCCTGATATACTGATTAATAAAAAACAAAAGTTTTAAAGAAAATTACACTTTTTTAAAATTTAGTAGAGTTTGAAATTTAACTGTTATAAAATTATATTAATTGAAAACCTTGAGAAAATGAAGAGAGGAGGGTGTAGATCACTCATGTAGACAACTGATGCCAGGTATCTATCTCATTTTATTTATACCCTTGGTTATATGATTATTTTACCAGACTCTATTTACCTTTGAAATTACAATCTCTACTCTGATTAGTTTGAATCATTGACCTATCTATTATCAAAGAAGGTTATTAATCAAAGTTATTTAATTAAATTTTTGTTCAAAAAATGAATTTTTGTCTAGATACTTAAAATAATTAAAAACACTTCCTGGTTGAGTAACAATAATTAAAAACTACAAAATAACCACGATAAAAATAAAATATTATATAATTAAAAATTTACATTATCTTTAACAAATGAATATTACAAACAATGTAATTCATTTATTTATTACAATTTTAAATCTAGACAAATCTCAGAATATGTTTTAAATTGTTTTTAAGATTATATAAACTAAATAAATATAATATTTATCCATTCATTCAGCATTTATTCAACAATTTAAAAAAAAATCTTACTTTGATTACTAACTTTATTATACACTTTTATAATTAAATTAGTTTAAAAATATTTAACTAAAAAATTCTGTTTTACATTCAAAGTTAATTAAATATTATAGTTTTATTTTTAAACCAGCAAACCAAAATATAGGGTTTGAATTAGATTTTTCAGTTTTAAAATTAATATAAGCTTTTTAAAACAGGTTTACAGTTAAACTATCGTTAAATGAACATTTTAAACTATAAATTATATTTCTTTATCATTGACATTATTAGTTTTTAAATTTTAAAGCTGTTTAACATTTGAATATTTATTTAAATTAACTGGTTATTATTTAAACTGTGTCAAAATTATTTTACAGTTAGATAATAAATAAATACTGATATAGCAGATCTTATATTTAACAATTATAGCACTATAAGATATTCACAATAGTTTACTTAAAGCAAAATTAATATATATATATTTAGGCTTGGAACAACGTTTTAATTAAATATTTAGCTTCTACCAAATTCTAAAGATTGTAATATATATAATATTTTATGTTAAACTTTATACCAAATTTAAATATCTTGCCTTTTTTAAGGCTACTGTAAATTCTGTAATTAAATATGAGATATTGATAAACAAACACTACATGATATTATAAGCAACCAACAATACAATTATCTAAAGAAATTACATTTTTTAAAGTTAAAAATAGTTGTTTGAGTGGGCAAACTAGCTTTCTGCCAATAAAAAAGATTTGAGTATTATTTCCGTCTAAAGAAAGTTAAAAATAGAAACCAATATGATTAACATTGTTTTTGACAGTTTATTATATTTATCGATAATATTATTATTAAATAAACAAATTTACAAAAAACATAAATTAATTAATATGAACACCATGCACTCCATATAATTAAATGAATGTATTAATTAAATTCTTAATGCTCGCACACATATACATAAAAACAAAAAATAATATTAAATAAATTATTAAATCGTATACAATTAAAGAATTCCTTTAAATTACGAGAATGTCAAATTTTATAATAAAAAATAGTACGAGATGGAAAGATCCTGATACCCTCTCTAGAAATATAATTAAATAAATTCTTAATAAATTAATTTATTAAAACTAAATAAGATAATAATGAAACCTACTGATTTATACTTAGACTGTGTAGTTAGTTATACATAATATAAGTTCACCAATACAATCTTGATCAGCATTATACATGTTGACAAGAGTGAATAGTCAGAAATAATATCTTAATCATATCAAACTAATAAAAACAGAAAAATAATCATTTTCTTTTGCAATTGTCAATGATATTATAATAGATGTGGTAAAAATTCAATTTATCTTGTCATTAAATTATTTAGATCTGCCATTTCATAGTCCTCTAATAATAATCCCCTTACACTTAACAAGGATATGAATGTTTACAAGTACGTACTCTCTTAATTCAAGTAATAAAATTCTTTCTTATTGTCAAATATAACTCAATAAAATTATTTACTTTAATGGCATTTAATTTCATTAATTAAAGATAAAAAAGTATATGTATAGTCATGTTGGAAATCACATAAAACTCAAGAACTAAAAGTGACAGAATGATCTGTAGATTCAGAAATTTTTATTATTCAATACTGTCACTGGTCTATATGATACAGAACATTTATTCATCCAATCAGTAAATAACTTACTTTAATGAAAAGATAAGAAAACATCTTAAAATAAGTTTCTATGTAAAAAAACACATTTTTTTTAATAATTAAAAATTATTACTTTACAATTTTATTAATTAAAAAATTATAAATGAAATATGTAATGTATAAGTGACTTCATTTGATCTCAAGTGATTTTCTTGTTTTTTCTGGTGACTTGGGATCTTTCTTAAATTATAAAACACTAACATTAGTTTATATTTATTGACTTTAATAAGTGTATTAGTTACAATAACATATTAATAATAGTAAAAAACTAATAGTCTTTGAATTAATTAGCTTAAATAGATGAATGACATATTAAGCACATATATAATGATAAATGTAAAAAAATAATATATGATTGTCTTCTAAAAGGAACTCATAATTTGAAACCAGATTTTGCAGACCTATTAAAAATTATCAAATTGTTATCTCAATTGAAAAGATTTATCTAGTACTGAACTTATTAGCAGCAAGCCTATATAAATATAAATAAGCATCAGTAGATTAAATAGTCAATCATGGAAGTAAATAAACAGTACATCAAAACAATTATTACAACATTTTAATATTTCTTTAAATTTTTTTTCACCTATTATAAGACTCAAAAAGATATGTAATGTTTATTTATTGCATTTTAATGCAATAAAGCTAAAATCTCCAAACTGACTCTCAGATGAGTAATCAAATGAATAGAATCATTATGCTCTTTCTATTGACATACTCACATATCACATGACCTAAAAGCAATTAACTATATGGGAATATTTTTGCATTTTTATTTCAGATTGTATTTATTTTATTGTGTTTTCATGATTTCAAAATCAATTACTTATAAAGATTTTGCATATGCACATAAATACATTTATATAAAATTGAAGACTGTTTAAAATGCAGTCTTAGAGGAGAGCTCATAAGACTAATGCCTGATAAGATTTTGACCATAATAAAAAGATATTAAACAGTTCTTGTTTGAGAGAACAAACTAATAATGCATTTAAATGACCATTTTGGTAATCAATGCTAGTAGCTTTACATATACTTCAATAGAAGGTTTGGGGGCAGAAACATTTATACATCAAATCCAAACTTCAGATTTTCATTTCTGTGATTTTTTTTTAAACATCTGAAAAGTGAACATCTCATAAGTCCAATGAAAGCAATTGTGGGAAATAGTCACAAGCAAAATAAAATAGTTTATTTCTGATGCATATTTAAACTATTTCAAAATATTATTTTGTAGTACTTTCATTATGCATGAATTCCACTATGTTTTAGTTTACATATAACTTTTGAGGATTTTTCAGTAGTTTCTGTATTATTATATTTATATTTGAGCTATCAAAATTTATATTTACATCTATTAACTGAAGATTAATTTAATAATTAGAGATTGTTAAATATAAGGCCCAGCCTTTCACTCCAATTAATTATTGTGATTTCAAAAGAGCTTATATGTATCCTGATATTATATTAATGTAGATAAATTGTTCTGCATGTTAATACATCACTAAGGTAAGTGCTAATATATACCCCAAACTAAAGTACAGGTATGTCCACTCTGTACTTTTTATTTATTGATTGTTAGTTTACTTATAACTCACTGAAGATTTTTTAGATATTTCCTTAGTAATTAAATATTTGAGAAGTAGACTAATGCAAAATTTAATACTATTATCAAAGATTGTATTTTAAATTAAGTCATTCTATCTAATGTCATTTTTGTACAATTTTATCAGAAATTCCAGTAATAGGGCTAATTACAAGTGAGAACTCAGCAATTGGTAAAATACTGCTTAATGTCAAATGAGGTATTGCATCTACTGCATCTGAATAAAATATCAAATTAGACATTAAAACTAAGTAATAGAGTAAGTTATTGTCACACCATCAATAATTAAAATTTAAATCACCTTTGATAAACCTTGGTTGTGAATAACATTTAAATCTGTTTAAATGTTATTTCTAAATTTATACTTTCCAAGCAAATATTCATATTTTTTTTGAGCATACATACTTTTAAAGAAGATTAAACTCTTAACAATCTATAAGCAATTTGAAAATCATTTTTTGGGTTATGAATCACATCTTTAGTTACTAACAACATGCTAGTACCTTTTTCTTCTGTGTAAAAGATACAACTCTAAAAATCAATGTTTGATTTTTTGGTGATTTTTTTATATAAAGGAATTTGTTAGCCTAATTCCATTATTGATGAGCAAAATTTTATTGAAAGAAAATACTTAACCCTTCTATTTTACATGAGTCTCATATTATGCATAAATGTATGAATATATTGCACCATCTTGGTTTGGATTTAAACCAGGATTTATTATATTTAAAAAAAAAATATTTTGTTGGCTTACCATTTTTGGAATTGTTTAAAAATACCAGTAGTTCACCTTATTATTAAATAGTTATTGACAATATATCTTAACATAAGAAAAGATGACTTTCCTAAATATTAATTTTAAGGTTAAAATTTTTACAATGTTTTGATTTATAATAAATCATAATAAAATAATATTTTATTCTGAGAAACATTTAATGAATTGCATTATCTATTGATAGATTTGTTTGTTGATATTTTTATTTATTGTATGCATTTAAGAAAAAATACATGAACATAGTTTAATAAAATAAGCCATTATTATTTAAGGTGTATATGCATGTTTATGCATTTTATATTTGTATAATTAAATCAATATCAAGTTATACATATTTAAAATATTAGTTTATATATATAAGTATTTGAATAGGTATTATACATAATACTGGGTATTAATTAAATAAATATAGAAGGCATATTCATATTTTAATTTATGATTTTAAAAATGAAATTTAATTTGTAGTTATTTATTATTTTTTAAAATCATTTATTTATTGCAAGTTAAGAAAACCTTTTTATTTGATGAATGTTGATATATTTTGAGAGAATTTTATTGAATGGAATTTAACTCTCAATCACAAAGAGCATAATAATGGGCTAAATTTGAATGATACCATAGGAACAGTTTCTATGATAGTAATCTAAATGTGTTACCATTAAGAAAAAAAGGCCTGATTTTAGTTTGATCATTCTCTCTTAATCAGTATCTCAATAAGAAAAGTATGCAAAATTAATGTATTATATATATTATTAATATTGTATTTTTCTTACAGAACTAAACAACTAAATAAAAAAAATTGCTCTAAAAGTATTTTGACAGAACAGTAGAACATCCTGTAATAAAATTATCTCATTATATAATATATTTCAACTGCCACAAAACCTATAGAATCATGGAACAATTTAAAAACTATAACATTTAGCATATAAAATTAAGCTAAATAATATTATGTAATCTTCACTTTGGAAATAAGTTAACATGGAAATAGTCAATGCTGTTATTACTATGAACATGGAGATATTAACATCGGTTGAAACAAGTTATTATGGAATAGTTCACTTAAAACTTATACTTCATTAATGTGGAAAACACTTTTGAACACTATAACTGGAATATAATTCAATTTGAATACTATATTTGTTTAAACTATCACATATGAAAAACATTGAGGATTTTAGTGAGATTTCTAAGAACTTTTGCAAAAAAAACTATAATTTTATTGTTATTTATGCAAATATTATCATTATATTGATGAGAATAATTAAATATTTTTAATGGCATACTAGTTTAAGTATTATAGTTTATAATTATGAAGGAATTTCACAGGTAATATTATTAATCATTTATTTCCTTTAGAATGCATGTGTTTGTTAATAATATATAAAATATAGATCAAACAAAAAGAAAATTTAAGATACCTAGAAATTAATATATATATATATAATAGTTTACTATATAATTTTGGTTTAAAATTTAGGATATGTTGTGCTTATTTTCTTTACATATTTTTTTTTAAAAAAGCAATAAATTTTAAATAAATTTAATAATTATTTTTATGACATTATACATTTAATATATAATGATGACATAATATATTTTATATTTAAATTAATAAGTTTATATTTATGATTGTAAAAAATCAATAAACATACAAAACATAATTAATTTTTAAAATATATTTTAGTTTTTATTTATAAGTATTTATTCAAATACAATATATATATATATATAATTATAATTGAAATAATATTTTTAAACGGTTTATAAACAATTCAAACAATCTTTAAATCCGCAGAAGTACTTTCGGTTACTTTCAAACCTGCCTCAGTTGAGGCAGGTTTGAAAGTAACCGAAAGTACTTCTGCGGATTTAAAGATTGTTTGAATTGTTTATAAACCGTTTAAAAATATTATTTCAATTATAATTACAATATTATTTTTAATTAACGAATATTTTTATTTATTTTATATATATATATTGAGAGTTCATCTGTGTTTTACATGGATGAACCCACAAAATATGTCTTTTATATATGCAACCTGTGAAAATCTTCATATCAATATATATATATATCCACAGATGGCGTTCTACCGAAAACACCGATCAAGTGTATGTTTTGTTTACATAAACGTCAGAGTAGTATTCACTATCTCTAACTATAATTCCACTTTCAGATCATGATTTCAAGCTATTTGCTATCATCAGTGAAAGACAGGAATAAAGAAACTAGATCTAAAACAAATTCTGAGCGTCTATGAAACAATTTCTATTCAGCTTGCAAGCGTGAATTTTTTAGACACGTAATGTCTTCAAACTCATCTAGTTTCTTTATTCCTGTCTTTCACTGATGATAGCAAATAGCTTGAAATCATGATCTGAAAGTGGAATTATAGTTAAAGATAGTGAATACTACTCTGATGTTTATGTAAACAAAACATACGCTTGATCGGTGTTTTTGGTAGAACACCATCTGTAGAGATAAATACAAGCGTTAGCAAGTTTTTTAACTTGCATTTTTGTTTATCATATATATATATATATATTGATTTTATTAGTGTATCATTCACAATATTTTTCAGACATGTATGAATTATATAACATATGCAATAAATAAAAATTCCTAATAACAATTTCTTAGCAAAGAATATTTTCATTTACTTTTTACTTGCATATTTTTATTTATTTATTTATTATGTTTATTATATTAAGAAATTTTATTTTGTTAATTAAAATTGGATTTCATTATTATTCATAATCAATTTATTACATTATACTTTAATATCTACTTCAAAAGTTTCTATATGTTATATTTTATATCTTAAATTATTAGTTAACTAAAATATTGAATAAAATTGTTTAGTGATTTTAAATAATTTATAATAATATATTAACATTTTATTAGCTATATCTCATTATTACAATGAATAAATGATTAATTAACATTATGCCAATAATTTATTAGTCCCCATTAGATCAGACTAATATATTGATTTTATATTTTAAACTAGTACAAATTAATACTTAGACTATTTATACTTATTTGATTCTCCATTTGTAGATATTTTATGCTTGTACAATTTGGTGTCCTCATACATGTTCCAAATAGAGAAACAGTCACATTATATTACAATTATAAATAACTATATATTTGATTATTTCACATTGGTATTAGCATCCAAATTGGGTATTGAAAAAATCATTTATCCCATTTTATATAACTTTATACTATTAGAGTTTTAGCATCTGAAAGTGTTAGACCACTTATCTAGTAGTAGTTGATTGTTGTTGTTGTTGTTGTTATTATTATTATTATTATTATTATTATTATTATTATTATTATTATTATTATTATTATTATTATTATTATTATTATTATTATTATTATTATTATTATTATTATTATTATTATTATTATTATTATTATTATTATTATTATTATTATTATTATTATTATTATTATTATTATTATTATATTACAATTTTGGCACCTAATGTTATGGACCATTTAATCAGTTATTTATTCACTTATTCATTTATAATTATAAATTATATTGTTGCAATATATTTGTATATATATATAAATAAAATTAAACACAATTACTTTTCTATATTCAACCAAAAAACTGCTTATAAAAACGAACATAATTATTTCTCTACACAGCTACTTTAATATTTTAACTGATAGATTACTTTTCATCAGAAATTCTCATAAAATTTTTAAAGCAGCTGTGTAGAGAAGTAATTGTATGTCTTTTATTTATATATATTTTTTTGGTTAGTTAATATATATATATATATATATATATATATAATCTCATATATATATATATATATATATATATATATATATATGTCATATGAGATTCATATATTTTTCTGACAAATAATAAATTTTTATTTATTTATAAATGATCACGCACATGGTTTAGAACCACCTGTGCTAACAAGATTTTTGTGCATGGTTTTATGGCTACTAAAATATTATCATGTTTATATATCTTAAATTACAATGATAAATAACTTAAAATGGAAATTTATTTAATAATCTTCTATTATTTGATTAATATTTTCGCTGTATATTCTAACTTGTTTAAACTTTACAAGATATAGTGGATATTTATCATATACTAATTATCTAAAGTTATTGCTAGTTATTTTTGCCAATAATATATTATTGAATCTTCATTTGTATTTCTTTTATAGTAGTGTCTTAAAAGAAACTCATTTAGTTCAGATTACTATTATATTATTTTCATAATTTAAGTTGTTAATAAATAAATAAACCCAAAAATATTTACTTGTTATTGCCCTATTGCCCATGTCTTTATTACTATAATGTTGATAGCTTCAGCTGCTGAATTCTTCATCAGATTTTCTTTTTACATATGTTTTACCAATTAACTTTCATTTAAAACAATGTGTGAAATATAAAAACTGTAATAGGAAGTAAATATTTGTGAGTTTATTTGTTTATTTAAAATAAACAATGCAAAAATAAATGAAAGTGAGTTAATCATATTGAATTATTAGTAATTATGTAATATATTTTTCTATGTATGATATAATATATATGATTTTATTTATATTATCAATAAATAAACTTTTTTAAAACTCAGTGTTTTTTTAAATATTTGTCTTCAAGATGAAAAAAAAATGAAATCTTATCATTAAGATTTATTTTAGGATATTCTAAATTAATAAGATACTGTAAAATTATTTTATAAAATGCATGCTAAGTTAAACATCTTTCAATTATTATTTATAAAAAATATCAAACAGTAATATATGAAATTAACTTATTAATTATTAACACTATTATCTTATATACGATTTATGTATAGCAATGTTTTATACTGGTCAACTAGGAATCTTCAGGTGTGGTGAACATTCAACACCAGAGGGCATTATTACATTTACCATCTATAATGCATTACATTAAACATTACCATTTATTAAAACTTGAACCATAGATCCCTACAAAGCCCTCGATCACTACTAAAACCATAAATTCTTTTTTATGTCCATGTCACAAAAATCTTAGAATATTCAGTTGGCTAAAGCAGATGATAGTACAAATAACAATATTTAATAAAAGAAATCTACTAGACAAACAAACTAAAATTTATTATAAATTCCTTAGGTTATATTAAAACACAATAAAATGATTTGAGTTCTTGTATCCTATAGCTAATTTGGATAATTTAACTATTATTTAATCTGTTTAATAATTATCTCAATGGGTGCCAATTCTAAACTTTAAGTTAAATATATGCACTTATATGACTCTTTTACTATCTTTCTGTATACCATAATGAATCAAGTTTCAATAGTGAAGATATAATTTCAATTATTTGGTTAATAAATTAGTTAATCAGTATATTAAAATAGATTAGGTATATATTGCTTCTGAATTTTATTTAGCAAATGACAATAGCCCACATTAGAGGAACGGAAACAGATGTGTCTAAGATACCAAACTATGTATGTACTAACTGGGAAAATACCAAAATATTTGATAGAAAAGAAAAAGTATAAAAAGAAAATTTTAAAAAGCTGCTCATATGACATTAGTGAACAACCCAAAAGTTAAGTTAGTATGACTATACATAACATATAAAAAACACTAACAACTCTGTTTTTAGGAAAAAGTGGAGAAATCAGGAGGAATCTCATAAGTAAATATATGAAATTTCTACTGACTGTTGCCTTTGACAGGATGACTCAGTTGATTAAAGCATTACTTTAAAATTCAGTATTCAAGAATCTAAGAGTCCAGATTCGATTCCCATGCTATATCCCACAATACCTAAAGAAGAGAGGAAAATAATACCTCTCAAAATGTTGTGCATTTAGAAACCTGTGTGCTGTTACTACCAGATGACCAAATGTATTTGGAATATTTAAATAAAGTTAAATTTTTCTAAAGACATTCAATACTTTTATTACATGATGGAAATAGTCCAATATATAAATAAATTACAATCAAATGTCTTATTATAGTCACGTGTATAAATTTTATGTATTTCAGTACTCTTAACAATATGCACAAATGATCATTATAGAATATAACTACATATCCAAATTTATAAATAATTAAAAAAATCATGCAAATAATTCTATTTATAAACACTTCAACATCTAATGACAAGGATGTGAATTATCAATCCACAGTGGATATGCATCAACATATAACTGCAAATAAGGTGCATAAAATATTTGAAAACTACTTAATTAAATTCATACAACTACATCTATATCTTCTTTAATATATAAACACATAATGCATATAATAAATATATGATAAAAAAAATAGAATCTGTTAAAACTTTTGATTATAATAAGTCAAGTCTACATTAATAAATCAAGATAATAAAAGCAAATTCCACGTCAGCTTTAATAGCTTGTCAGTAAATCCCTTTCTTTATTTACCTCCTTTTTTTTTAAAAAAAAAAAAAAAACCTAAATACTAGTTTTAATAAAATATTTTAAAATCTAACAATATTCTGAGATATTAATTTTAAAATAATAATCTTCATTAATATACTTATTCTGATTTATATTTTTATAGTCTATATCAATAATATTATTTTTTAATAATTCAAATAATTATTAGGAGAATTTTCCAGAGAGAAACTACTTATTATATACCCAACTTCAAAAGTAAACAATTTAGCTGTAGTGTTTAGTATTCACAAATTTCTCTTTCTCTGTTTTAACTCTTAAATTAGCATGATAATAATATAATATAATTAAAATCCTTAATTATAATTGGCATAATATTTGGTAATTTAAAAATAAAATAAGAAAAAATATTAACTATGGGATTGATGATGAAATAGTAATAAGTATTTAGGTAAAAAAAGAATTTCATTTAAAATATAAATCAAATTCATAAATATTTTATTAATTAAAAATGACTTTCATATAATTTTCCTCAAATCAGCAACGTTTATCAGTAATAATAAAATATTCATTTTATGCATTATATTATTTCCATTTTATTTTATTTTACAATACAGCTCTATATGGAAATTCAAAGTTGAAGTTGGTGTTAAAGTATCCTGTGTTTTCTTTATTCGATTTTTTTTAAAAACATTCAATCACAATCAGATTTTCAGGTGTTTTGAAATATTTAATAGGCCATAATCATTTTTTTATATATTTGAAAGATACATCATTGATAGTTTTAGGTTTTATAAGAGTAGCTGACGGTTGACTTTATTTAGCTACATCAAGAAACAGACACATTTCAGGAAACCAGTTCTATACAATTAAAAAAAAATTCATAAGTATAAAGTAACAATACATGAAATATTTCTTGATACGTGGAAAAGATTCTTGTTAGTTGCACATTAGCTGGAAAGTAAATCAATCTATTTACAATTAGAAATGATGACACAAGAACTAGATGAAAGAAAAAGAGAAACGCAAGAAAGAATAAGTTGATTTCAGCTGCCTGCTTGGGTTGTGTGAAAGTTTGTGTTCAAATACCCTATATATTATAGCGGTTTTTTTTTTTTAAATTTAAATGTTGTAATTAAAAATAGTCTTATTGTAAAAACACTTCTATTTTAAATCAAACTAAAATTTTAAAACAATGAAATAAAATAAATATCAAAACCAAATCCAAAATAACAGATCATTTTTAGAGTTAAATTAATTTTGATAGATAATAATACGATCGAAACTTTTACCTCTTAATTTCAATTGATTTTATGTAAAAATTAACATCCTATAGATTTTTTATTTTTTTTACTTTGATCCTGTTAATTAAAAATGATGTTTAAATACATCTTTTATCTCAATAAAGAATTAAATTTATAAAAGAAAACTTTTTTTAAATTTTCTATTTAAAAATTAAAAGCATTTTTATTTAACTTAAATAATTTTTATCTAGATCTAAAATAAGAATATATTTATTTAACATATAAAATTTCTTATAAATAATATGTGTGCATATATTTATGCTAAATTAAAATATAACCTATTATGTGATATTTACTAGGCTATATTATTTCACTAATGTGAACCTTAAATAACGCTCCCTATTGTCAAACATCTACCTAAACTTTAAATGGATATTTACATTTGAGTATGAATCTAAAGATTAGGAATATTTATCTAAAATATAAGAAGATATTTATAAGGCCAACTTCTGAATTGCCATAGTTTATAATTCATTACTTATATTTATTATAGAAATCATTTAAAAATTCATTCTACAATGCTCCAATTTATATATATGTACATAATATTTATGTAGTATAATTTTCACTACACTTCTTTTATGCAAGGGAGAATTGGTTTCTATTTACTTTAAACATCTTGTTGCATAAGCATATGACTAAAGATATATAAAAACGTTGTATGATCCCTAAGATGCATATTTCATGCTGAAACAGCACTCATCAATAGACTCAGGCCACAATCACTTACACACATGTTTATCATTGTTCAGTATAGATATCAAATTACTACAATGTAATTAATAAGTATCAAGCTTGCTGCTCTCACAATCTTGTTACAAACCACGTAATGGACAAACAAAAATATTATTTATTATTGGATAATCTCTAAACCAATGAATGACTAATAAAAATTATATATATATATTGTACCGAACATTCCACTTCTTTTTATCACCAAGGGTACCACTAGACCACTGTTGACCTATAAAATCTGATTTATGATAATCAAAAAGTTAATGATGATGAATATAAATGCTGCCAGCTAGACTCAAAGAGAGAAAGAGATCTTCAATGTTTTTCAGACAATTGAGGGACAGGATCATCAGCCAAAAATAATCATAATTGTTAATAATTTTTAAGGCTTATTAAATTTAAAAAATATTAGCCAAAAAAAAAAAAAGATAAGTTGACCCAAATTCCCCAATTGTCTTTGACTGAGAGTTCATGAGAGTATTGGCATTAAATGCCTCAGCAGATAATTTTGTTTTCTCACCTAACTTAGAGGGGGTTATAATGATCTTTCTGCTATTGATTTATCTACTCTTCAATTTCTATTTTCCTTTATTTAGAGATTTAGTAAAGACGGTTTTGTATGAAAGTCAATGAACAGTATGGAGAAAACTTTCCTTGACCCTGTAAAAACAATGGATAAACAAGGATGTCATATGCTCCATAAACACTCATAAAAGATCATGTTACAATATTGCCACTAGGTTAACTCTATACCAGCAAAGAGCAAATGTAATGATTTTTTTTTAATCTTTAATATAATAAATAAAAAAATCTCAAAATCTTTACAGTGTACAAGAAGAACAGAACTATAGAATCAATAAATCATGAGCAAAATATCTATGGTTCCCAGGAAATGAAAACACACATTAAATTAAAATAAATTCAAATCAAATAGGGAACAGGTGAAATAAAAATAAAACTATTATTATCTGCCAAAGCTTTTAACAACAACTAATAATAATAATGAGAAAAAAAACAATTATTAGAAAATATTAACTCACAATGCACTCTATGACAAAGTAACAAAAACTGAAATCTTAAACTAATTGTCTACAATTTGTAGGTTAAAAAAATACATCTAATAAAAAAAATATTTATAAATTACTAATAATATCAAATTTCCTACTCACAACCCTATCATTGTATTCTTTTCTTTGAATATAAAGTTTAGAGATTTAAGTCCTGGTTAAAGTAGAAAAATATTCAGTTAACTTCCAGGCTTCAATTTTTCTGTCTGATTGATTCCAGTGGCATGGGTAAGGTTTTAGTCCTATCAAGAGTTCACTACTGTGATTTTTGGTCTCCATTAGAGGCAATCTTCAGGATTAGTCACAAACTAGGCAATTAGGACCCATTCATGATGGCACAATTTCAAGATCCAGGGTTCAGCTTGGAAGGATGTTAGCATAGCATACTTTTAACATGGTTCATTAAAGCTAGTAGGTTCTGCATTGTCAATGTATGGTCTTTTTTTTCTCCTCAAATAGTTACTTTAACAGTTAACATCAGCAATAGTAGTCAACAATTCCCAAATATAAAACATATATACCAGCAGCAGTCCACAATTAGAAAAAAATATAATTTTATATTTGCAGTCAAAGAATAGCAAATATAAAATATAAAGTTATATATCTCAATCAAAAACAGAGCTTTTATATGAAATTGTTATCTCCCACCAGATCTTAAAATATAACCAGGTCTAGTCTTTATCTCCCTCCAGATCTTAATTAAAAAGTTTAACCAGCTATTCTTTATCTTTTGTTAGATCTTAATTATCATTTTAATCAGGACCATTCTTTTATCTTATGTTTTTACTGTTCAAATACCAATTTTAATTAATTAGAAAATAAGTTCCTGCTTTTAAAACAAACAAAAAAAAAAACTTATCTCAATCAAAACTATTTTAGATTCAAATATTTTTATAATTTTCATTTACAATCAGTACACTTGTCACGGCACTATACTTTTACAAACTAAAAAAAATAGAATACTAGATTTTAAATAAAATTTCCTCTTACCTTTTAAAATCCTTATAAAAATACATCTTAGTTTTGATTTCACAATGGTTGCTTTTGAAATGGATAAAGTATCCAGTTCAATATATATATGTATATGTAAAATAAATAAAATGTCCATTAATTAAAAACAAAATTGTAATTATAATTGAAATAATAAATTTAACGGTTTACAAACTATTACAACCAATCCTTAAATCCACAGAAGTACTTTTGGTTTATTTCTTAAACCTGCCTCAACTGCCATTAAATTTAAAAAAAAGCTGAAGCAAACGTCATCAATTCAAATCCCAAGAATATCAGTAGAGAAAAATAAAATTATTATTTAAAATTCTAAAATAGAAAAATATTTAAATTTTTTTTTTTTTCAATTATAATTAAAAGATTAACAAAAAATAATGTAAGAGGCCATTTATTTTATATCCAGTATTTTTCAAAGAATCCAGTCAACATCTTTTGACCTTCCTTCAATAGTAACAATGATAGTGAAATTTTCATAGGTGTTATTCATCAATGATATCAGATATTTGACTTTATTAGATTTTTTTTCGTTTTTCTTCTTTTCACAGTAGAGATGATTTTAATTCGATTTTATTTTATTTATTGTTATTCACTTTGTTCATTTCATTAAAAATATCAATTAAGAGAAAATCCATTTCCTACATTTTATAAAATCTATTTCCATATCAATATTATCTGCCAATAACTTAATAAAACCTTAAAATTTTATCAATATGATAGTTTTTTTAAACAATAGTAGAGAAGTTCTATATAGTTACTAGGCAATGGAATTTTATTTATAAAAAGAATTGTTCATGAAATTCTCTTTCTTAATCATAATAAAATTACTATTATTCAATATGGTAAAATAAATAATCATTACTTATAATTTTCTCAATTTAAATAAAGATATACATATAATATGATTTATTTAATATTCTTTCACACTGACATTCATTATTTCATTTATTGTGAATTTTAATCATATATCTTATTAATATCCCTGAACTTGGAGAGACCTTCATCCTGCAGTGGATTGGTAATGGTTGATATGATGATGATGATAATTATTTTAATCTATTTAAATATTAAATAAATGAAATATTTCATAAACAAATGATTCACTATCATTTTCTTTATTTATAACTTTTAAATGATTTCTATTTTTGAATATAAAAGTGAATTTAATAAAATTAATAGACATGTGATAGTTGCATGTTACAATATATATATTTAATGATTTACAAACTATTACAAACAATTCTTAAATCCACAGAAGTACTTTCGGTTAATTTCTTAAACTTGCCTCAACTGCCATTAAATTAAAAAAAAAGTGGAAGCAAAGGTCATCAATTCAAATCCCATGAATCTTGTCATTTAATGTTAGCAGCTTGTCAATTTATTAAATGCATTTTATTCCTGTTTATAAAAATTGCCTCTTTAATTTTTTTTTACTATGGTTTCTCTCTTCATGAAGAATTTTCACATTTTCAAAATCAAATTTAAATTTATATTTACATGTTTTTTCATGATCAAAGAAAACTGAAGGAGACATTAAATCACCATTATTTTTATTTTTTACATGCTTATATAACAATTCCTGCTCCCTGAATTTCTTCTCAATACTGCACCTAGATTCACCTTTATATGATAGCATACAATCACAAAAAATTTTGATATATGACATTACTTTTCTGCTTGACAGATATGACAGCCTTAGAATTATTGACTAAGTTATTAATATTGTTTGGAATGTAGAATGAAACATTAAACACATTCTTATATATATTCTTAAAAAATTTCACTTGTGGATTTGAAATAAATGGAATAGATATCCATTGTTTACTATTAATCTTTATTTTCTTTAAATCAATATAACTTTTTTTAAATTGATATAAAGTATTGTTTATTTGTTCCATTTTATAAGCAACAAAAAGCAATTCCTTGGCAAATATTTCAATATTTTTCAGTGTATCACTTTGGTAATGACATAATTTTTCATTCCGAAACAAAAAAGATCTAAAACTTGTCTTCTTATGCATCATTGGTACTTTTGATTTACAATTTATATATCCTCTTTTTTGCAGTGGCTTAATTATTAGTTTATAATTTAATATATTGTTATCTCTTGTAATCATTAAATCTAAATATTTAATATTTTTGTCCTGTTCATTTTCAATAGTCCATTTCAAGCCATTCAACTTATTTAATTCCTCTACAAGCAAATTTATACTATTAGTATTTCCACAAACAAAAACATCATCCACATATCTTATGTAAATTTTAATATCTCCAAAAGTACACATATTTAAAATAGTACTATCATATGTAGATAAAATGAAATTGCAAACTTGTGCAACTACAGGCAGACCCATAGGCCAACCTTTAGACATTTTATAATATTGACCTTCAAAAGATGCAACAATGTTATCATTAAAAAATTTTAAAAACCAACAATAAATTTTATCACATATTTACAAATACTTTTACTTTTTAATACGTTCTATTATTTTTATGGAATTCATTCTATCAATAGATCCATACATTTCTGTAACATCCAATGAAGCAATAACATCATTTTTATTAATCCTCAAATTTTTTAATACTATTTACAAAGTCAAACAATGAAGCAATAGTATTTTCCCCAAATCCTAAAAAGTCTTGTAAAAGCTTACCAATGTATTTCGAAGTCTGATACATGAATAAACCATCAAAATCTATCATAACTTGCAAAGGATTACCTTCTTTATGTAATTTTATATTTGCAAAAATATGAGAACATATAGCCCAAGAAGGATATATCATATAGTATACATTATTATTTAAAACTTTATTTTTAGCACTTTTTAAAATATTGTTAATAATTTTTATTTGTTGACCATCCATATTCTATTCTTCAATCAAAAAGAAACCAAGTTTGTCCATTTACATTTTAACTTTATCAATATATTGACATTTCATCAAGAAGCACATATGCAACCCTTTGTCTTCTTCCAAACAAATCATATTATCATTCTTCAAACTTCATTTAAATTCCGAAATAGCCAATTCCCATGATTTATCATAAGTCATTGTATTAAATTTATTACAATTAATTTTCTTAATAATATCATCAGCATGATATTATTATCCTCCATTACTTTTGAGTGCTCAATGATAGAATGTGCATCTATTTAGAATGTTTCAAGTAATATCAGTTACCATAATTTATATTTGTCAGAAAAATATATAGCTACTTTTATTTTATAAGTATATATTTTAATTTTCTTTATCATGGTTCGTTACAATATATATATATAACATATTCTTATAGGTATAACATATATATACTAATATATATATTTATATATTTCTTTATCATGGTTCGTTACAATATATATATATAACATATTCTTATAGGTAAACATAGTTACACTAATACATAAACAAGTAGGATAGATAAAGTAATCGATTCATTTTTTCATCTTCAAACCAAAGAAAAATTAAATTCTGTTGAATAAAAGTTTTAAATAAAAATTACTTGATTAACATTTTAATAACATTTTTTTGACATTTTGACTCCTTAGAAATTTGCTTGCAGATTTTTTATTTTATCTTTGCCAAAGTAAGCAATAAGTTTTCTCTTGTAATGTAAATGATAATGAAGAGATGTCAGAACTATTTAGAATGATATTTCAATAACTTTGAATTTAAAATTTTAGAAAAAAAATAGTGTCAGATAAACAGAAATACAAATTTTAATATATCTAATATGACCGGCATAGAATATAAATATAGTTAATAAACAACTTTTAAAAGCAACTTTAAAGTGAGCAATAGGAATGCCACTCAAAATGTCTCATCACTATCATACTATAAAAATCTCATGTATCAGTAATAACAGGAGTGTTTCCATAATGTATTAATATTAATAACAAGTCTAAAAAGCCATTTAATAAATATTCCAATAATATTTTCGTATCATAAGAAACAGAGACAGCTTCTATCTAAAATCAATCACATCGCTTCGTCAAAATAGCTCTAAAATTACTATTATAAATATTAATGAATAATGCTCTAACACTTCATTCTTAAATTTTTATGATAAATTTTTATTATTACTTACATATTCTTGCTTTTGTATAGCCATCACCAATCATTTTTGCCATTTATATTTTTTAAGTAAAAAAAAAACTAAAAATATCTAATGATATCCGCTTAGATCTAAGATCAGAAAAAAAAATGTATCTAAATAATGATAAAAGTGAAAGATAAAAATTTATGGATAAAAAGTTTGAATATTATTTATTAATCAAAGTTCATGCCCTTTGAAGTTTAGTGCAGTGATTGGGTACCGAATCAGAGGGTAAAGTTTAAAGATCAGCTAAATAAGATAACTAAAAAAAAAAACTCATGCAAATTAGCTAAATAAAATTGTTAAACGTTCACTCTGCCATTAGGGATTAAATATTCCATGACTTCTAACCAATTTAATATACAAAATTATTATTGGTGTCATATTTTTGTCTTTAAAGCTTAAAACTGAGATCCTAGAATAATTTAAAAGATTGAAAAAAAAAAGCAAACTGAATCTGGAATGTCCACCAGTTGAAAGTAAGTTGCAATATAACATGGATGATAATCAAATGTTATTATTTGCTCTTACTATTCTATTATTTAGTTGATACAACCTTTAAAAAGATAGCATACCTGGTAAATAGAATAAGTTAATAAAACTAAAACATAAAAAAGTGATTTTGTTTTTTAATTTTATTTTAATAAATATAGAGAATAAACTTTTTGAAATTATGAACTTAATAGTAACCTGTTATTATTAATAGTTGAATGTGATTGGAAGATTTAAATAAAGTTATTTTTTTTAAAAGATTTTCAATACTTAACATTAGATAATGGAAATAGTGCAATATATAAATACAACTAAAATACCATCTTCACAAATCTTCAGGAATACACTAATAATCATGAATCTTTATTTTCTTTTGATTTCAATTTCCAATTAATAGTTGGGTAGAGTTGCCAACATTTTAAAAATTATAAGTAAAATTTTGTGAATTCTTTCAATATTTCAATGGCCATTAGTTATAAAAAAAAGATTAATAAAAAAAGTCAGTGATTAATCATTCATATTAATTTAAAAAATATTATATGGTTAATGTTAGAAACCCACAATCTTTTCTTTTGTTTTATCTCTACTCATCTAAAATCGCAAATTATTACAATTTAATTTACAAGGGTAAACAAAAAAAAAACTGAATTATTGAAGGATTATTTTTTAGATAAATAGAAAGCATTAGGAACTCAAGTAAGGAGCCTTGATCCAAAACCTTTAGCTTTTGAGCTGATAATGCTGCTTCTATGCTAAACTGCTCTGGGCAAAAATGTAACTGAATATCATTTCATACTCAAGAACTAACATATCAACTAATGTTTACTTTTTCAATCTGTCATTCTTTCATTTAATACAATGGACAAAACAACTGAGAAATTTAATTTTAACATTAATGGCAATTGAATGTGAAATTGAAATAGGATATCACAATAAAATTACTATCATGGAATTCTAATGAATAGATTTTTAATTAGGGATGGATGTATTAAATACTTTAGATTCTAAGTCAAAAAATACACAACTTCATAATAGCATTCAAATAGTATGGAAAGTGTTAAGTGACTTATTCCAGAGAATTGCCATAATTATTTTATCACTGAATCTCTGGCATTAGAGGCTGCCATAGAGTATTCTTCTTAATAAATCTTATTAACAACTTCTTAATTTATCCAATTCATCAAGACATAATGATTCTTACCTTCGAAAGATCATTTATCATTACTCATGTATATCAAAAAGTTGAAAAAAAAACTATAACTTTTATCATAATTACCATACATATAATTTTACATTTCAAGAATATGCAATAACTTTTATATTAAATAAAATCCTGTTTTCTCATCATAATATGCATACATATATATAGACGTCATGATTAAGAAAAAATTTCTAAAAATAGAAATAGCAGCTTAATCGGTTAAACATTTTAAAGATTTATTTATATGAAGCAACTTTGGTTATCTAGTTTTGACAATTTGAAAATAAAATATTACTTTTGTCCCAGACTATCTTGTCTGACGTTTTTAAATGATACAGAAATAAAATATGATACAACTTTTGAAACTTATTTTAAAAGTTTTTCCTTTACTTATAATAAATAGAAATGTTATACTTAATATATTGCATTTGAGAGTATACTAACAAATAGGAGAGAAAATAGTTTTTACAATATAAAATATTTTATAATAAATTTTTAATCAACAAGCATTATTAACGTTTATAAAACAACTTTAAGTATGAGGTGCTAGAATGTAGTAAAAGGGTAATAGAATGGTTGCTATTGTTTGCTCATTCTATTCTGTTGGCTAGAGATCTCAGCCTAATCTCAGGCAAAGATTTTAATGTATAATTTTAAAAATGGAGCACTATGATCCACCACCAATACATGATCAATATCAGTAATTAAGATGCAAACAATAAAAAAGTCATACACTTTGAAGTTTGTCATAATATATACAGTCCATGCAACATACAAATATGTCATATTAACATTCATATGCTGAACCCAAGTGCACACAACAAATACTATTGCTTGACATAGCAAGTGATGAATAAAAATGTTTCAGAGCCTTTTAATTTTGGTTAAAATATCAGACCTAATTGTCACTAAAATTATTGACTTTGATTCTTAACACCATTCAATTTTTAAATATCAATGTAATTGCCTTATTAAACTTTAACTATCTTTACTTTATGAGATATAGTTTTATGTTAAGCAAAAAGCTTTGCTAATTGCCCAGCAAGCTTTGTGATAAATGCTTAGCAAGATAAATCATTTAAAATATCTCTATCAGAAACCATAGCCAATCTTCTGACCAATGGTTTCATACTTTGGCACTCCTCAGAGAGGCATTTAAAATATCTCTCTCAGAAACCACACACAATCCCCTGACCAATGGTTTCATGCTTTGGCACTCCTCAGAGAGGCATTTAAAATATCTCATCAGAAACCATACCAAATCCCTCGACCAATAGTTTTATACTTTGGCACTCCTCAGAGAGACCCTAGCACTTCTCTGAGGAGTTCCAAAGCATGAAACCATTGGTCAGGGGATTGAGTATGGTTTCTGATAGAGATATTTTAAATGCTTTCTCTTGCTAAGTATTTATCACAAAGCTTGTTGAGCAATTAGCAAAGCTTTTTGTTTACATTTCACAAGCTTAAAAAAGAAGTGGAATCACTTTTTACAGTATTATGTTGTATTAATTTATTTTCAGTGATAAATTGTACAATTTGAATAATTTTAAAATTGTAATATATATTACAATACTATATTATCAATTTAATTTTAGAAATTTAAATACTGTTCTGTATTGACTTTACTTATCAAGTTGCTGATAATTATTTTTTATCTCAAATACAATACTATTTTAAATGCATTTTTTCAACAATATAACATATTGTATATAAATTACTAAAACATTAATCTTTATGCACTTCAATAAATATATGTTGAATGTAAAATATCATTGAACACCTGCCATTTTTTTTTCTATAAAATATCAATAAAATTGTTCTTTGTCTCTATTTACTTGTATCATAATTATTTTGCTGCATAACCATAATAAACCATGAAAATATATTTTAAAAAAATCATGCACACTAATTGGCATTAAGACAAAAAATTTCAAATGAGAAAAAACTATGTATAAAATTGCTAATTCAATGAATGAAAATACTAATATGAACACTCACTACTGGCATATATAACATGCATGTTCACAAATGTGATAGAGCTTTCGAGAGTATCAGACATCTTCATCATACAGTTGTTTCAATAATCTTATTTATTTGTGCATTTATTTTAATTATTTTTCGGCATATTACTTTTATTGCAGTAATATTTTTGAAGCCTTGTTTGTTAGTTTTAATTTTTATTAAAATTGGATATAAGATATTTCGTTTATCTATTTATTTGTCATATTTAGCAAAGAAGTGGAAACTTTTAAGCAATTACTGAATAGTAAATTTTAATTAAAATTAAACTTTCAAATTTAAATATGCAGTAAAGCAATTACTTTTATATATACAGTATTTTTACACTTATATTTTTAAATTTGTATTATATTCTAACTGTTTAAATGATTGTGTTAGATGACAATTTTGTTCCAAACTCAGGATGTGAATTAGATTGTACTTAAATACATTCTTTCATTTTTTCCATTAAATAAACAGATTGTTTAGTGAACATGTCTTTAAAACCAATTGCATTTATTAAATAAGACTCCACTATATTTTCAATTTTTAATTTGTTTTTCTGCAATAAACTAAAGAAATGGCAATATTTGTTTTTAGTTGCAGGGGAAATAGAGAACTAATCTATAGATTGACATACAGATAAATTTAGAGTTATTTGACCAACAGCTTTTTTATTTTTTTATATTTAAAGAACTTTAATTATTATCTTTTTATGGTGAATTTTACAAGCAATGATACATTTAAAAATGCGGATCATTAAAATTATTATACTCTCTATGAAATTAATGAAGCTTTTTACTAAACTACATTTAACCGTTTTAAAAATATATATCTATGCTAATGCAATCTTGTGATTTTTGAACATTAAATGTGACTAGTTGAGCTTCAAACTGATAAAAGTTTTAATTCTTGAGTCTATCACTTAATATAAGTGCTAAACTGTACAAAGTAAAACAGTAATATAACATTTTGTTGTTATTGCTGTTATTGAAAGAGCTATTTCATCAATAGTAAATCACTCAATGTTTCTCACTATGAATCCAATCTAAATTTAAAACAAACCAACAATGATTGATTAAATCGTAATATGCATGCGTCAAAATTATAATTGTGCTAAAAGCTACAATTACTCTTAACATTAACATAATATATGTTCTTTTTCCAAAATAATTAAATAGCTTGCTTTTATATCTCTGATGCTTTCTTTTATTGCAAAAAAAAAAAAAAAAAACATAATGAAGAAACTATAAGGCTATTAATATTAATGTATTCTATAAGATAAGAATAGTATTGACAAGACAAATTCATAATATTTCTATAAAAAGTAATAAAAAATGATTATTTTAAAAAATATCAATTTGAAAATGCTATTCAAAAAGTTAAAGCGTTTCCATTAAGAAAACCAGAACAGTACAGCAAAAAATAGAAATCATATTTGAAATGTCACATGTAAACAATTTTTAAAACATATCCGAATGGTTGCATCTTATCTCTTAATTTTAGTCTGTTCTTATTGATTGATTTTACTAGGAACATGTCAAGAATTGCTTCATCATAGTACATTTTAATAAGAGACTGTCTGCAATCAGAAATTTCAATGAACATAACAACCAGAATAATAATATTGATCTACTACATTATTCATAATAGATTGCATATATGTTGGTTTGGTGTGGTGAATTCTGAAGTTCAAAGATCAAGAATCATGACCCAATTCTGTTACTTCTATTATTTGAACTTATAAAATCAAAACAATAAACCATTCAATATATATTTTTTGTAATAAATTGCATCAAATTAAAAAACTTAGTAATTTTTTTTACAATAGAAGGAAAAAAATTCATTAAATAAATTTACTAAGTAATTAAAAGCAATATACATATTATTTATTTATTTATTCAATTCTGCAAATATTTGATTTACTTAAAAAAATAAAATTGTTCTTTATAAAAATTTTAAGTTTATTCTGGAATTCTTTTAGAAATTATTATTAATTATATGATGAAAATGATTTTAATAATATTTTAACATTAAAAAAATACCTGTGATGATAAAATATTTTCATAATATAAAAATTAAAAAAACATTAGCAAAAAATCAAATACAGGATCTTAATAAAATGTAGGAGCTTGAGAATTATGTGAAATAACTTCTTGAGTTAATCAACATGCACATTATATCATAAACATTATATATCAACTTCACTTTCATTAGATTATTAATTCACTGCAGAATAAAGATTTGTCCAAGATTTTTTTTTTCATTTTGTAGCCTCTATTCTTTATATCACCAAACTTTCTCATTTTAATCCATCAATTTGACATATAATCTTTTTCTAGATCTGTAACAATCTCATGAAATCTCATATTAGTTTTCATCTCTTTTAGCAATATTTTCAGTACAACTCATTTAATTTGCTCATTCCTTCATTGATGTTATTCCTACTTATTTGTTTTGCCATTCAAATATTTTACTTTTCATCCCTTCTTTTTTACTCTCAGTATACATCTTTCCATATTTTGTTAAGTGGATTGAAGTCTCAGTATTGTTCTTTTGTGTATCAAAATGTTACATCCATAGATACGAACTGGTTAAATACATCTATTAAAAACTTTTCTAAAAAGCATATTTCTTTTTAATATTAAGTTATTTCTACCAAAAACATTTTCTCTCAATTTATGATTAATTTAATTTATTATGTTTATATTTGTATTAAAAATCTGACCATAGTATTTGTAGTTGTTACCTTCTTTATTTTCTTATTCTGAAAAAAGCCAATAAACATTATTTTAGTTTTCTTTAGTATTTATCTTTAGTCCTATATTTCATCCGATAACTCTTGCAACATTTTCTAAAGCTCTAAACATTATTTGCAAAGGTGGCCTCATCATCTGCAAATCTTGATGACAAATAATTATCATTTATTTTATTTCTTCATCTTTCCATTTTAATTCATATTTTTTTGTAAAATTATTGTGTATTGTAACCTTATATTTAGCCCATGAAGAGTTAAATATAATAGAAAGTACTTTTTTCAAATAATTATAACCCTTTAATAAATAAACTTCACTATTTTTAAGCTATGTAAAATATTAACCTCTGCATTATAAAGTATTAATAAAACATTTTTGTTAAATATATTTGAATGATAATTGCTAAAAGAATATCAATAATTGATTTAATCATTGCTTAAAATCTGAAATTAACAAGTTAATCTTGGATTAAAGTTAGTTAAAAATGGACTATGTATGAGTTAGTTGTAGTAGATTCAGTTTTTGTTTTTTTATTTGCTAAAATATTGTTTATTAATCTGTGTTAAAATGCATTTAAAATAGTAGTTAATAAAGTATTAAATAATTCAGGTAATATCTGTTTGAAATTAGAATTTAATGTGCTAAACTTAAGGAAATCTGGTTTAAAATAGGTTTTATTTTAAATGAGTTTTATTAAATAAGTTTAATTTTGTTGTTTTTAAAATATTGATTATTGATTTGCAGTAAATTTTACAATTATTTTAATCATGTCTATTATATACATGTGTGTGTAAATATTTGTGCTTGTGTGTTAAAAAAGAGAAGCTCACAAGGGATTGTTTAAAAGTGTTTATTATCTATAAAAATAATATATTTTATAAGAGGTATTTTAAATAATTTAATGATGATCTTTTAAGAGATTATTATTAAATAGGTAAAAAGTATTTATTTTAAAGTAAAATTATATTTTCTTTACATTAGATAACTAATTTTATTTGGTAGTTAAATAAAATTAAAAAATTTAATTATATTTTAATTATTTTTATTGATTAGACATATATTCTTAGGTGTCTTAATCAGTAAAAGTTCAAGGTCACAACTATAAACATGCAGCCTATTAGAATTATTAATCAATTTCAAAAATCCCACCCCAATACTAATTGATGATTGATTAATTAAAGTCATGTGACATACTTTGCAGTAAAAAGAACCAGCACTCATATATTTAAAAAAAAGAAACCAGAAAAATAAAATTACTTCCTCAAATAATTTATCTTTTCTGTTCAACTTAATTAATAACTCTTAAATACTTGTTATTTTATCAATTAAACAATGTTGGAGTAAAAATCTTTAAAGTTATTCAAGTCTATTCTGCTATACATGTTCACTTGTTTGAAAAAAAATAGCTCATTGAAAAATGCAAAAAGTTGTCTTGTTATGGAGATTCCAGAGTGTTCTGAAGATGACATATATTGGAGATCGCTAAGCAATAATGTTATATGTATGTTTAATTTACTGTTTCTATAGATTGTTAATTAATTTGGAACTTTTGTTGCAAAACCATTTTATTAATCTATTATTTAAAGTTTTAATTAGTTATATATGCCAATTACCATTATTAACAATATTGCTTTTTATATTTTGCTAAATGTCTTACTTTAGTAGAAAAATAATTTATATGCAGATTATTTAATAAATAAAATACAGTTATTATTATTCTACCAGGAACTATTTTTGAAAATTAGTATATCTTCAGTTAGCCAAATGAATAATGAGTTCTTTTAAAATTATCACTAATTTAGAAGACAAAAGAAAATACAGTAATTTTAAATTGCTTTATCTAATTATGGTAAAAGAAAGTATTATTCAAATTGGTTTTCTTAATATCTTGGAAAAGGCATTTTATATATATCTGCATTACTTTCAATACAAATAAGATAATATCTTAGCATTTTAATAATTCATTTATTCATAATTCATTTATTTATATATTGAAAATAAATTTTATTGTGTACTACAAAAATAAAAGAAATAATTTGAATTTGCTTCACATTTTAATATTAGCAAAATAATGTCTCAATTTTTTTATGGAACTATTTGTTACCTGTTTATTAACCTTGCTAACCCTGTTCTCAGTTCATCTCCATTTAAAATTTAAATGGCAGATATTGTTTTTTAAAGAAACTCCTATTTTCATGTGTGCTTGTTTATTTGTTACCTTTACATTAATAAAATGGTGCTATATTCTTTTAAATGGGACAACAATAAAACTTTCCTAATAACTATGGTTATTTTTATTTGAAATAATGAAAGAACTTTCAACCGTCAATCTATGGCATAAAACAAATGTAATGTATATTTATTGTTTTATGAAATTGATATATGATTATTATTATTATTATTATATTATAGTTATATTATTTACACATATCCAATTATTATTTTATATGCAATTGCAGTATAGTATAAGGTATATTTATAATAATATACATATTGCTAAGAGATTATGTAATAAAAATATTCAGATAAAAGGTTTTTAAACTTCTATATTATTAAGAGTTCTTGGAATTTATATACCAATATAATAAAATGTATTATTATTCACAAAGTAAAAACAGCCTTTTTAATATTTGATATGAATATGAATGAAATGGTTTGGAAATCAATGTATGAGTTGAGATAGCTTTTAATATTATTAATATTTGATATTGCTTTGCAAGTGTAGTGTGTTAGTTTGCATATATTTTAAATCAAATATGCATGTTATTGTGAACATGGGCATGTGTGTGAGCTACCTTTCATTTATTATTAACAAATTTGTGCCTTGTTCATCTATTAATTGATATGCTACTTGGAGACAGGTATCAATTTTGGCATTTTATGTTGATGATTTCCATTACTAGTGTATTTGTTAACCCCTCCATGAGAGATAGTATGGCTTACTTGCCTTGGGCCTGCCAGATTGAGATACCAGATTCCCATGTATTTATTTTATCACCATCTGTTTGCCTTTAACTTTGTATTAGTAGTGTGTATTTTATTCTGTGAGAACATTTAAAGGCATGTTCATTTATGCAATTATTTTTTCTAGTACTACTACAATTTTATTTTAAAGATGTTAGTTTATTGTTATTATTGAGTTATTTTACTTTGTCCCTTCTATGCATTAATAAATTTAAACCTATATAATTATTTTTGCATTATATAGAGCTATGTATGCAATGTCATTAGAAGTATATGTAGTTTTTAATATCATCTTTAATAACCTATATATATATATATATATATATATATATATGATATTCTGTGTATGTAATTGTTAGATGGTTAATATCTTAAAAAAAGTGTGAAAACTTTTTAAATAATATAAATGTCCTAATTATAATTTACAATGATTTATCTAAAAAGGGAATGTATTTTATTTTAAATTAGACAAATGTTTATGCCAGTATAATTTGCCATATTAAAGGTACTCTCTCTTGTAAATATTTTTATTGTATTAAAATAATATTATCTTGTAAATAAATATTTTATTATTCATTAAATACATTTGTTTTCATTGGCATCATCACATTTATTAATCAGAAAATCTGATTTAATAATGTTTTATTAAATATTTTAGTATATAAGAGTATATTACAAAAAAGTCACAGTCAATTTGCTTATTCAATTTATTTATCATTTATTTAAGACCTGCATTATTTTAAAATAAATATTATGTTGATATATCCTTATTACAAGAGTGCTTAATGATGTAATGAGTAACATAAAAAATATCATTTTTACCTGTTGCATTATTTTATTTTTCATTGCTTAGTACAAGACTCATATTTGCAGATATTAAAATAAAATATGTCTATATGTTGTATGAAGATGAAAATTTATATGAGAAAAATTTTAAAGTATTTGAAGTGTTTTAGTGTTAATCAAATGGTTATCTGAAATATTAAGATACTTAAGTATTTTATATTTTCACTTTTTCATTTATACTGGAACATAAGATATAAGATTACAGAATAATAAGAAGATAAAATATTTAATGTATAAGAACTTAAATGATTATTACATTTAATAATATTCAAATGTTTAGTACAATAATTATTTTTTATATCAACTATAAACATAAACTTTGAAATGAAAATAAAGTAAAAATTCAGTATGTGAATTTAATTTTAATAAGGATTGGAGATTTGAATAAGAACCTTAGATAAGATTTTAATAAAAACCTGAGATTGTATTATTTGCATTCATATGATATTATTTGTCTATAAAAGAACTCATACTCTGTGGTATATGAAATCCCCAGTCATTATGGTACCAATGTATTCACTCATTTGAAGGGTACATTGTCCTTGGAACTCTATTCTCTCCACTGGTAAGGTTACAATATATATATATATATATATATATTGTAATATTATAATTATTAAATAACATATATATATATATATATATATATATATATATATATTCTATGTTATTTAATAATTATATTTATTTTAATGTATCTACCATTTGATTGTTTTTTTTTAATTTAGGAACTCATAAGATGTTTGACCATTGAAAGTGAAGGAATTGAATTGTGCCCCATGTACATTTAGCTACTACACCCACTATTCTACAACTTTAATAAATCACACTTATAATAATCAGTTTAAACAATGAAATTTTTTTTATCCGTTGATGTATAATAGTTTTATAATAAACATAAAACAATAAATGATTTTAATATAAAATACATTTAAGAAATAATATACTTAAAATTACTCTGTTATTATAAATTTGAACTATAAGTTAGGAAAGTCACCACTGCTTTGTGAAATTCTATATTTTTATTTATAAACTAATATAACTAGCTTGAGACAAAACTCCTTGTCTGTAACAATGACAGTGAATCTTTTCAGATCTTAAATATTATTAGAAATTTTTATTACAGTGTTATCAAAATATTGCACTATAAACACACACAAAAAAAAACTAATAACAAAAGGAAGATTCTACTTAACTTTTCATTCTGTAAATAATATATTTGCAATGCATCATTATAAAATCTTTTTTCTTTTTTTCAACATATGATTTATTAACATAATATTAATCTTTGAATTTACACATTATATGTAGTGATGATATACAAGATTCAAAGTATGATTTACAATGCAGAACTTAATTTTCTGAATGAACAGAAAAACCTTGAATTGTATATGCATATATCTTGCCATTCATAGCTTCTCTCATAGTTTACTAAGTAACCTCTGGCCTTAATGGCAACTAGGTAAATCACAGCTACCAAGAATCACATCATTCCCACCATCCAGATGAGAAAGTGAAAACCTGTACTAATCCCTGCAACACCCATGTCCCAGCCCCCCTTCTAAGGACTAGGAACCAGGCCTTGGGGTATTTCCAAAGCTCAGACTCTCTCATCCAATGCCCTTACTAATCCCCACAGCATTCAGATCCCCTCCAAAACCCAGGCTTGTGAGACCTTCCAAGCACCAGAACCTGCCATCCAGATGGCAGAGATGAGTGATACAGCAGCCCTCATTTGAGGTTTAAACCATAGTAGAACTCTCTGGCCTGAGTGACCCAAGCATGAGATTCTCTCATCTTAACAGCCAAGACAAGCAATGCTGCAGCACTAATCCAAAATGTAAATCTCACATGCTTATATCATATGCCATCTACAGATTATCACATAGTCTAAAAACCAATCTATGAATCATATAGAGAACAAAGAGACTAAAACCACAATGCAACACTTCATTTCCACTGTCCTGAAGATGAGAAAGATGAAACCTGTACTAATCCCCATAGCACTTCATATCCCAGCCCCCCCCATAAGAACCAGAGTTCAGGCCATGGGAATCTTCCTAAGTTCCAGACTCTCTCATCTGAAGCCCATACTAGAACCCAATACACCCACATCCCAGTCCTCCTCCAAAACCAGGAAGCAAGCCCTGGGAGCTCTCAAGCAACAGACTCAGTCCTCAAGACCACAAAGATGAGTGATACAGTAGCCCCAATCCAATGTTCAAATCACAGTTGAACTGTTTGGGAACTTTGGTTTTGTCCATCATGTTTCAGCTTCCAGACAACTTATAAAAAAACTAGAAGCCTTAGTCCATGAGGTCCTTAACTATTGGTAAAAATCAAATGATAAAACTAGAAGCGCAATACATACGATGAAGTACAACTGCTAACAATCCAATGTCATTAGCAAATTTAAAATCACAGTGCAAATCTCCAGGATTTCCAATGCCTTGCGTAAAAAATTCATCATTAGAACTTTAACGTATATGTAGTAAACAGATGCTTGCATTATGTGTTATAAGTTTCTATTAGTATTTGATAAATTAACTATAATATTATGATGCGAAAATCTATTTATTTTGATTATTACTGGAAATTGTATTGCTATTATTATTGGATATATAAACGTTTATATTTGATTTTAAAAAAAAAATAATATTAGAATAATATTGATATTATCATATGTACTACCCAAGATCTGAAAATATTTGCTTCAAAAATGATTCTTTCGTTTTAAAGTCAATAATTAATATACAATATTTACTTATAAATCTATATATACGTAATGCAATTTATTTTTTCAAATGTTATAAATATCAGGCAAATCTTAATTTTATTTTTCAAACACTAGAAAATATTGGTACATTTATTCTTTAAAATGTTTTGAATTTAAGACAAATTTTTAGAAGAAGAAAATTATTCTGAATTAATTCTCAAATTTGGTTGGTCATGACTTAAATTCAAATCAAGTCTAAGTGCAATTATACATTTTAAATAGATTTGAGATATTTCTAGAAGTATAAATAATTCAGAAAACTATTCGATATTAGTGAGGAAATGTGGATTATTGCTGTTGTTATCTAGCGAATAAACAAGGATAAGGAAAACACTCAAACTCTTATACCTTGGTAGATAAAATACTTAGTGAGTACTTCATTTTTTACTGTTCTTCAGTGAAAAAATATTGGAAAGATTTTTCTCTGCAGTGATTCACATATATAATACATTAAATGTCTGATAATAAAAATATTGTAATAATAAAATCCATAATATATATAAAAACAAAACTGCCTAACACTATACTAGAAAAATAAAAATGCAAAACCATAAAACAATACAATACTAGATTAAATCCAAAATTTTACCAAAATCCTTACACAACCAAGGTACTAGAGGAAACCATGGTTGTGTAAGGATTTTGGTAAAATTTTGGATTTAATCTAGTATTGTACTGTTTTATGGTTTTATATATATATATATATATATATATATATATATATATATATATATATATATATATATATATATATATATATATATATATGCATGCTTTTCACACAGATAATGAAGCTGATAACAGTAAATAAGGTAAATAATATTCTACAATTTAATAAGCTGAGTGCTTTCAGGAGGATTCATACTCCCATAATTATACTATAGGTCTCAACATTCTAGTAACTGAGTATGGTAGTATGAATCTTCCTGAAAGCACTCAGCTTATTAAATTGTAGAACATTATTTACCTTATTTACTGTTATCAGTTTCATTATAGTTCTCAACATTCTAGTAGCTATGAATATGGGAGTATGTTTAAGAAAGGTATAAATGGTATGATATGAATCCTCCTGAAAGTGCTCAGCTTATTAAATTGTTGAATATTATTTACCTTATTTACTGTTATCAGCTTCATTATCTACATGCAAAGCACAATATATATATATATATATATATATATATGATCACTAGATGGAGCTTTACCAATATCTCCGTACAAGCTTTGTATACATAAATGCTGAGAGAGACAGAATTCAATATCTCTTTTATTGTGTCTCATTTATGTATACAAAGCTTGTATGGAGATATTGGTAAAGCTCCATCTAGTGATCATAAAATGCAAGCTATAAGCAAGTTAATGAAATTTATCACTTGTTTTGCTTATATATATATATATATATATATGTAAAAGAAATGAAATGTTTTGCTTATATATATATATATATATATATGTAAAAGAAATGAAATGTCCATTAATTAAGAACAAAATTGTAATAATAATTGAAATAATAAATTTAACGGTTTACAAACTATTACAAACAATCCTTAAATCCTTTAATGGCAGTTGAGGCAGGTTTAAGAAATTAACCGAAAGTACTTCTGCAGATTTAAGGACTGTTTATAATAGTTTGTAAACCATTAAATTTATTATTTCAATTATATATATATATTATGGTTTTTACATACTAATGAAGTAAATCTTTAACTATTGTAATAAAATGAATTATGTTCCAAATAATGGTAAATAACAAAATAAATTCCAATATAAACTTTAATTAGTAGTAGTACTTTCAATTATATTTACAATCATTTTCAACTAAACTTTCTTAATTTCAAAATAAAGTAAAACATCATCAACTGAAAAGCACATGTGGATTTACATATCCCATAATTCATTAATCTTAATATTAGCTGATTGTCTGTTTATTATTGAATTTTTTATAATGATTAATAAAAATTGCTCCTTTAATTTGTCTTTTTTCATTATTTTTTTCTTAATTTAAATAAAATCTTAATTCTTTTCATATCAAAATTGAATTTACATTTACAATTTCTATCATGATCATAAGACACTGATTCTGTAATTCAAGTCATTTTTATTATTTTTATCTCTTTGAATTATCTTTGATATCCTTTTATATAACAACTTCTGTTCTTTAATTCTTTTTTCAATACTACATCTTGATTCTCCAGTATATGAAGCATGACAACCACAAAAATTTGATAAAATATATTATTCATCCCATCCTTAAGTAATTTATCCTTAGAATTATTAACCATTTTAATCAAATTATACAAACCATAAAATGTAATATATATTCCATTATAAATCTTTTTCAAAAATTTAGCTCAATTATTATTAGAAAAAGATAATGAAATCTGTTTCATATTATTAATTCACTTCTCAATACTATTCATTTATTATTTATTTATTAAATTGATAACTTGCCTGATAATTTTTTTATATCATAACTAATACATAATAATTCATTTACATAAATATCAATATTTTTTATCATATGAAAATTTACATAGCATATTATTTCTATGCAAAAAAATTTTAAAGTTAGTCATTTTATAATTATGAGGCATTTAAAAAAATATGAAATATAATCTCTCATTTGTATAGGTTTAAAAACAATTTATAATCAATAACATTGTTATTTCATGAAACAAACAAACCCAAATAATTTAAACTATTATTACATTCCTTTTCCATAGTCCATTTAAGACCTTTTAATTAATTAAAAACTTGATCAATTATTTTTGAAGAAGCACACTAAAATATATCAACCTCATATCTTGTATATACTTTAATATTATCATTTAACATTTAATTATTTAAAATATCCTCTTCATAATGATAAAATAAAACTGCATAATTGTGAAACCATTGGAAGACCTATAGGCCAACCTTTATTTATTTTGTAAAAACTAACATTAAATGAAACAATAATATTCTGCTTAAAAAAATGTAAAGCATTCATCACAAAACAAATAAGGTGATTATCAATTTGTTTATCCAATAAATCTTGATAAATTATATAAGTAGAATCAATCTTATCAATAGACCCATACATTTCACAAACATCCAATGACACCAAAATATCATCATTATCAAATTTTTAATTTTTTAACAAAGTCAAATTATGATCAACTGAATATTTTCCAAAACCAAGAAAATCTTAAAAATGAACTTTCAAAATTATTTTAAGTGGATAACCTTCTTTATGTAACTTAATATTTGCAAACAAATGAGGACAAATAGCATATGAAGGATACAAGTTATGCACTTAATCATTTACGCTTTTATTCTTTACCTTTAATAAAATATTATTAATGAACTTTATTCTTTCTGATCCAATATTATATTTACCAATTAATTCGAAATTTAATTTTTCCATTTGTAATTTACCTTCTTGAATATAATTATCTCTCGACCTTAAACACATCCTTAAACCTTTATTTTCTTTCAAACAAATTAACTTATCCATTTTGTTTAAAGAATTTGGATTTGATTGTTTGAAGAAATAATAATGTTAATAATTATAAATTATTTGTTATACCTATACAAACAAGAGGTTATATTCCATACTTTTTTAAAGTCCTGCATAATTATAAAGTGGCTGTTTTTAAGTCTTTTTTTTGCATACAAATAATATGTTATTTAAATTTTCATATGATAAAAGCAAAAATATTGAGATTTATGTAAATGAATTGTTAAGTGCTGATTATGATATAAAGAAAATTTATCAGGCGAATGTATTAATAATCTGAAATAGATTTCATTACCTTTTTAAAATAATAATCAAGCTAAATTTTTGAAAAAGATTTATATTGAAATATATAATATTTCATTTTAGAATTTGTATAATTTGAATAAAATGGTTAATAATTCTAAGAATAAATTATCTAAGGATAGGGTGAGTAATATAATTTATCAATTTTTGTGTATGCAATGCTTAATATATTGGGAAATGAAGATGTAATATTGAAAAAAAAATGTTAAAAAACATAATTATATAAAAGAATATAATTCAAAGAGATAAAAAGAATAAAAGACACTCATTTACAAAATCAATGTTTTATGATCATGATAGAAATTGAAAATGTAAATTTGATTTTGATATGAACAGAATTAAGATTTTCAATCAAGAAAAAAATAATGAAAAAAGAAAACTAAAAAGGCAATTTTTATTAATCATTATACAAATACAATAGTAGCCAGACACTCAGTAAATATTAAGATTTGTGAATTATGGGATATGTAAATAGACATGTGGTTTTTAGTTGATGCTGTTTCACTCCATTTTGAAATTAAGTCAGTTTAGTTGAAAATGGTTATGAATATAATTGAAAGTGTACTACTGTTGATTAAAGTTTATACTGGAATTTATTTTATTTACTGTTATGTGGAATATATATATATATATATATATATATATATATATATATATATATATATATATATATATATGATCAATAGATGGAGCTTTACCAAGATCTCCAAACAAGCATATTTGTTTACATAAATGTCAGAGTCAATATTCACTGTCTCTTTCATTTTGCTCCACCCTCAGATCAGCTGATTTCAAGCTGATTTGCTCTCATCAGTGAAGGGATAGGAGTTAGAAACTAGACCTAAATATTAACTCCAAACGTTTATGCAAAACGTTTCTATCAGTTTGCAAGCATGATTTTTTAGACACCTAAATGTCTTCAAACTCAGCCTATCAAACTAGATAGCTATATGGGTCTGATATCAGTTCAGTTTCTCCACATAGTCAAAGCTTCTGCAATCTATATCATTGCAAAAAAACTTTAAAGGTACATTTATGAAAAACAAAACAAGTTTTATATATGTAAAAACCTGCTATCGCTTGTATTAATGATCAATAGATGGAGCTTTACCAAGACCTCCAAACAAGCGTATTTGTTTACATAAATGTCAGAGTCAATATTCACTGTCTCTTTCATTTTGCTCCACCCTCAGATCAGCTGATTTCAAGCTGATTTGCTCTCATCAGTGAAGGGATAGGAGTTAGAAACTAGACTTAAATATTAACTCCAAACGTTTATGCAAAACGTTTCTATCAGTTTGCAAGCATGAATTTTTTAGACACCTAAATGTCTTTAAACAAGTTATAAATTTTGTAACTTGCTTATAGCTTGCATTTTATGATCACTAGATGGAGTTTTACCAATAGCCCACTATCAAGCTTTGTTTACATAAACGCTGAGAGATAGAATTCAATATCTCTTTCAAATTGTCTCCAACCTTTAAACCATGGTTTTGAGCTAGTTGGCTCATGTCAGTAAAGGGTAGGAAGACCAGAAACTAGATCTAAACACCAACTCTACTAACAGCATTTATGAAACATGTATCTATCAGCATTTATGTAAACAAAGCTTGATAGTGGGCTATTGATAAAGCTCCATCTAGTGATCATAAAATGCAAGCTATAAGCAATTTACAAAATTTATAACTTGTTTTGTTTATCATAAATGTACCCTTGAAGGCTGTTGCAATGATATAGATTGCAGAGGCTTTTACTATATGGTGAAACTGAATTGAATTCAGACCCATATAGCTACCTAGTTTGTTTGCCTGGATTTGAAGATATTTATGTATCTGAAAAATTCATGCTTTCAAACTGATAAAAACATGTTTTAAATGCTGTTAGTAGAGTTGATGTTTAGATCTAGTTTCTGACCTTTCTACCCTTTACTGACATAAGCCAACTAGCTCAAAACCATGGTTTAAAGGTTGGAGGCAATTTGAAAGAGATATTGAATTCTATCTCTCTCAGCATTTATGTAAACAAAGCTTGATAGTGGGCTATTGGTAAAGCTCCATCTAGTGATCATATATATATATATATATATATATATATATATATATATATAACCCAGTGCATATCACTAACTGAAAATTTAAACGCATGGTATTTCAAATCATTCTCCTAAATGTATAAGTTTTGAGTCATTCTGTTTGAAGTTTGAAGTTCAGACATTATGCTTATTCACAGAGGACATTGGTTAAAAACATAACTCTGAACTTCAAACAGCATGACTCAAAATAATACTCTTTTGAATCATGATGTTTGAAGTTTAGATTTTATATTTATTCACAGAAGGTGTTGCTGAAAAAACATTTGGGTAGAGTGATTTGAACATTTTATATAAAGATCAAAAACAAAATTGAATATTCCTGCTGATTAAAATCACCAACTTAATATCACATTATAATAAAGAGACTTAAGGTCCAGAATATTGCGAACACGATGCTTGATCCAATGCAATAATCAAATCACAATCATTTTAAATATTCACTTCAAAATAGATTATAATCCCATTAAAAGCTATGAATGTAGTCTAACATTATTAAACATTTAACTTTTTTTACAATGAATTTTTTAATGAAATACCACATTTGATAATAATTTAATTGCATGAAATCTTAAAGTTTTCTTAGGGTAATTATTTTACATATTATTTTTAGTTATTGTGAAATTAAAATAATTTATTATAAAGGTTAAATAACATTAAACTATGAATGTGATTATTTCATGATTTGAAAAATAAATAGCTTTGAATTGGATATTTAAAATAATGGGATTGAATATTGAGATGGTACTTAAGCCATGAAATGATCATAATAGATCTTACAGTTGTTTGCATTACTGTAATGTCAAATTCAATAAGATTAGTATCAACAATTTATAATTAGCAAAACCTTAAGCTTTATTGTGGTAATTAAAATATACAGAATGTCCAATTTAAGTCTAAACTAGTTTGATATATATATATAACCTTAAATAGGATATATATATATATATAATTATTTATCCTATTTAAGGTTATATATAGTTTGATATATATATATAACCTTAAATAGGATAAATAATTCAGTGACACAATGTTAGTAGATAAGATGATAGTGAATTATTTTTCTTTATCAAAACATACATCAGGGATTATTTCTGTGTCCATCTACCTGAATGAAATGTGATTTTTTTTACTTAAAAATAAAGTAATTAATCACTATTTTCAGAGAAAGAGGTAAATAAGTCTGGAGAAGGTAGTCTTGGTTAATGTCTTTGGAAGATAATTAAAGACAGTGATAATAAATGGGAAGTTTACTCCAAGTAAGATATTATTCAGATATTAGTACTTAATTTGCCGAACAATATTTAATGAAAAAAAATCAACCCCATGTCTGAACACTGTTAGTTTATTTGAAAAATTTTTTAAATGTTGAAAAAAAACATTTAAAAAGTATTTTAAAACAATTTTTTTTGAAATATGCAAAGGATATGTAAACCATTTTAGAATGGCAGATCATGACATCAGAAGACATTTGATGATTGCTATGGTTATTTCTTTATCTTATTACATAGGTAATAATGCAAAATCTAACATTATATAAGTACATTTGATTTTCTTTAATGTCTTTTTCTTTCCCATTTTTATCTTACTATCATATTCATCATGATAAACAAATAACTATCCAAAGTAAAAACCTGATATTATGTCTGAAGACTTATGACTTCACAAACTATCTACTTGTCAAACACCATTTAGGTATAAGTTTAACTAAAGGAAAATCACCAGGCTTCAAAGAATGTACAACATCAATTGTCTACTTAAAAAAATTTGTACCCTAAAATAACAATCAAAATCATAAGTCAGTGTTAAAATATTTAAAAGGAAAACTTTTCAAGTAATTTGTTTATGAACATTTTAAAATTATAATGAGCTCTATATTGAATAACTGCAATGTCCCTAGTAATAATAGTATTTTAATTCTTAAATAACTTTTCATCAGTAGATTAATTAGAATAGACTTGTTAATGGGGCAACATTTAATAAAAATCTACAATTTAAAATCAACATTGCCGGAGAGATTAATATGAAAAAGAAAGGACTTTATTATTCATTTTTCAATATATATATATATTTGTTTTAAAAAATATGATTTATTATTTTCTTCCAGATATTTAAATAAGGGAATTGAAATAATAAAGGTATATTATTATTATTATTATTATTATTATTATTATTATTATTATTATTATTATTATTATTATTATTATTATTATTATTATTATTATTATTATTATTATTATTATTATTATTATTATTATTATTATTATTATTATTATTATTATTATTATTATTATTATTATTATTATTATTATTATTATTATTATTATTATTATTATTATTATTATTATTATTATTATTATTATTATTATTATTATTATTATTATTATTATTATTATTATTATTATTATTATTATTATTATTATTATTATTATTATTATTATTATTACTACTACTACTACTACTACTACTACTACTACTACTACTACTACTACTACTACTACTACTACTACTACTACTACTACTACTACTACTTCTACTACTATTATTATTATTATTATTATTATTGTTGTTGTTATTGTTATTGTTGTTATTATTATTATTATTGCTATTATTGACATATTTATGTTTTCCATATATATATACATTTAATGCATATTTTAATATATATGCATAAAAGATACTTATTAAATTTGGTTTTCTTGAATTTTATATTTAAATAGTAATCATATTTATTAATTTTAATATTATTATAGTATGTTTCAGTGATTTATAGTAATGGCTCCCAATCTTTTTTTTATGAATGACTCACTTCAAAGTTAATCACATTTTTGTGACACACCAGAGATTTTTAGGACAAAAAATACCAAATTTTACACAGATTTTATTATTGACTATGATGTTACAATGTCTGTATTTTTAAAATAAGTGCTATGAATTGGATGTGAAATTAACATATTCTCATGACTAACATGATATATAAATTAATATGAATTGCACTCTAAATTCATATCAAGGTAACAGGGTAATTGAGCACACATGTTCCAGAATTATTGCAACTTATAAGCATTTTTCTAGATTTTATATATTTTTAATTTTATTAAGCTTGTATTAATTTTTTAGTATAAATGTCTAGATTTTGCAGATGCACAAATGAGTCATGATACACATGTTGGAAAACACTGATTTATGAGATTTAATTATTTTATAGATATTATAAATATAATGTGGTCTTTATATTAATGGCATTTATAGCATTGTTAGAGTAAAGTTCTTTTATTATACTTTATGTAGTAGTATGTGAAACATATTTAGAATTTAAGCCACTCATAAATAATGGATCATAGAAAAGAATTTCTACAATTATCTAAAGTTTTGTTAAACTACTTGTCATATATGTTTAGTTATGAATTATATGCTTAGATACTTAATAAAATAATGACTTATGTTTAATTACTTTAATAAATCACTTAATAGTTGGGTTATATGTTTAAGCAATTGTATGCCCATAATAAAGTAAAGACCATCTAATTTATTAAATTTATAAAGTAAATCTATATTTATGTTATACACCACATTGTTGCATACAAGTACATACACTTGGAACTCTTAGAAAAATGGAAGTTAAAGAATTTTTTATTTAATTAAATCAATTTATTAACTGTAATTAAATAACATAAGATATTATTTTTTTAAATAGATGTAAATAAACTTAATTTAAGTTTTATTCATTAAACATGAATTTGTATTTTTTTATGTAGTTAAAATTATATTATTTTCTCAATTGCCTTGATCATACACAAGCACATATTCAGAATCCTGATGCATATTCTATTTAAATATTATTTAATTATGAAGATGAAGTGGATATATAATGAAATAGAATATTTTATTTAGCCATGCCACCCAAATGAAATTCATAATATTTATTAAACATGCACATACTGTAAATAATACTACAATAAAATCAAGTCATATGTCACAGGAGATAAATCAACAAGCTTATATTACAAATGTTATATAATTAGCTTGCATTACAAATGTTATATAATGAGTTTGCAAATAGCTCTTTAAAAGCTTTTCAGAATATTCTCAATCTCAGACCAGTTTCTGCTACTGGCTTCCTCAGTGAGATGACAGGATATTCCAAAAATTAGATTTAAAATACCAAGCCAAGCCCAGCTCTTTATCCAATGGATAACTATTAAGTAGAAAATTTGAAATTTTCATATATGTATATGTCTTTCAATCCAGCTATTTAACTTTAAGACATATGGATGTCCGAAAATTTCAGATTTTCTACTTAATAGTTATCCATTAGATAAAGTACTGGGCTTGACCTGGTATTATAAATCTAATTCTTGAATATTGTAGCACCTCACTAAGGAAACCAGTAGTAGAAACCAGTTTGAGGTTGGGGATATTCTGAAAAGCTTGTTAAGCATGATTTGCAAGCAAGCTCATTATATAACATTTGTAGCACAAGGTTGTTAAATAATGTCATGTGACACATAACTTAATTTCTTTGTAATTTTATTTTTTGCTAATAAGACTTTGGCAATTTTATATTGCTAAAGCTATTAATATATGGTGTATCTAAACTTGGATCAGAAGATAGTTGGATTGGAAGACATATGGATGTCTGAAAATTTCAGATTTTCTACTTAATAGTTATCCATTAGATAAAGAGCTGGGTTTGGCCTGGTATTTGAAATATAATGCTTAAATATCCTAGCACCTCAATGAAGAAGCCAGTAACAGAAACCAGTCTGAGATTGGGGATATTCTGAAAAACTTGTTAAGAGCTATTTGCAAGCTCATTATATAACATTAAATAATATTTACATAAGATATAAGAGATTTATTAAGAATTACTTCATAGTATTGTTATTTGTGAAAATTTAAAATTTAGTCATTGCAAATATAAATAATATTTATTTGATTAAATGTAGTATGGATGCAATGTAATATATTGTTTGCTTCCACATTGTATTAATGACTGCATTTATCTAATATACACAAATTCCACTACTGTTCTCTAGTCTAATTCTCATATTATTGACAGATATATATATATATATATATATATATATATATTTGGATATATTATGTATATCTCATATTATATATATATATATATATATATATATATATAATTTGGATGTACATAATATATGCACACTTCAAAGTAAACAATTAGAATGTAGAAAATTATTATTATTATTTTTTTATTTTTTAAAATTTTATTTTAATAGTTTTTTAAATCACGTATGACTGAAATCACCAACATGGGGGATAACTATATTTTAATTTATATTTTTTTATTTTCCCCTTATTTATAAATCGGTAATCTTCAAGCTATTATTGAAATCTTCAAAAATATAAGAACTTATAAAAACAAATGACATAATATGTATATCACTAATCACGAGTAATACATTTATTCATTGTCACTGAAATAAAATAAAATAACGAGAGATTATTAAAGAGGCAATAGTCTTCTCATCAAGTATTACTATACTTTTTGTATATGAATAACATATGTTAAATAATAAATAAATAGTTTTATAATATAATTATTTTCTAGTTTATATTGATTTAATTATTTTTATCTTTCTTTGTAAATTTTAATATAATTAAGTTATTATAATTCTATTAATTTATATATTAACTAAAATAAATATACTAAAATTATTAATCTATGAAAAAAATATATAAATGGATATAAAAATCCAGTCGTTATAATATATATGTATCAAACTTATTGATATAGAAGGTAATAATAAAATTACTTTTTTATAACAATTGTATTAAGAAAGTTAAAAAATAAATTTATGTGACAAAAATATATTTGTTATTCAGAATTCAGTATATATATATATATATATATATATATATATATCTATATATATATATATATATATATATATATATATATATATATAAGTTTGGATCATGTGAATTTCTTAGACATTGACATAATCTAAAAACTAATTGCTTTATTTATGTTTTTATATATTTTCATATCCCTATAAAGTGTAAAAAAGCATCTTTATATATTAACATACAGAAATAGATATGAAGAGCAATGAAATTAAAAAAATGGTAAAGGTTATAATAAAAATGAGGCAATAATGAATTAATAAAAAAAATTAATAAAGACTGCCAAACTTATTAATCCTTTCTTGGAAAAATGTTGTAATTAAATATGGGCTAACTTTGACAAATTTAATTTTTAAAATATGCAAATTTTAGTTTGAATAAAGTTTTTGGAAAAGAAATATATTTTTTAACAAAGTTGTTATAAAAATTAATTTTAAACATGATTAAAGGCATATATATATGACAAGCGAATTATTTGTTTACATAAACATCAAAGAGTCAGAATTCACTATCTCTTTCACTGGATCTACCTTCAGATCAGCTGATTTCAAGCTAATTTGCTATCACCAGTGAAGTGTAGGGATCAGAGAAACTAGATCTAAACACTAACTCTCAACGTTTACCAGTTTGCAAGCATGAATTTTTCAGACATGTAATGTCTTCAAACCCAGCCTAACAAGCAAGATAGCTACATGGATCTGATATGAGTTCAGTTTCACCACACAGTAAAAGCCTCTGCAATATATATCATTGCAAAAACCTTCAAAGATACATTTATGAAAAACAAAATCAAGTTATAAATCACGTAACTTGCTATTTCTTGCATTTATGATCAATAGATGGAGCTTTACCAAAACCTCCGAATACGCTTGTTCAGGTGTTTTGGTAAAGCTCCATCTATTGATCATAAATGAAAGCGATAGCAAGTTACGTGATTTATAACTTGTTATTGTTTTTCATATATATATATTAAAAAAAGCTTAGCTAGAATTAAATTGTAATGTGTGAGTTAATTTTTTTTCAGTAATGAAGTAATTTTCCATATTTTTGGATACATTAGGCAAAATAATTCTTATATTTAGATGAATAACAAGAAACAACTGAATTTATTGAATGGTTACTGAAACATACAGAAGATAAAGGTACAACTTAGGATGACAAAGTCAAAGGTTTATGGATCTTTTTTTTTTATTTAGCAAACACAATTATAAAAATTATGTGACTAAAAAATCATTGAAACTCAACTTCATCAAGATAATATTCTTAATATTCCTGTCTTTTAGTAGAATGTAGAATCTTATCATTCTATAACATATTTTAGATTTATATCAATAAAATTTAATTGTTTGTGAAAAAGCTTTCTCAGAAAGAACATTCATATGAATTAACACATTCAGATTTTTTTGCCTTGGATTTTATTAAAATTAAGATATAACATATAAAAATTAGAGATATTGCTGATTTTCAACATTATTATAGCAAAATGATTCAAATAGTATCATTTGTAGTACACCTGGGTCTCATTTTAAGTGGTAGATAGATTCCACAGAAAACCCGCACTAAAAAAAATCACACAAAAATAGACTTAATTAACCTTGAAAAATGGGGGATAGAGTCTGTAATTTTCAGAATTCACATAAAAGCAAAGTAACAAAGAAAAATTACTTTAAAATTTGCATTAAAAAAATAAGCAAATAAAGTATGACTAATAAAAAATTTCAAATATTTGAAAAAAATTAATACAAGACAAACTTTTTTTAATTTTTTATTAACTACAGTATTTAATTTTACATTTTCATACATATTTTAATCATTACCACTAGCATTCATTTTTAAACTGGTAAGAAATCAGATTCGATATGATGTGATGTATTGTGGCTTCTCCTTAAATGAAGTCAAGAATCTCTCAGCAATTATGCCCAGAGAAACCTGTTGCCACTTTATTTTTATTCATGATGTGCCACTTTCAGTCTTGTGCTATGTTAATGGTTTTCTGTTTCTATATTAAAAAAATGAGATAGCAATCAAAACAAAAAGATTATAAATTATCATTAGAAAGATTATTTTCAGTTTATAAAATCTTCATTTTTTATTTTAAAAATCTAAAAGATTATTTATTTTTGTTATATATAACAAAATATGTTTTAAAAATTTAAATTTTTTGAATATTTATTGCGATATTTTTATATGTAAGTATAAATCTATTATTATTATTATTTACTCATTAGTATAAATAGGTTATTTACATAGAGGCTAAGTTCTAAATACAGCTTCAGGCCATATTCATGTTAGCTGCTAATATAACATTATATTTTTGAAAAGAAAAAAAAGTATTTCAAGTCAAAATAAGTTATTAACTTGATATCTAATAAATATAATGAAATATTAAAGATATTAAGAAGAAACATGAATCGCATAACTTCAAAATCACATTAAAATAATCCACATAAAACGAAACCCAGGTATACTTAAAATATATATGTAGTAAAACAGTTAGTTACTGAGATCTGTAAAGATTTTGATGCTTTCAATCTAGGTCCCTAAAGTATGTATTTTATTTAAATATGTGGTATTGTAATGTTTTTGAAATGAACTCAATGCAATTTTTTATTTTAAATATAAATCAACAGACTTACAGCTTCAACAAATCACAGTGCATTAAAGTTAAAATGATAGCAATTTAACTTTATTCTCCTACACATATCAGAAAGATTGTCTACAATGATTTTGCTAAAATGAGTAAATTTAATCAATCAGAAATTTATTGCTAAATGTTTTTACATCTGATTGACATTTATATCAGGCAAGTAAGAAATTACTTTTAATCTTGCCAATAATAATTTAATTCTAACATGTAATAAATATTAAATATACAATGCTAAATATTTACATGTAATGTTTTTGAGATTAACTCATTGCAACTGTTTATATTAAATATAATTGAATAGCTTTTCAGATTCAGCAAATGACAATGAATTAAAGTTAAAATAATATCACTCTTTGTTCTCTTTCATATAACAGGAGAATTGTCTATAATGCTTTTTCTAGAAAGCATGAATTTATTCAATCAATCAGAAATTTATTGCTAATAATAAGATTAAGACTGAAAATAATTTTATACTTGCCAGATATGTGTCAATCAGGTGTAAAAACATTTAACAATAAATTTCTGATTAATTAAATTAATTCATGCTTCTAGAAAAAGCACTGAAATTAATGTTCCTGATACATGAAAGAGAATAAAGGTAAAGTGCTATCATTTTGACTTTAATGCATTGTCATTTTCTGAAGCTGAATGGCTGGTCAATTACATTTAAAATAAACAATTGCAATGAGTTAATCTCAAACATATATATATATTGTAATAAAAAATAAATAAATATAATGGTGACAATATATTATAAATGTCTTACAATCTGCAGAAGTTCTTTTGGTTAATAACTTAACCATCTTCAACAGTCATTTAATTTCAAATATATTCATACCTTAAAGTTATTTTTATTATAAATTTTATTATTTTTAAAATAGATAATCACTTTAGAAATAGTCTTAAATTATTATGAAAAATCCTTGCATATTTCTATATAAAAAATGTCTATGAGTGTCTTTTGCACTTTATGTTGAACATAGTTTTCACAAAAGCATTTTGTTACAATGTTTGAAATTAACTTATTATCTACTAAAATTTATTCATATTTTACAGCTTTAAATAATAAAAGAAATGTAAGTGCTGTTATTTGTGTCAGAAAGATATTAACTTCCAGTTTTGTCCTTATTTTTATGAAGTATTGTAACAATTTATAGATATTGTTTGTATGAAGCAGACATGAGGTTTAATGATGAAGTTTTTAATTTTAACTGCTTAAAAGAAAACAAAACAATAACTTTTTATTTTTGTCTTCAAGATTTGCAGTATGTTCATGACTATACTATTTAACCAAATCAAAAGATGATCTATAGAATTTTTTTTCCTATTTTAAATGCAACCAATAAAATCATTGGTTTAATAATTAAAATTAAAAACAACTCAGGTCTTTGTCAGTCAGTGGATGAAAAATCTTCCAGTCACAATTTATCAATTTTGGCATGTAAATACATTTAATAATTTTAATAGTTTTTTAAATGTTAAGATATAATAGTATCCCCAAAATTCTGTTGCTGCATTTAAAAATTTAAAAAATAGAATATTTTATCATAGTAATGTAACCACTACAACTAAAGCAATTGCTATATATGATTATCATTATTTTGTCCAAATTTATTGCATGAAAATGAGATATGAATTTCATCTTGATCTAACATAAAGGATTTAAAAAGTTTCACTTAATAATGTCCATAAGATTTTAAAAATGTATTAACAAGAGATCTTCAAAGAAATCTTCAATTTGATTGGATATAAAGCTATTTAATCTATTATTGTAAATACATATTTGAATTGAATGTGTGAACTATACCAATCAAAGTCAAAAATAATTTATGGTGATTTTGAGCTTATTTATAGAATGAAATATATTTCATTTATGTCTTAAAATGAATTCAAAAACAATTAAAAAAATGCATCACATGATCACTATCTCTTATACTAGCACATATTTGTTTATAAACAAAGCAAAACTCTCATACAGTATTTCCACCCTGTGCCAACCAGAGTAATCAATGAATGCCAGAAGGCTTGTGCATAACATCACTATCTTATGCCTACTCATCCAATATCCCCAGACTAGTTTCTGGCTTGTGTCCATCATCAGTGAGAAGCTTTGGATCTGAGAGCACTGCACCTAGATCTTAGGATCTAATGCAACCCTCCAGCACCCAACTTTTATTTTTATTAACTACAAAACTATGAGAATGAAATTGAAAAACACAAAAATGTTTTCAATCTAATATCATAGTTTTGTAGTTAAGTAGAGATAAAAGGTGGGTGCTGGAAGGTTGCATTAGATCCTAAAATCTAGGTGCAGTGCTTTCAGATCCAAAGCTCCTCACTGACGATGGCCACAAGCCAGAAACTAGTCTGGGGATATTGGATGAGTAGGCACTAGATAGGAATTTTATGCACAAGCCTTCTGGCATTCATTGATTACTCTGGTTGGCACAGAGTGGCAATACTCTATGGAGAGTTTTGCTTTGTTTATAAACAAATATGTGCTAGTATAAGAGATAGTGATCCTGCCTAATAGGATAGTGGTGGCTATGGTTGTTAAAGAGCTAAAGACACCAAAATGTATGGGTGTTGAACTGAGGTCAGACCCATATGACTATATAAGCTATTGAGCTTAGATTGAAAACATTTTTGTGTTTTTCAATTTCATTCTTATAGTTTTGTAGTTAAGTAGAGATATAAGGTGGGTGCTGGAGGGTTGCATTAGATCCTAAGACCTAGGTGAAGTGCTCTCAGATCCAAAGCTCCTCACTGATGATGGTCACAAGCCAGAAACTAGTCTGGGGATATTGGATGTGTAAGCATTAGATAGGGATTTTATACACAAGCCTTCTGGCATTCATTGATTACTCTGGTTGGCACAGGGTGGCAATACTGTATGGAGAGTTTTGCTTTAAACAAAAAAATGATTATTTTTATGAGAAAAATAAGATGGAAAACAGATTACAATGAAGAGATAAAATTAGGCAATCTGAAAAAGCCAATAAGTGATAGAGCTTCTTGTAAAAAAAAATTCAAAGAGCACCATAAAGGGTCAATCTGCAAATCAAATAAAAATGAATCTATCTTTAAGAGCAGTCCATGAATTTATGTAAAGAAAAAAGTTTAGACAATAACAATTATAAGATTCATTATTCAGTCTATAAAAATGTTTATACCAACTTATTTAAATTAGTCTTGCCTTAATTCATATTCACAGGGTAGAAACACTAAATATTCACTTTAATAACCTCATATGTAACTGAATTCATTATAAATATATAATAATATAATTAAATAGTGCTAGAAAGTTTTGTTTTGAAGTGATAACATTTTTAACTGGCATCTGTATTTAATTTCAAAAAGGTCTTGTAATATCATTGTCTAATCTGAAAAAAAAAAACTAAAAATGAATCTATTTTTAATTGTAGCCTGTGGTTTTATATGGAAAACATTCTCAAACAGTGATTAATTCTGCATCTCAATTTACAAAAATGTTTGTATTGTTTTATTTAAATCTGTTTTAAATCATGTTAAAAAAATTATTAAAATGAATATTTGGTGATTCTGCTTTGTAAATAGGATTTCAGATTGATAAGTTGATAAATGAGGTAGTACAAATATCATCATAGACAAGATGCTAAATCTTGAATTATCATAATATGTTTTTTCCCCTTTATGTAAACTATGAGCAACAGTTGTTTTTATCTGTTTTTCAAGTTAGTCCTTCCAGAAACAATATTATACATTATCTAAAACTGTTTAATTCTAATATTATATATTTAATAACATTTCACACACTTTTCATAGTTTAAGTTTATAGAAGCTAGATTAATATACTGTTGTCAGATGACATAATTTTAGTTTACTTAACCAGTTTTTAATTGACTTCTTGCTTGCTTGCATCATTGTTGAGCTTCAACTGAAAAAATATGCAAAAGCAGCTTATTAAATTTTTAATTTTTATATACAATAAACCAAATTGCCAATAGCTACCTAATTATCAAATATAGATCACATGACCATAGCCAAATTTAATAAAACAATAGAATCCACAATAAGTTATCAAGTTAACTTTTATAAATCTTTATATATATAAACTTAAAGAAATTATTTGAGAGTGTTTAAAAAGATTATAGAAAAAAGTAAAATGAGAATTTCAAGTTGAATAAAAACTATTAGTAGTATTAAGTGTATTTTAATGTATTTTTTATATTATTTTTTTCTATCATTATCATTTTCAACAACTATTAATCAACTGCAATGTGGAGATGTTTCTAAATTTATTAATTTACTTATGAACACTATTCAATTTTTAATAAGTATCAAAATAATTATTTTTGATCAATGTTATTATGTTAGAAGTTATTAGGCAAGTTGAAATGAAAATTTACAGAAGGGATCACAAATTAAGACACATTAACAGTGTTATGAATGTTTGAGATATATGAGTTATGCATAGAGATCTTGTAAAAAATAAAAATGAAAAGCTTCAAAATTATAATAGAAATTTGAAATATTAACATAATTATGATAATCAACAATATAAATATGAAAGATCAATAGTATTTGAAGTCAGAAAAGATGCAGTATCTTTTTCTCTAGATTCTGTTTGTTTAATTAAATATTATAATAAAAATTTAGTAAGGGATGGTCCAAATCAATTTAAAAAAACAGCTCAGTGGGATAGTAGCAGGGAGATGTATTTGTATAGTCATAAAAAAAGATGTTAAAATTAGCAAGCATTATTGGAATGAATTTTGCATTAAAAACAATCAAAATATGATTAAAGAAAATGTTAGTCATCTTATCTTTTGAATAATTATAGAGTACAGCTCTGGAATTTTTATTTAATAAAAATGTCTGCATCAAGTATATCTATATACTTGATATAGATTTTAAATGTAATAAATTCCCAAAGTATTAATGATATTTATAAGTGGTGCTGATATGCTGTATTTTATTGTTTAATTTTGGTCTTTAGTTTTTATAAATTCATCAACAATTTTCTGCTTCCAGTATTTTTACAATCAATGCACAATCTCCCCAATACTTCACACATATGAAGTGGAACTGTGGTAATAGTTCTTAAACTTATCTGACAATGACTGATTTATTGAAATGCATTTTAGGAACAATTAGAATATTTTCCATTGCATAAACATATAAAGTGTGGAAAGAGTGTACATTGACTGAAAATGTTTTAATATAAATAAATCATTCCCACCATTTTCAAACATTATCAGTACAGTGCAAGTTGATGATTTCTCTAAGTTTATTCAAGATTCTGCAATCCATAACTTTTTTTCATCCACACCATTCCAGAAAACTTCCTTTTCTCATTTCACTTTTTGTCTCTGTCTAAGTCTTTTGTGATATTTTGAATTTCAGATTACTTTAATTATCCATATATTGTTGTCTCTTCTAGCAATATGTCCAATCTATTTTTATTTTGGCCTCTTGTCAATGATGTCTAGTCTCTCTCTCTCTTTCATTTGTTTCATTTTAAATCTCACCACTGCATGTTAAGTGATTTGAAGTTTCAGTATTATTTTTCTGCTAATGATACAAGTATAAGGTATAATAACTGGCCATAATTAAAATAAATAAAATAAGCAGAAAATATCAAAATATGTGAATAAAATAAATTGTTTCTTTAAATGTTTAAAGCTGGAAAAACCTATTTAAAAGTAAAAGTAAATTTAAAAAATGTTTATCTTCATAGATTTAGTTTGTAATACATAACGTTTTTGAATTAAAAGACCCACATATAAAAACAAATATTAAACTAATCACATATTTGTGGGCGAATTTCACAAACATTAGCAAATCTCTATATGTAATAAATAGCCAATTTAGATATTTGGATGTAATTATATATGTTGCTTAAATATTTTGAAAAAATGTGGAAAAATTGTTACAAAGGCTAAATTAATGTCACATATTATATTTAAATAATAATTGCATTGAATCTTTACATACTCATAAAATTGTAAATCATTTTTTTAAAGTAAATATCTTTTATTTCCTATTCTTCTTTTCGAGTAACATAAAAAGTTGAACTAATAATAATAAGCTCTTGATTAGGGCAACTATCCCATTTTTGTGAAGTTTGCATCATATTACAAATATATGTATTTGTTCTTTAAAATCAGTGCTTTGATATTAATCTGGAAAAGAGAGACCTTGGAACCTTTAAACTTTGGCTAATAATAATAATCAAAAACCACTTTTTCAACTAAAATTAATTATTAGATTGAATCGGTTAAAGATCAATGGTTGTTTATGATTTTGAAAAAATCCAAAATTCGCTGACCTAAATTTAAATCTAAGGTTGTAGATATAATATATGAATGCATTAATCACAACTCCATAACAATCTTCAAATTGAAGTTCTTTTCTGATGATTCAATTCTATCTAAGAGAAAAAGTAATATGATGTGAAATTATTATAATTTTACTAAATGTATCTTTTATGCACGAATCTTAAAATATTTTTCTGGATTTTTTTTTTTTTTTACTTTCTGAACAATATTTTAATTATTAATGCTAAGTAAAACCTATAGATTTTGTTTTAATAAAAAAAGTAGAATTTTTATGTAGTTTATATTATAGACATTTATTCCATCTTGTCCTGTAATAAAACTAAATCTTTTTTTTTAGAATTTTACTTACAAAAAGAGATAAGAAATAATTTAAAAAGAAAAATGCCAATAATAAAAAAAAGCAGATTTCTAGACTCCAATTGGACTTTAAAAAATAAAAACTTTTAAAGTAAAATTTTATTGTAAATCGTTTAAAACATTGACTAAAAAAATGTTTGCTGCAAAAACTAATAAATAATTACTTCTAATTTAATTTAGCAAAATTAATGATTATAAGTAAATCAACTTTACTTTGAAATTCTAGTTTTAAACTAATTATTATTTGGTTATAAATCATATAGCTGTTTTAAATATATATATATACGAGAGCAACTGAATCTCTATTTAAGAAATATATATTGTAATATATTGCATGTCTATGCATATATACATTTGAAAAGCTTTACACTGCTTTGATTAACAAATTCTTTAAGGAACCAAGTTTTATAAATTATTGCCATGCTACATGTAGTGAGTCTTTAAAATAATAATCACACAAATTGAACAGATTTTAAAATCTCACGGATTGAATATATAGAACATACAGAAATTTTTGAGTGTGTGCGGATACATGGGTTCGTATCGATCATATCTTTATTTATTCATGAATTTTTAGGATTACGATTAGATAATACTAAAAGTTTATGGATAAATTTATAGCAGGGGAATAGATGTTCAGTAAATACAATATTTCACAATGCAAAAGCTTTTAAAAAATACAGAAGTGATTCAAAAACATGATTTCATTGTACAGTTATACACAACAATATGTTGTAATTAGAAATAGTAATATTAAACTCTATATAAATTTTAAACAAAGAAAATTATTTGTATTTTAACAATGTTTATTTTATACTATAGTTAGTAATTTATAAAAATAAAAAATCACAAATGAGATCAATAAGTTGCTAACATGTTTTGTACCAGTCAAAAAAATTTTGGTTTTGCATATACACCTGGGTCTCTTTTTATGCGAACTTATTTAACACGATTTTGAAGTTACACGATTTGTGTTTCACCAGAAGTCAATTTCCGATAATGCGCTATTACTTTAAATAATAAATTTTGCACACTTACATTATATTGAAAGTAATAGCACATTATTGGAATTCGACTTTCATCTTAGTAATTTCAATATTTTCAGTGCTTTATAATAGTAAGATTTTATGCAATAATAAAATTAATATCATGATTTCCACATTTTATGTATACACACATTAAATTTTACAAGATTATAATGTAAATTTGTTCAAACATTGTGCATGTTAATTTTGTATTTTAAATCACATTCTGTTTTTGCTTTTTTAAAAAGAACGTAATCAATTATTATTTTCTTATTAATGACACTAATCATTAACATGCTCTTAAATTCCAACGAGAGCTAAATGGTTGTGTCTGGATATTGCAAGCTTCATAAACAATTAATAAAATAATCATCTCAAAGATTAATTACTAATTATGTTGTCACCAGAAAATCATGATAATTAAAATGTGTATAAAAATGTAAATTACTGTACTGTAAATTATGCATAAAAATATATTATTTTGAATAAAATTAAATATTATAGTTAAAAAAAGTTTGTCTTGTATCAATTTTTTTCAAATTTGAAATTTTTTATTAGTCATATTTTATTTTCTTATTTTTTTTTTTGCGTGAATTTTAAAGTAATTTTATGTTGGTGCTTTGATTTTATGCAAATTTTGAAAATTCACAGACCACATCCCCCCTTTTTCAATGTAAGTTACGTCTATTTTTGCGCGATTTCATTTGTGCATGTTTTCTGAGGAACCTATCTATCGCGTAAAATGAGACCCAGGTCTACTAACCACAAGGGTGCCACTAGTCCGAAAATTGGAACTAGACATTTATTTTAAGGATAGACAGGATATACAAACCTGAATGCACCAGACTAGCTCAACTAAGCAAATGAGATCTTTGTTTTGTTATGAAGGTTGGAAGATAGCAACAGAAAACAAAATCAGCCAAGTAAAATGAACAAATATTTTATTAGTAGTATGATTTAATAAACATAAATCTAGATAACAAACTTTAAAATCAACCAAAACATACTGTTTGTATGTTCGTAAAAAAAAAAAAAAAACTAAAATATTTTAATATGGCTTAGAGAGTGATTTCCTGTGTGTGATATAATTTGGAAAGAGTGCAAAATACAGACAGTAGCAAAACTATTAGTAAGTATTCAGTGATCTTATATAAACAAAGGGGGGAGGGTAGCCTCTTGCTTATAACCCATGATTATGAAAAGAATGAATCTCAGTATTTGAGATTTCTGAGAGCTTATGTCGAAAGAGGAGAAGTGCAAAGATAGCTTCCGAAACATTAACTTTAAGAAACAAAACAGAGCATTGAAAGTTATTACTTTCAATCAATTGACCTCCATCACAGTGAGATAGACTAGAAGCTCATGATCTACCTATTGAAAAGTTAAAATAATTGTATGTGCCCCTAGTAATCGAATTGGAAGCTCGAAGGAATAAAACTAATGGCTATTATATTTCATAACAATCTATTATAAATAATTGTAGTTTCTCTACATAAATAGGACTAATAACAAATGGGTCAAGAGCCAGAAGCTAATTAAAATAGTCTGTAATATCCAGACTGCTCTCTATAACAAAAGGAATGCAAGATTATAAATAAAACTATTTTACATTACTTATTAAGACTTGAATGGAGCATACAGTACAGGTTTGAAACTAGCACTCATTTAAGAAGAAAATATCAATGCATAGAAACCGAATTACACAAAATAAAATTTGAAACACATGTATATTTAAAAAAAACAAAACAAATCTAAGACAATAAAATCATTTAAATTGTAGAATGTAAAGCGCCTTAGCTTGTTGAGTGTGGTCCATTGATATGGATTCACTGACAGTAGGCTTGGATGAGTCGGTTAGTGGTTGCTTTGTAGTTGGTTCTTATGGCATTATAGGCAGTTAATGGAGACACAGGGAGCACGAACCTGTCCCGGAAAAAAGCTTAGCAAATCATGATATCATAAAACATCTTTGTGGTAAGTTTAGGGTTCATTCTAAGTGAATAATAATTGCAGGATCAGGTTTCTTTCAGAATATGCAGGAATCATTCTTCTCTCAGAGATTTTGCAGGAATAGTTTGTGCAAGTATCTCTCAGAGTTTGTGCAGTATCTCTCAGAGTTGGTGCAACTATATCTCAGAGTTGGTGTAAGTATAATATAATAGTCTGATTAAGCCTTTTATAGCTGACTCTCTCATATCTGAACCAATTACAAAACTTTTGTTCTTAATTAAAATTTATAAAATTCTTCATCTAGCTAACAATGCTATCTAATTAAAGAAAATAAATTGCCTTTTATAGATCTAGAGATTAACAAATGAAAAATTCCTTTTCTTTTCTTTCTTTTTAATTAGTTACTAAATCCTAAATCTGAAAAGCAATATATTTATACAATTTACTTTTACACACACACACACACACACACATATATATATATTGTGCCCTTATCTATAGGTCATAATAGGGTAGAATGGTCAATTGCTAAAAAATTTTAAATTTTAAAATACGTTTGTGTAATATATTGATAATTGTATGATCGATTAGATTTTATAGTACAATTTAAGGCTGAAAATTACCTGGTATGTAAAAGTGTAATGGATTATTTTAAAGAAACAGTTAAATAAAGTTTAATTATATTCTTGCTTATGGTTGTAAAAGCTGGCCATATAAAATAATACAGCTATAAATAGTTAAAAGTATATTAACAATCCAATTGTAATATTTTAAAACTAATAAATTAAATAAACACTATATGTAATATTATAATTATAATTAATATTCAAATTTAATCTAATATATTTTAAAATAAACTTTGGGATGGTGAGAATTATATTTAGTTCTACATTTTTAAATTATTTTCCAAATTTTTATAAAATATATCAGTTTTGGTAATTTTGACCGAGACGTAAATTAAAAAATCATCTGATAAAGTTAGTAATCATGTGACTGTATATTATATACCTTCACACACACGCTTGTTAGAATATAATAATAAAGTTTGTGAATTATAAAACTAGATATAATTGCTATCTATCGTTAAAGTAAAAGTTGAAATATTAAATGTTATTTTAATAATTGTTTTAAAGTTTAAATGATTTTGATAAAATTATAATTGAGTTAAAAATACTATTTTAAGTAATATTTTAAATCATTACATCATAAATGTCTTATTTGAAAAATTTAGTCTGTTATAAAACTAAAAATGTGTAAATTTGTTCGCGCTAAAAAAAGTCATTAACCAATCAACGGAGGTAATTTAGCAGACAAAATATAAGAATTAGACGGAGCGGGAGAAAGTAATGTGTAAGTAAAGGAAGAAGTAACATATTTTTTTTTAGCTGTATAAGATCGTAAGCTAGAAAAGTGTTATAATTTTAAAAATTTTGTATTTATTTTAAAAGTTTTGTTTTAACATATAATATTTTGAACTGCCTTTAAATGAAGGGCTAATTTAAAAGATTTCTTACCAGGATTTTATTCAAGTTTAGCCAAAACCTTGCAGTAAAAATGGAAATACTACAGAAAACAGTATATAGAAGTTATGATAAAGGAAAAATATTTGTAAAGTGCCTTGATACAGCTTTATTTATGCTCAACCAGAAACTTATTATTGTAACTCAGAGGAATATAATTTGGACGTTATACGGAAAACTTAAAAGAGAAGTTACTTGCCGTCAGAAAAATTTATGACGCACAAATTTATAAGGCTACTCTGAAGTTTTTTTATTCTTCTCTATAAAAAAAATTAAGATGCGTATATCATAAAGAAAAAATTATGTAAAAGTTATAATGGAGAAAAAATGTTTGTCTTTTTAAAGGAAACATTACAAAGTATATAGTTACCAGAATTTTAAAAGAAAGGAAAAATTACCGAATAATGATATGAAAGAGTCATTATTTTTTTAAAAAAAAAAGGAAAAGAAAAAAAAAACTTTATCTAAGAAGAATTAAAAATATTATAAAGTGTTCATTATAAAAGCGCTTAATAAAGATAGAGATTAGGAAAATGGAAATTTAAATTACTTAATGAAAATGGATCCATGGAGACAGAAAAATTTACTGAATATTTAAATCAAAGTACCTAGAAGATGCATCATAAAAGTCGCGCGGGAAAATATTAGCAGAAAATATTAGAAGAGAATATGTAGATGTTTTCTTTACAGGATTAATTGATATCATAATTAATAATTGTATTAAATATTATAAAAAACCAAGGATTGTCATCTATTAATATTTATTAAACAGAGCAATAATTGTTTTACCTTAAAATTGAACAAGCAGGGAGGAGAACATTAAGTGACTGAAGAAGAAATAATAAACATTTTTTTTAGCTTTAGTATGAACGGTTTTCAAGAAAGTTTGATAAAGAAGTACAGTAAATATAGTTTAAATATTTTTTTACTAATTTATTTTAGAATATAAAATGTTTTGTGAGATTAGGGAAAACATATAAACATAAATTTAGTAATATTAAAATTTAAATATAATAACTTGATAAAATTATAGAAATATTGTTTAAAAATAAAGTGTATGGATGTGAATCTTATATCTACAAGGATCAAATGGATGGTGAAGCCTCCAGAATGCAACCAGGAGATAAAGGTTGTTTGGTAATTTTTTTTGTAATGGCTATTTATAATGCATAATGTATTTTTTTTAGATCATCTATTGACCTAAGAATGAAGGGTGAAAGTTTAAATTATATGTACACATTTTATACAACATTTTTAACATATAATGAGATAGGAGTAATTCGGAATATGCATGCAATAATTTATTTAAAGTATATTAATAATATAATTTAACCGAACAATTGTGTGATTCTTTTGAACTTTCATGTGATAAAGTATTCAGATATTTAAATAGTTTGTATATGATTAAATATACGGAGGAAAGTAGTAAAAATATTTTCTTATAGAACAGTAGAATAGTTTTAAAATATCAATGAATTTTATTATTGTTAGTAATGCAGATATGTATTTGTCGATGTACAGTATAGAAAAAATCTGGAGAAATAAGATCGGATAGTGACTTGGAAGTACTAGTGGAGAGGAAACCAAGATGATGTTTTTTTTTAAGAAATAGGAAAATAAAGGATTTGGATCATATTTAGTTTTGTGTGAATTCAGTATAGTTAACTAGGCCCTATAACTGAACACATATAGTTTGGACAGTGTTTTTTTGCATATCTTTAAACTTTTGATGTTAGAATAAAGCGGAAAAAATAGCTTTAGCATCGTTCCTATAATAGAGGTTGGTAGACAGGTAAAGGTCACTTCTCTATAGTATCTTTTAATTCACTGTGCCATGATTGTCAAGGTATATGATGAGTAATATTCTAGTTGTATTTTGATCCTATGCATCTATCTTCACTATCTTTATTTCGTGAATCTGCATTGGTCAGAAAGATATTTTCAAAGAAATAATGAATAAAATAGAACTGAAGATATGTTATCGTTTATGTAAGAATAGTTTATTTGCTTGAATGTATAGAATTGTGTAATTTTAAAATTGAAAGTCCAAAATATCATAAAGAAAGAAAGAATCATATAATACATTGTAAAATTAATTCAGAAATGAATATAAGATTTTGAAAAGAAATCTAAACCAAGTATTTTAAAAGTGATAATAAAATTTGAATGAATTTTTTTTTTAATAATATTTAGAAAATAAGTATTGCATATTTATTAAGAAAATAGTTCAATAAGGTATAATAAACATATACTTGTGCATGGTATATTAATAGTTGTAATTATATCATCCCAAGTAAGGCTTGAATGAGAATATTAGGATTAATAAACATCGGATCATGAACAATAAAAACCTAATACAATGAACAATAAAAACCTAATACCAAATGTAGAACAATGTTTTGACTTTGTAAGATTCCATACAACCAATATAAAACTAAAATTTGTTATTTTGTAGAATTTTATTACGAATGTAAATTTTGTAAAAATGTAATTTTAATAATATTAGGGATGAAAAGTATTTGTGATAATCATATAAGAAATGCATTTTGTAATAAGCTAACCATAATAATAAATCAAGTAATAATACTGTATTTTCTTAAGTGTTTAAAAAAAAAAGATTTAATTAGGAAAAGTAAATAATATTTTGATTTCATTTTATAAACTAATAAACTAAGTTGAGATATGAAAGTAAGGGATATCCAATGTATATAGTGTAAAAATATTGTTAATTTATTTATGTTGTTAATAAACTTTGTTTTAAATTTGTTTTTAAAAATTTTGTGTCCGAGTTGTTATTTCTCCACATGGATGCATGAAATCACGATACATTTATAATTGAAACAGACATATAAGTTTTGCACAAAAGGGTAAACATAAAAGTGTTATAATAATTTTGAGAATTTATTGGTTTGTTAAAATTAAAAGATCATAATTTTATATTATTTATTGGTCATAAGTCGGTTGCCACAATATTACACTAAATTATATGCTAATGTTGCCACACGTATTCTGTTGTCAGATTATTAAAATACTACCACGTACATATTTATTTATTTCATTTAGGAAGAAAGAAGATTATATCATATTATTATTGTTATTATTATTTTTATTATTATTAGTTGCTGTGTAGTAGATTATGACATAAAATTCCCTTTTCATATTTTACTACCGTAATTTTAAATCAGTTAGAATACAATTTATGAACCTGAGATTTTATTTTATTTTACTTCATTTTATTTAATTGAGCTAGATTCTTGTTATAAAGAAGATTAGGATATGATTATTATTTTAATCGTAGTGAATAGAGCTCAGAAAGTCGTAAGAATACTATGAGTTAGTTATTTGGTATAGTAAAAAGGGAGGATAGTGTTCTTATGCCATTGAGGTAGGATCGTGTGGATAATGGCTCAATGTAGTCTATCTCGTTCCCTGTATTGTCACTCCATGTCTCATGAAAATAGTAAATATTTGTTTAATTCATTTTAAAATTGAACCGTATTTGTATATTAAAATTAGAGCTAGTAATCATTTTAATTAAGGCTGAATATTTCATTTATTTATTTGTTAACTGAGCTAGAACCCGTAATATTCGTAATAAACAATACATTTTGGGGTGAGAATGCGCAGGGGAGGTTAGAATATATATATAAACTAATCTTAGTCTCTCTCTTCTGTTTTTCAAAAGCAAAACTAAATATAGCTGTGGTATTAAGATATAATTTCCACGTACATACATATATATTTGTACAAACATTAAAAAAAAAAAAAAATCAAGTTTTACAAACAACCGAACTTATAAAAATTTATTTTATTTTCTTCACCCTTATAAAAAACTTCAACTTTGTAATAGTATTTTAAGTATCCATTATAGTTTATTATTAAATAAAGACATTAAAAAGTTTACCTACAACTGCTAACTGAAAATAATAAAAAAAATTGGTGGAAATATTTTAGTTAGTAAAATCTAATTATAGATATAATAAACACCTCCATTTTTCCCCCATCTTTTTAAATTCGTATAAAAAAAATACAATAAAAGACAAATGACCTCCAAGATACATTTCATGCTGAACCAGTACTCATCAGTTGGCCCAGATTACTATCTCTCATATATATCTCTATTATATGAAGAGTATTTATCTAGAGAAATTGTTACATTTTCATTTACCATTGTCAAACTTCCCTCCACTCACAACTTTGATACCATCCATTTCAGATAAATATGATAATCAATATTGTATTTATTTGAAATGGATGGTGTCAAAGTTGTGAGTGAAAGGAAGTTTGACAATGGTAAATGAAAATGTAACAATAAATTCTAATTACTATTGATTAAACTATTCAAACAAATAAAATTATTTATATTTTTCTTTTGTGAATTTACTATTACAATGGTCCATAAATTACTAAATACATTTCCTTTTAATTATAAATTATACATGAAATCAAAAGTCACTTTTGCTCTTAACAAAAAATTTATTTGTTCCTTCTCAACTGAGAAAATATAAATAAAACCATTATTAGCTTAGCTACCTGCTCAAATATCATTGTAAATAAAATTTTGACCTTTATAACTAACAATATTGATTTGGGTTTATAATGCATTTACAAAAATAAGACAATTGCTTTAAAAACTAACAATTTTCAATATGGTGCATCCTGGAGGCAAATGATTTTTTTAATAAACATAGCTAGAGTAAAAAAAAAAACAACTATGTAAATAAAATATAAAGTTTGTTATCAATCAGTTATCTTTAAAAAATTACTGGTAATTTGTTTATGCAAATATTAAAAAATAATGTTAACTATTTAACGTATTTCAAACAAACTTTGAAACGAGCTCAATTATTGATTTAAAAAGATTCATTCTATTTATAAGAATAAAGAACAGAAATAAAAACAGAAAATAACTTTTTTTAATGCTACAACTCAATAATCGTAAACAAATTTACAATGGTCATATTTTTTTTTCTGTTTACAATATTAAAATTTCGATTATAATATTGAATAAATTACAAACAAAAAGATAACTAAAATGATGTACCAAAAAAAAAAAAAAAAATCAAGAATACAATGAAAATTAGAGAAACAAATATCTATAACATAAATTAAGGACAAAGAAGATAAATGTCTATTTTGCTGCTAAGAAATAAATTTTCCTTTTGAAATATTAGTTTAATGTGTAATTGATCTGTTCTACATTGCCATCAATTCCCAATATTTAAAAATTCTGTTATGAAAAAAAAGTCATATACATAATTTTTTATTATTATTTGACTACCCAAGTCAAAAGATTATTAGAAAACATAGTAATTATAATTATATTTAAAAAATGTTTACTTAAAACACATATGTTCATTTTTAATCACATATTACTGTTTGAATATCGGCTTTAGTTGAATGAATAATAAAGAATTTTATGTCTTCTTTTCATGGATTATATTTCTTCAAAAAATTTTTATTTATCTGTTTTTAATTTGTAAATTTATGATTTACTTATTTTTATTAATTATTATTATTAATATTTGTGAATTAATGTTTATTTAGGTTGTATTAAATAAAAACAGTAAGGGATTAGTAAATTAAATTGTTTAAAAATGGAAGAGATTTATAAATCTTGAAAGCAATTTTATGTTATATGATTTTCCAGAAATACCTTTCATCGTAATTTTTAATAAGACTGTGATAATCTAAATGAAGTTGTAGATATTTGTACTTCCATAATTGTTCCTGCAGTCTCACTTTTGAATATGAATAAGGAAAACTTATATAAAACATGTTTATAGTAATTTTTCATGAAGCTAATGTAGGATTTTGTAGTTTATCAAAATTCTACCTATTATTTTTGTGATTTCATCTTGTTTTTATTCATAATAAAAACATGTAGTTGTTTTAGCATAATTCCAGATATGTAACTACACAATATATTTAAGATATTTTTTTAATTAAGTCTTTATCTATATGTGTACTGCATTACTTGAAGATTATTTATCATATGACTGGTTTAATAAATAAACATATACTCTCAAGATAAAGCATAAGACTTTTTGATTATAAAGAAATTATTATGCTTCTTTTATTTTTATCTCATCTTCTTACATAGAGGGTTGTCTAAAACACTTTAACTAGAAATCACAAATTTAAATGTTATATTATTTATTTAAAAAGCTATTTTTAATTGCTTTATAGTAGTAATTGATATATTTGAGATTAGTTTCAATTTAAATATTGTCAGTACAGATTTAAAGAATGAAATATGAAAGTAAGTTGGATCCAGTGTTTTTAATAACCTGTAGCACTTCAAGATTATTTCTCATATAACTAGTTTATTAAATATATGTATATAAATATGTATTATATTTGGTATATATTGTTTTATTTTATTTATTAATGACATCAACAAAAAATGATAAAATCATTGTACATTAATAAATAGATATGTGTGCGCGCTCGTGCATGTAAAATGGAAATTATTTACCCCCCTCCATCAAGCCTAATAGAAATAATTGGAAAAAAAATTTTTGTCTCAAGATTAACAAAGTAGAACATTGAGTGGTGGTTAGGCATTAGAAAGTGAGTGGTTAAACTTAACTGTTTTGAATGTAGGTGTAGCTAGATTTTAAAAAATCGCATAAAGATGATATTCACACACACACATATATATATATATACACAAATATATTTAACGTGTATGTGTGTCTCAATCTATTTCTTTACTTTATTAAAAATAAAATGTAAAAATGATATATAGTTGGCATTATTAAATTATTTTTAATAACAAATATTATTAGAAAATTATAGTCCATTTGTTGATTACAATAATATACTATTAATGAACTGTTAATGGAGATTAAATGTTATCACTTGATCATTTGACTCTAAGACTAAATACCGTCCGTCTTCTAGCACATAATTTTATATGGTGTTTATTTATAACTTAACTCAACTATTAACGTTTTTTTTTAGAAAATAATTTTATTTAAAAATCAAGTAAAAATGATATTGTCATTAAAAAAATATAACTCTACTATCTCATTATGTGCTGTAATTATTAATTTTAGAGTTTTTACTTAAAAAAATTAAAAGCTACTTTTTCATGATCTATTGTTAAATATTAAAAAAGTGATTTGTTAAAAAAAAGTACTGTGATGATGTGTCCTTCCACAAAATCATGGCATAAAATAGTTTGTAGATATTTTCTTGCAGATTTATGTGTTTTCTAAAACATTTCACCAAATATGAATATTTGTTTTGCAATAATTTAGATTTTTAAATCAGTAAGTCTCCTGTGACTAGCTGAAATTACTATTGCTATAATTCAACAATAATCTCCTGAGTTAAGTTTTTTTAAAAAGATACTACATTTTAAATCAATATAGAATGATTGAAATCAAAATTTATAAACTAAACATAATAGAGGAGTTAAATAAGGATTTTCATAATATGATCAAACTGTAATATTTAAACAGCATTAAACTGTTGCACATGCGCTTTGGATTTTAACTATAAAATGAATGAATACAAATACTTCAAACACATGATAAAGTCTTTGAAAGCGCATGTGCAACAGTTTAATGCTGTTTAAATATTACAGTTTGTAAAAAACATCGCACTATATAAAATAATTGACTTATTTACATAATATGATCAAAGTAAATTTTCAAGGACTTAATACTTAATTAACCTGCTAAATGTTTACTATAGTAAATAGAGTGATTTGAACTGAATGAATAAGTTAATTATATATTGCCTTGGAAATACATCTTAGTATAGCCATCCCTCTCCAATTTTAATGTAAGTGAATACAAAATGGTCTGATAATATGACCGGTTAGATTGTTGTAATGTCTACATGGTATGATTACAGTATGAAATCCATCAGTGACTTTAGCATTCCATCATTGGTTTTTCAATGTAATGAACAGTTGAATTATTGGAAGGATGAGAAGGTTGAAGCCTTTTTATTAAAGTTTGAGGAATTGCTATCTTAATATAAGCTGAGCACTGAATGTATATATGTGTAGGGGATTATGATTTGACTCAACTGATGAGTGCTGGTTCTGCATGAAATACAAATATTGGAGATCATTTATCATTTTTACATGTAAGATCATGTGTACTGGTTGTTTAAGATAGAATGAAGGATGAATATAGATTGAAAATTGTAAGTTCTAATCCCTCTATTTATTAAGAATCTAATACTGTAAATACTAAATCAATTCCACTTTGAATACTATTTCAGCTTAATTAATAGATAAATAGTCATAAATATAACTATTTTTTTTAAAAGAAATTATGTGGAATATAATAAATATATTTGTAAAATTTAAAATGTGACATACATACTTTATTATTATTATTATCATCATTATCATTTCCATCAACAAATGGCATCTTTCAAAAGAAAGATCCCAAATATCAAAACAGACCACATTTTCTAAGAAGTTTTATTTTTTGTCTCCTACTCTACTTTTCAAGAACTCACAACTATTTACCACTTTAAGAGTATCATTTTTACAATAAATCTTTTTATCATTTTTTTTTCTAAGTATATGCCCAGTCCAATTCATTTTTCCTCATTAATTTATTTTAAAAATACTTTTTTTCTTTTTCAACATTTTTGCATTTCTAATCTTTTCTTTTCATAATTTATTTCTAATTTTAATTTAGTTATCAAACTTCCTTAATATTTAAAAACACTAATTCACTCTATAATTTCCATTATGATGTTCTATTTTTTCTACCCAATTTTACTGACTTAATTTTATTTTCGTTTCAAATCTTTTTCAGGTTTTTGTTATTTCTATGTAACATTTTATTAACTTTATCCTCACTATGTAAAAGCACTGAAGTATCAACATAAAATCTGATATAATTAAGCCTCCAATCCTAATTCTTTTTATTAAAACAATAATTTAACAATTCATTTAAATATAACTTAAATAAAGCAATAATTAGACTACAATTATATATTAAACCCATTTCTATGATCTATTCTATAAAAAAGATCATCTATATATTACATAGATCTTATTATTCAAAACTAAATTTCTCAATATTTCTTTCTTTCAATCTATATAATTCTTTTTCAATATACATATTGTGAGAATATGCAATGCTATCACACACACACACACACACACATATATATATATATACACATTATTATTATTTTATAATTGTTTTTAATCAAATTAAAAATAATTAAAAATACTATTTTTATTCATAAATATGTTATCATTGTTTAAACTAACAAAGTTCCTTAATAAAAACATGATATAAAGATAATCTTTAATGTCAAGTTCACAGTCTATCAAATAGCATGAAGGAAAATAAAATTAAAATATCAATTATTCATTACAGAATGTAAATTCATGAAAACAAATGATATATGCAGTACCTGATGTTTGAAATGATTTTACTATAAATACTGAAACAAAATTTTTATTATCTTTTGTCGATATACTAGATACTTCGCATATTGATTTTACCTTTATTCGAATATATAATACATATAAAAAGATAGAATAACAAATTGAATGATTTATTTATTAAAGAAAAGGGCACTAATCAGTATAGTAGGCCAGATGGCTGGTGGAGTTGTTTTTCTGCTAAAAACACAGAAATATGCCGTTTCCACACACCAATATTTTTCTGCTTTTGCAGAGAAACTTACAGCCTATAGAACAAAACTGTTCATATTAGTCACTGCAGGCATATATGGCATTGCACACCAATATTACAGGACCTGATAATGTGCTTTGTGATACTATGGAAATATGAAGACTTAACAGATCACTATCCTATAATGTGAGGGTGGAGGAAATTCAAGTGGCCATAACTGTTGTAATATTCATTCTAATTAAAGATCTTACCCTGTACCTGATGTACTATTTGATACTAATAATTGTAAGACCATCACCATGCTTCCCTATAAATTTTGGAAGATGGGAAAAATTGTAAAACCTATAGCCAAGCACCTTTACCCAGAACTCACATAAATAGCCTCATAAATTATGAAACAAATAACATGTCTGAGGTTGCACATGGTTTTGGAAATCATTAACTTTGTTTGATCAGTGACAACAAATTATTGGTCAACTCCCCACCCCAAAAAAACATTAAAATAAGATTATAACTGTTGACTTTTTCAACTTTTTTTTTGTTTTTATTTTAAAAAAATATGATGACTTTTTTTTTTGTTTGGCTATATGGTGATTTTTGTTTCAGCTTTATTTGTAAAAACTTTTATTTTTAAAACCAATTTTATTAACCTTTTTTTAAAGATAAAAAAAAATCCAAAAATAACTTTTGTCTCTATCTTTTGTCTCAATGATGACAAATTATTTCTCCCCATCTCCTCCCAAAAAAGATTAAATTAAGATCAAAACTTATGACTTTTTCAACTTTGGTTTTCTTTTTTAAAAGTTTTTCAAATACAGCGGTGACTATATGGCAATTTATGTTTTGGCTTGATTTGTATTACATGATGTTTTTAATTTTGCCATTTTTGAAAATGAAAATGTACAAATATTTGAATCAAATCTTGTATCGTAAATTATTTACAAGAATGTCAAAATATTGGTAAAGAAAAAAAGGTTGTATCAAATGTCAAAATATGACAAAAGATGAGTAAAAAAGTCATATCAAATGTCCAAATCCTTTTTAAAAAGGTGGAGAAAATGTAAAAATATTTAAAAATAAAAGTTGGACAAATTGGGCAAAAAAAAATTTTTTTTAATAAAAGTCAGAGAAAATGTAAAAATAATTTAATTAAAAATAGTCAAGCCCGGATCAATATAATTGTGTGTTTTTAGTAGAGAAGCAATGACACCAAGTGGCTGGTCTAGTGTACTGATTAGTACCAAGAAAAGTTTTATTAAGAAACAAACTTTAATATTAGCCAAATAAAAAAATAAATAAGTTATTTTCTATTAAAATAATTTGTATTAAAACTAAATTTATATATATATTTATTTTATTATTTAAAATCTTGAAAACGTTCTAAATTGGAATTCTGAAGTATACAAACTTTTTCAAAAATCATTATATATTAAGATCAATATTAATTTAAGAAGATTAAATATATAAAGAAATGCCTTGTCAGTAAATACCAATCATCATAGGAGATATAATGGTATTGTTTTGACTGCAGATAAATGTAATTGCTTATCTTACTTAAATGCCTAGAAGTTATATGAATTTCATCTCCATAATCTTTTGAAACTCCAATTGCTAATAAATCATTTATAGAAGATACTAACATAATATAAGAAGAATGATTAGGAACAACTGTATGCCTGGATGTCTTTACAATGATTGTTATCTTAGGAATAAAGAACTTTATCCTGAATGAACATTGCTTCATCAACATGGAAATGAATAGAACAGTAACATGAACTTTTCATTATTTACATTGTCTTGTGAACTTTCATTTTAAAACATTTAATTTTATTTCCTTCATTATTAAAATACTTTTACATTTGGAATAATTTAATTATGAGAGACTAAATAAAGATGATCAGAAGATCATGAACTTAAATATTTTATTTATTTATTATATTTATTAAAGTCTAGGTCTCCAAATAAAAGCGACTTGACAGAAGGTTTTAAATTAGGGTTCAAGTAAATTAATATAAAGGTAAGAGTTTATCATTCTTCATATTATATTTTTTTTATTTGACATTTGTGAAAATGACTAATATTCTGTATGAAGATTTTATATTCATTAATAATGATTTTACATAGGAATAGTCTCAAGAAGATATAATTATCATATGGATGGTATAACGTAATACTGTTTTTTATTTGTATGTTTATTATATCCATATTAGTTTAATATTTTTGTAATTTATTTCAGTAAATTATAAAAATCAATTTATTATATTATACATTATTTAAATCTGTTCATATTATAAAATATGCATCTACTAAGTAAATATAGAAATGTATTTTATATTTAAACTTCTAATTAGTAGAAATATGAAATAAATCTTTATTATACTAAATAAATTGATTATTAATTGTTTAACTCTCTAAATATTTAATTTATTTATTAATTTTGTTTGAAATCAAATTATATTCAAACCCATATACCCATACTCAAATATTAATATCTTAATTAATGAATTGAGATATATTTTAAAATATATTGAGATTATTTAGAATACAGTCATTGCTTTAGCATTTATGGAAACCCCTAAAGAAAATTAACCGCAACTTCTCCCTAAGTTTGAAATCTGAGCATATTGGGAAAATTAATAAAGGTGAAGGTGAATGATTTATTATAAATTGTATCTATATTAGATATTTACTATTAAGTTATCAAAATTGAAGTAAGTTCAATTTTGGATTAAACTAAAATCATTTTATTCACAGCATCGTATTTGAAGACTCAAAATCTGATTATAGAGAGGTGCAACCACCTTAACGTTTCCTTAGAAAACTCATACCATTACAATATATTTAAAAAGTAACTAGTTCATTCTAATTAATGTTTTTTTGAAAATCAGTAAAACATTAAACTCTTTTTTTCTAAATATCTATGAACAATAGTTAACACCTTTGCAGTTGTCTTTGTATCATTCCTAAATCAAAACTGTTCTTCTGATAGGAATATATCTAATCTATTAAAAGTGTTCATATTAACAATAGCATGTTAACTTCACAGATATTTAAGCAACTTGTTCTAAAATCTCCACAATTTATTGATTTAAGGCGTTTTATAGTGAACTAATAAATATTGAGCATACAATACTCACTAATCTCTTTAGTCATAAATTACATTACTAATGTACACCACTTCCTCAAACTTGTTTCTCATAGACGCTTGTATAATAATTTAACTTATTTTGGGGGGAACTCATTGATTTTCATATTAAAAAAAAAATTCTAACAGAATTTATCGAACTAATTTTAATTATATTAAAATTTGTTATAATACATTTATATATGTTGCTATAAAATAAAATTCTTAAAATAAAATCATTTCTTCTATATTTTTAAGAATATAAATATAATATTTTTTTAAAAAAAAAAGAAGTTAATAGCATTATTTTTTAATGACTTAAATATGTTTTTCATTTAATTTTTAACTTATTAATATATGCTGAATTTCTTTTGTTAATTTTGTAAAAAATAAAATAAAATAAAATAATTGAGACCTTTTCAAATAAAGTTTTAAAAAGGCAGATATTAAAACATTTTTTTTTTCGTTTTTTCCCTCTATTTATTCAGTAAAAATCATTAAACTGTAATTCTTTTAAATTATACTTTCAATTTATTTTATATAAAAAAAAGACATCACATTAATACTTGCAAAAAGTTTGTTATGTAAAATTATTTAAAAATAAAAGTAAAAACATTATTTTGAAAGAATTTATAAATCTACAGTTTACAAAGCGTGAATTAAATAATAAAAAGCAAAAAAACTGCCTACACTTTGAAAACAATTCAATTTTTACATATATATATATATATATATATATATATAAATATAATATATATATATATATATATATATATATATATATATGTATAAAACCCAACAACTTAAAAACAAATCTACAGAAATAAGTGATTTGATTATAAAAAAAATAAACATTTAATAATGACATTCTGTTTAAATACTAGCAAATGAAAAATTATAATCAAATTAATTAATACTGATTTGAGTAATGTTAATTTATAAAAATCCAAACATCTAAGAATCTCTAGACTATATAAGATGTTTTTTCCGTTGTATTTTAGCAGCAAAATGTATAAATAGCTACATTGCAAATCTTGAAGCACACAAAAATATAAATATTTTACTTAATAACAACAATAACATGCACATGAACCTATTTTCTATTTCAAAAAGTCAATTTACATTCTTGCTTATTAACTTTGTAAAATTTTGTTATCAAAAAAAATATATGGACATTTTTGGTCAATTTTTTAATATTTTGAAATAAGTGCAATGTATCACTTTTAGAAAGTTTTCATTATATATATATATATATATATATATATATATATGGATCTGAGACTTGGACACTTAATAGAAGAGCAATACAGAGACTTCAAACCACTCAAAGAAGTATGGAGAGATGCATGTTGGGAATAACAAGAAGGGATCAAAAACGCAATGTATGGGTAAGAGAACAAACAGGTGTTACTGACATCATTGAAAAAATTAAAAAACTGAAGTGGAGTTGGGCTGGACATATTGTTAGAAGAGATGATAACAGATGGATAATTGAAATTTTAAACGGGATTCCAAGAGATTGTAAAAGACCCAAAAAGAGACCACATGTTAGATGGGTGGATGAAATAAGAAAGTGTGCAGGGGTGATGTGGAGAAGAAAAGCTAAAGATAAGAAAAGATGGATTGAACTTGGAGAGACCTTCATCCTGCAGTGGATTGATAATGGTTGATGATGATGATGATGATGTGTGTGTGTGTAAAACCACAGTATATTCTTTAAATCATGGAATATTGCTTTATTTTACAATAATAATATTAAATTAAATTGAGAGACTGCAAACCTCTTGTGCTCATTACTATCTAACAGCCAACCAGATCATAAATACAAGACAGAGAATTTAACAAGAAAATTAATAATAATATTAATAAAAAGATGACTGTCAGAAAAGCTTTTATATATATATAAATGACAAATCCAGGTTCATTTCTGTATAATTTCTTTCACTAAAAATATAAATGTTAATGTTTCAATTGTGTCACACTGGGCATCAACTGACTAATGAATATTATAAAAATGGTCAAAGATTTCCTGTAATCATTGATGTACAAGATGGAAAGTTCTATCAATGGAAAACTTGTAGAAATAATAAAATTCAGAAACCATTTAGATTAATGAGCTTTTAAAAAATTCTTCCCAATGCATCATTATGTCTGTAAATTCACTACAGCTTTTTGTGGTTCTCAATGGCTTCTCTGATCTTACATTATTGGAGAGGGTCCCATAAGAATAGCATTATGGTAGAGAAATTAATACTAAGACTCATATTTATAACATGGAGTGAAGTACTGATAATAATGACTATTGCTTAACTAATTAAGATGTTTATCTCTTCTAGCACTGATGTAATGATTACTCATATCCTACATAAGAATCTCTAGAGATGCTATCTAAAATTTCATAAACTCCATGGGCTTCAAGAAAGATTGAGTCTTTAAAGCTTGGATAGAATGTTATTAGTTTTTTGGTAAATAGTGTAGGTTGTTTTTATATTACAATGTTTAAGAATACATCCAATATCATCTGTAATAGCTTTTAGAGCTTATATTAAGGTATGTATAATTCTATTATTATGACCATTAGCTAATAAGACATTATTTACATAATTTACTTTTTTCTCCAAATATCATTTATATAAAAGCTTAATTGCTCTAGTGAAAAGTGTTTTGGCTACAGAAAAATTTGAGCTTGATCCATCTGAGATCATAATTGTAGGTACCTGTCTATATATGCAGTTTTTTTTAAAAATAGCAAATGATAAAAGATTATTTTGTTTCTTGGTAACAAGTTTATTAAGAAAAAGAAGTTTCCCATCAGTTTCTGTTTCAATTGTAAATTTAACATAAGGATGTATGAAGAAATCATATAGTTTACACTATGTTACCAGACAATAAATGTGGCATTTATATATCTGAGTCAAATAAGAGATTTTAAAGTGCTGATTCTACAGCACAAATTTCTGTGTAGTACATAAATAAATTAGCTAACATCCTGAGATGGGTGATACCACTGAAATATGGAAAAATATTGTTGTCCGTTATGCACAAAATAACTGTTTAAAATGCAATATTTAGCTAATGTAATAATATGGTCTGGTAAATTAAAATATTGAGAAATGATATTTAAAGCTTTGGTTACCAAAATATTTGTAAATAAAGAAATAACATTGAAGGTGATGAGAATATCATTTGTATCAATTTTAAATTTTCCACTAGAAAAATAAAATGTATAGAGTTTATTTTAATATACAATTTAATCGATAGAATTATAGATTTTATTATATCAAAAAATACTTAGCTAAAATGAGATATTTTAAACAATTTCCTTTGTAAATAATAATATTAATAATAATAATAATTTTCACATGCATGGGTGCTTAGTAAATTAACTACTCACACATAAACATACCTATAATTTTCATCCTATCATCATCCACCTCAAATCTTTTGTGTAGGTAAAACTTTTAACTAGAGCAATTAATCTTTCAGGTAAATCATTCTTGGAGAGTAAATCTTGTAAGTAATGTCTTATTAGCTAATAGCTGAAATAATATAACTATTGCACCAAGCCTTAATCCCAAACAACAAAATGAAGCAAGAAGAAAATCAACTATTAGAATTTGTATTTTTTTATATAAAAGGAACAACAGAAAATTTTGGATGTATTTTAAAACATTATAATATAAACAGAGCATATACTACTTATCAAAAAATTAATAACATTCTATTCAAGCCTAAAGACACAATCCTGTGGCACCAGTATAACTTCTTGTGTAGGAATGAACAACCATTATATCAGTGCTTTAAAGATATCAATATGTTAATGCAGTATTCATCATCATCAAAACTCTCACTACATGCTATGGATTTTCTCTAACACCAGGAGCCTATCTGGATGTGACATGTTCCAACAATATAAGATTGAGAACTCAATATGATCCTTATATGGTCATATTGCATTAACAAAAGTAATACATGTAAAAATATCTTCTATTTGGAAGAATTTTTCAAAAACCAATTAATATAAATAGTTTCTGACTTTTATTATTTCTGTTTTCTATTAGTAAAACAATGACTGGTGTGACCCAGCCAAAACGTCAGTTTATCAATTTTATAATATTTTAATTTTTACTATAATAAATTATATATGGACGAACCTAGATAATGTCATTTATATCTGTAGCCCATAAAAATTTTACATTTTAACATTTATATATATTTGATAAAATAAATAGTAAACTTTTTTAAAGAGTTTATCAAGATAAAGAGTAAATATAAATAATATTATGGATTATTGTTTTAATTCAAAACATTCATTACAAAAGTGACATAATTTTTGGTCTGCATCTTAAGACATTAAATATATGTTAATTACTACAATAATACATGCAACAATAAAATTTTATTCACTCTAGATATATTCAATGCCTATTTTAAATTGAATTATCTCGTGAAATATCTATAGCATCCTAATCTGTTGCTTTGAGAATATTAATTGAGTTACATTAAAGTAGAAGTTGAATATATTGTTTTTTAGTATATAAATAAAAAGTAATTGATTAATTTATTCTCAAATTCATAAAAAAAAAACCTTGAATGTATAAAATTGCATTACGTACAGAAATGATTATGTCAGAGCATATACATGCTCATACAAATCATTTTTAATATATGATTACATAATTTATAATTAATATTAATGATGTATTGCATTTTAGTAAACGTAGCTCATTGCCTTGATATAATATTTAAATAGAAAATAAACAAATTATTACATCAATTGTTAATGAATTTGCAACCGATTTACCTGTGTAAAGATAAAAAGTTTGTTTGAATTTTTTTAAAAAAAAAAACTATTTCAAGCGGCATAAAAAGAAACTGATAAAAAAATTTCCTCTTGAAGCAGAATTTCTATCTCATTATTTTAACTACAAATTCATGATTTTTATATAGAACTAATAAAAGACCACAAAAAAGTGAATTAATCAGTTCATAATTTTTCCAGATATTTTCACAGATCTATAGTTAACCCAATAGTGCTATTGTATTAATCTATGATCAATTCTGAAATTCATCTTGTTTTCTGAAGCATCATTCAATTAATATCATCTCTTTTACTGATTTAACGATTATTATTTAATGTTTTAAATTAAAGTAATATTATTTACAGAATACAGAATAATATATGAGATTTGTATTTGTTTTTTAATTCTTTCACTTTTCAATGATATATCTAAAATTCTAAACCTATTCATTTATACTCTTAGTTCAACAATTGTTTAGTTACAGCAATTGTACATGTGTGTTTTTTAAAGCTATCCATTATATCAATGCCCATTTATTTGATATTTAAAATACATGACAGTCATAAGAATGTTATGAGCTGTAAATTTTTATGCAAATGATATCTGGATATTTTCAATTAGCTTTATTTTTATATTCAATGATAAATAAGTAATATTCAGAATGCTTAGAATATTAAACCTACTTGTAACTCATTGATTCTTTCTTTAAAATGAAACCTAAGATTTATCTTTTTTCAAATTATATCATGTTAATGTTGATTACAGTTTTCATTTGTTAATTAATAAATTATTTCATTAATACGTTTGTGGAAAAAAGTATTAGTTCAGTTCTTTATTTTCTTCTATCAAACATTCATTCTTTTCACATTCCTTTAAGGTGTAATAAAATAATATATTTTTTCTTGCATCTTTATATAGTAATGAATTTTATTGCTAATGATTTTACAGATTAAATTATCTACCAGTTTTCATAATAGTTTTATTTCTCTTTTAAAAAAACTTCTGGATAGTTTAAACAAAAGAAGAAACAACAACAAAATGCATTATTAATTTAAAATTGCAAAAATAAATAAATTATTTTATGAAGATTTATGTATTATTTAATTTCATGTATTATTTAATATAATCCATAATATCCAGAAAAAGATGCTTAAAAAGTTGATTTCTACTAATAATCCAGATTGATCCAAAATGAAATTGGTCTTTTGTATTGAAACCAAATGCACGCAGCCTTGTAAAGGCACAAGTTTTTTTTTAATTGGTTGGTTTAACAATTTTTTTTAAGATTTAATGTAAATACATTTTTTATTAAACATTGCTTAGTACATTATTTATTTGAACTATATTAGGAGATTGACAGATCATGAAAGCATGAAGTGCCTTAATGCCAAATTATGAATTTGGCATTTGTGGCTGTTTCTGAAGCTGGCTGTGAACCTTTACTGCAAACTATATACTATATATATGTAGTTAAAAACATTTACAATGATTTTTTTCTGTCTTCTTTTACATAAACAAGTGATTGTAAAATTGACACATGACATCAGACAAATATTAATACATTTACTAATCAGACAAGAAAGAAAATAAGGATTTTATATATAAGATACTCAAATATAAAATCATCATTGTTGCAATTTACCAATGCCATCAGTTAAATTTTAATATCTAAATCTCCTTTTAAAAATATTCTGTAGTCTTCACTGAGTTTGAAACAGTTTGCACTTTATTGTATGTTCATTTTTGGATTAATTTGATGATCTATGAATTAATATTATTGAGGTTTTATATTGCAAACAATATTCATTTTTTATTGGTTTTATTTTATTTGATATAAAATTTCAAAATAAAGTCAGTGTTAACAGCAAATTATTAAATATTAATCATTCGAGATAAAAAGAACAAACAAAATATTATAGAAATAATAAACCACTATAAAGTAAGATGCAATCAATAAAATAAAATGATTAAATTAATTATACAATATTATTGATTAAAAAATAACATAATATTAAAAGTGTTTGGCTGAAGATTTGTGATGATAGTGTTTTAGTATTATTTATTTGTTGGACTATTTCCATTATCTAATATTAAGAACTGAAAGTTTTTAGAGAAATTTTAAACTTTATTTCAATTTTCTAAATATATTTAACTGTTAGTAATAACACACAGATTAGTACTTAACACAATGGTTTGAGTAATATTATTCTCTCTTGTTCAGCTGTTGATGGCCTGAACAGTGACAACATTATCATAGAAATCAAACCTGCACTTTTAGATTCTTGAAAATTGTATTTTAAGGTAATGCTCTAATGATTTGAGCTATTCTGCCTTTGACAACAATCAGTAGAAATTTTATATACTCGTCTATGAGGATTCTCCTGATTTCTTCACTTTTCTTAAAAGCAAGATTAATTATTGACTTCCAAATATTATATACTATCACACTGTGTTGACTTATGGGCTTATTTCCATTATCATGTAAGAATCCTTTTTGAATTTTCTTTTTTGCACTTTTTTCTCTCTATCAAATATTTTTGCATTTTCCAATCAAACATATGTTCATTGGTATATACATAGTATGCTCTTGGTTATACCCATTTTATCTTTTCTAATTATCAGTTTGTACTCTTTTGATCATATTTCACTTGAGTGACTGGGCTTACCAATATACATTCTGCCACATTTACATATTATTCCAAACATGCAGTTTTTGTTTTTCAGCATTTCAGATTTTGATTTTGTAGGTGTTAGAATTACTCTTAGTATATTATAACTTTCTTTAATTTGTCTGCTATTCCTGGTATGTTGACACACTATTAATTATCTTTTTCTTATGATGTTTTTGCTGTCAATTTAAGGTTTTCTTAAAGACGGCTAATAAATAACCATTTTTCATGAGAATTTGTTTTATGTAGATCTTTTCTTTTTCCAAATCATAGGCCAATGAACAAACATTTTAGATCTGTGTTTTGTGTATTTTGTGGTTTTACTTTAATAGGATGTATATGCTAAGCATTTTCCTGTGTGTGGACATTTTTGTAAATGATAGTTTTGATTTTGTCATGAGGGAGTCTTGTCACAAGAACATACAATAATGCCTATTTATATATATGAAATTTCTCTTGACTGTTGCCATTGGCAGAAAAACTCAGCTGGTTAGAGTGCTACTTTAAAATTCAGTATTCAAAAGTCTAAAGTTTCATGTTTGATTTCCATGCTAGTACTATCACTGTTCAGGCCTTCAAAATCTGAAAAAGAAAAGAATACCATTTGAAACATTGTTTAAATACTTACCTGTGTATTATTACTAACAGTTGAATGTATTTGAAAAGTTTAAATAAAGTTTGAATTTTTATTAAGACAGTCAGTTCTTAATAGTATATGATGAAAATAATTTAAAAATAATTAATCAAAATATTAAAAAAATATGCCTGTCAGCTGGGAAAAAAAAATTAAATTAATTAATTTTATTATTGCTTATTTATTGTGCTGTGATTTTGACACTTTATAAAAAAATAAATCAAAACTGGAGATTACATAGTGAAGTATGAAAAGATATATGCAGCATTAACAAGAAAGGATTTAAATGTATTATAAATAAAAAAATATAAATAGGTGGAAAGTGATATTTTTTTTAAAAAAATTAATAGGCTGAAACTGACTTATTCTGAACAAGTTGCTAGAAAAGTTAATTTTATATAAATGAATTCCCAAAATATTGTAAAAGAATTTAAAAAGCCAATAGATTAGATGAATAGATAAAATAAGAAAATATGAGGAAGTAATATGAAGAAGAGAAGTTATATGATAAGAGAAATTGGATTATATTCAAGGAATCATCATTAAACTAATAACAATTGAAACTGACATGATGGAATATATTGTGAGGTTTATAAGATAACTAACCTATGTTCATAAAAAATTAAATTTAAAAATTGCAAGGCATTGTTGATATTATTACAGCACAAATATAGATGCACATATATACACACATATTTGTTTATATTATGATCTTAAACTAGAATAAAAAATGAAATATATTTTTTTTACTTATAGAAGTTGCTTTGATAGTAGACTACAGATTCATAGTTTAGATAATGTTTTCCTGAAGGTTTGTGATGATGGTGTTCTAGATGTATTTTTATATTGGACTATATCCATCATCTAATATGTGTGTTGAATGTCCTTAGAAAAATTCAATTTTTATTTAAATATTCCAAATACATCCAACTGTTAGCAATTTTACAACAAACATGTTAGTATATGCACCAACTGTTAGTAATATCACAGCAAACAATTTAGTATATGCACCAACTGTTAGTAATATCACAACAAATAGGTTAGTATATGCACTAACTGTTAGTAATATCACAGAAAACAGGTTAGTATATGCACAATGTTTCAAGAAATATTCTCTCCTCTTCTTCAGGTGTTTCTGGCCTGACCAGTGACAGTACTAGCATGAGATTCAAATCTGGGTCCTTAGATTCTTGATTATTGAATTTTAAGATAACCCTCTAATCAACTGAGCCATCCTGCCAAAGGCAACAGTCAGGAGAAATTTTATATACTTATCTATGAGGTTTCTCCTGATTTCTCTACTTTTTCCTAAGAGCAAAGTTGATTAGTGGTTTCCATACATTATGTATAATCACACTAGGTTGGCTTATGTAATTTTTTACCATTGTCATGTGAGCATTATACATAATGTATGGAAACCACTAATCAACTTTGCTCTTAGGAAAAAGTGGTGAAATCAGGAGGAACCTCACAGATAAGTATATAAAGTTTCTACTGACTGTTGCCTTTGGCAGGATGGGTCAGTTGGTTAGTGTTACCTTAAAATTCAATAATCAAGAATCTAAGAACCTAGGTTCAAATCCCATTCTAGTACTGTCACTGGTCAGGCCAGAAACACCTGAAGAAGAGGAGAGAATATTACCCCTAACCTGTTTGCTGTGATATTACTAACAGTTGGTGCATATACTAACCTGTTTTCTGTAATATTACTAACAGATGAATGGTATTTGGGATATTTAAATAAAAATTGAATTTTTCTAAAGACATTCAACACACATATTAGATGATGGAAATAGTCCAATATAAAAATACAAATAGTTTAGATAAGTCTGGATTGTCATTATGTCATTATATTTATAAAACTGTCTAGTTTTGTGCAAAATCATATTTATTATCAAAGTAATAATTAATAGCAGTAGTATTTGAAAGTTTTAACAATTACTATTCATCAGTATACTTTCAAAACAGCTTACATTTGCCTGTTTGATGGGAATTATTTATATTTCTAGGAATATAAAAATCACAATCTGTTAAACTCATGTGTCAGCTCTCTTTGTCTATATTAATATCTTAGAGTAAAGTGAAAGATGGATTTCATCTTTTAATTTAGATAAGCTTGTGGTCTTATAATGTTAAATAAACTTTTATATTTAGAAAAAATATTTTCCATTCCTTAAAACTTGTCTCATAACTCTGTATTCTCTTTTTACAATTTTATTATAATGTATTTTGTATCAAATATTACATTTAGTGATTATCCCCCAGTCTTTATGTGATCCCTTGCTGTTAATTAAATCACTATTCAATATTCATAATATTGAAAAAAAAAACATTATATTTGTCTATACTAATTCTTATCACTTTTTTATATCAATTTATAAAACCATTTATTCTTTTTATATCATTTAGTAAAACATGTCATGTTTCAATTAATTTAAAGAATTTTATTATCATCTATGTTTTATATAAATTTAAATTTTTTTATATATTCATTGATAGCACATAAGTTAAATAGTAATAGCACTAACATTTTTTCCTGTGGTTATTTACTTACCAATATCAATCAATAATCTAAAGTCATTACTTTGATATAAACATATTTTCTATTATTAAGATAAAATCAAATCTAAGATAACTAAATAGACAGATGGATGGATAAATAGATATAAATTGTATTTTACTAAGAAGATAATTGAATATGCATTCAGATGGATACTCATGTGGGAATTGTTTTAAAGACATATAATCAAACATAAAAATGCAGACAAATGCATTTAAATATAATTAATTTCAACCAAAGTTTGTTAAGTAAGACATAATATTCTTGAAAATTTTTTCATAATGACATTCTCCAATGAAATTTCCAATATTAGCAAATTAACATGATAATCATTCGGTATCTTGATGATCAAAAGCAATTATCATTAATAAACATTAAAAAAATAAGCTTACAAAAAGATTGCTTCAACTATTATATTTTTTATTGACCTGCTTTATAGTTTTTATCTGTTATATAAAATACAATTTAATAATTGAAAAATATTCTCAGTTAAAAAATAAAGGTATTTGAGTATTAGTCCTGCAACATAGGGGAGGTGGTACACATTTTTACATCTGCAATAAATGTATAACATTGCAATCACATTAAATTTAAATGAAATAAACCCTGTGATGTTATTCATTCTTATGTCAAAATGTGTTTCTCTTTATCAAAACATGTTTTTTTTTAATATTTCAGCATTTTAAGTTATTGTCCAGATTTCTTTCTGTCAACAGCTTTCATTTCATTTGTATTTTTGCTTCATCCAAGTATTTCTATTTTATTTCTACTTCTGAGTTCATTTAATTTTAAGTGTGTAAGTATATGTAGTGTTCATTTTTGTCCTTTTGATTTTATTTTCATAACTTCCTACTGCCAGTTACGATCATTTTTGTATGAACTGCAGATATAAATTTCATGAATCCAGCAACTGTGGTTCACACTCAAAACATTGAAAGACTATATGGTGTTAAAATAAGCAGCTGTAAAAGACATTAAGGCAACATTGGATTTATGTGTTGCATAGTTTGCGTTAAAAATGATGCATTCATTTGCATACTGAACAACATAAAAAAAATGTCTACCAGAATAAAAAGTTAATAAAAGGGTTGTAATTTATATTTCTTTATTTTTGTGAATTTTTAAGGATTTTTTTTCTTTGTTCTTAAGGTGAAAAATTCCATTTAACTGATAAACTGCAAAATCACATTTTCAGTAAAAGTCCATTTTGGGGGTAAAATTTTTAGTTGAGATTTTCATTTTATGGCAAAAATGTAAATGCCAAATTGCTTGTTTCAATACAAAAATTCCCATTTTATATAAGATGGTAAGTAGTGTATGTGTATATTTTATGTTTTTTGTAAATAATATTTTAAAAACTAATAATTTAGTAATTGTTTTATCTGCATTTAAAATAACATTTTCGTATTAGAGTAATGGCATTTTTGTATTTTACATATTTTTAGGCTCGGCTTTTTTGTGTGTGAAATTCATATCTTTAGTGTTCTTATAAATTTTACAGTGTAAATATCATATATATTTTTCTGGATGGCAAATCAATATTTTTTTAAATAATCTTTTGTTAATATTGATTTGCTATTATTATAAATTTTAAACTTTTTTGTGTGAAAGTAGAAAATATCTGTGTATGTCAAATCAACTTTTTTAAAAAAAAATGTTATTGTTTTTGTGTCAAAGTGTTGACTGGGAAGTGAATCTGGGCCAGCTGCTTGAAAGGCAATGATGTTAACCACTAGGCTACTGATGCTTGACAAATGTTCTTTTTAATATTGATTTCTTGCTCAAATTCATATATAATTATTACTGTTACAAATTTAAATTCTGCTCCATTTACTATTGTTATAAATTTTATATTTTTTCATGTGAAACTCATATAATTCTGCTCCATATTGTATACTTTTAGTTGTGAAAGTGATATTATTAGTCCTGCAACATGGAGCATGTATTAGATATGCTACACATTTCACATACATATTCAACCTGCTAATTTTGTAAATCTTACAAAAATGTCATGTACAAATCCATGTAACATTACTTTTTTGCATGTGAAAAATATCATGTACAAGATCTGTGTACATGTTATTTTGGTTATATCACAAGATTACAAGGTTAGCAGCAGATTGATATGAATGTGAAAGGGTGTAGGATGTCTAATACATGCTCTATGTTGCAGGACTAATACTCAAGTACTGAATTAAATGAAGGGATTTTGGTTAAGATTATTTTTAATGATGTTACTATAAAAATTAAAAAAAATAAATAAACAAAATAGATATAAATCAAAATAAAACACCAATCAATATAACTATGAAAATTTCAATTATATGACAAAACTAAAAAGCAATCATAGAATATTAACTTTAGTATATTATTATGATAAAAAAAACTTTGATAGCTTAAGGAAATATTGTGACAAATCTTTGTAGAGAAATAAATGAAAAGTGTTTGCCTTCTATAATTTATTAATACTCTATAAAAAACAGACAATAACTAAATATATATTAACAGTTTTACCGATATCAATTCATTGACATTCTCTGAGTTTACTATTCTCTGATGCACTTTATCTTCTTGACATCTTATCTGTCCATCTTATATGCACTCTTTTTCTATGTCTCTTAAAAAATCTTAAACTTCAGTTGCTTATATATTATCTTCTCTTCTACTAATATGTTGAGAACAGCTTCAATTCAGCCTTTTAATTTTATCAGTAACATTAATGACAACCTATTTGTTCTCTTGCATATATTTGGTCTTTGATTCCATTTTTCTAATCTTATATATATATATATATATATATATATAAGATTAGAAAAATATGGTAAAATATATATATACCCAGTTGGGTGTCCATTGTAACATAATTAAAGTAATTCAAATAACTATTACCATACCTGAGTAGTTCAAACGAAATAAGTAAAGGAGTCCCAATATCAAGAATTCTCAAAATATAACAATATCAATAATTATAAGCAAATTATTAATAACCAGTTATTTCAACTCAGGCATACAGACAGTAGGTTTTATCCACTTTCATTTCTTGGTTTGATGTTAAGTGCATGTTTAAACAAATACTAAGTGAATATGGTCTAGCAGGGCGCCACTAGATTATCTGAATCTAGACACGGTTATATCTAATAACCTTTCACATGTACCGGGTTTGACTCCCCTTTTGGTACTTTATTTCTAATTAAAATGAGAGATTTTGCTTTTTGAGCCATATCACTATACGCACTAATATTTAGGCAAAAGTAAAACATCTTCAAACCAAAGTGGAGTTTATTAGACATAAATCATTTCTCAGATCTTAGCATAACAAATGTGTTTCAATAGTTTTATAAGTTTACTAGCTCAGATTATATATAACTAATTTAGGATGGCAATTCACTCATCCTTGCATGAAATAGATGACAGGATGTGGTTATAATAATACTAAGAAATCACTAAATATTATAAAATCAATATTTATTTATGGCCTTTAAACAGTTAAACAGCTCATTAATTAAAACGTTGATGACGATGATGATGATGATAATAATAACGATAATGACAAGGGTTTCAACTACAGCTCTAGGACTAAGCCTAAACATAAAACTAATTTTTATAAAGAAATTCATAATTATTGCTTAATTTTAGCATACTTACTTATATCTTAAATAACTAATATTCAACCATTGATGATGATGAATAATCACACTTAACAAAGACTACACTTAATGAAATATATACGCCTCGTTTAATAAAACAAACTAATATTTATTACTACATTTCTAACATATACATAAAAATTTCTAGATAAATATGAAAATTGACATGAATAATAATAATAATAATAATTGATTATATAACAATCCTCAGATTAATTTTAAGTTCTTCCCCCTTTCCCTTCAAATGTATTTTGTATTAAGTTGGACGTCACATTGACCATGATTTTCACTCCATGAGAAAAGTATTTCAAGAAAAAAAATATTATCTGCTCATTAGCACACATACTTTAAAAATCTAACATGTAAATAGAATGTAAAAAAAAAAATGTTAGTAGAATTGAAAGAGCAAGTTTTAGAAAAGAGTTTTAAATCATTATCTCCCCCCTCCCTTCCAAGCGCTGAAATCTATACTTTCTCAAGACAAAATAATTTAATATTTTAACACCACCTATTATTTCACATTCACTCGCAATTATACACATATAAAAATATCATTATGTATGTGCATGTTTTATCCCATAATAACAAAATATTATTTAAAACCAAAATAATAATATATTAG